>JAUPMV010000020.1:4332902-4773395 GCA_030848855.1 Branchinecta sandiegonensis
TATTTTCAGAATCGGGAAAAATGAAAATGATGCGGACTATAATGTACAGACTAGGCAGCGTTCCACCTAGTTATTATCAGTTACGGTGGTTACGATTCTGTTAAATCTTCGTGCCACGGATCGGCGTGATGAGAAAAATTAACTGCTTCCTCTCATCATTCGCGTTTCACAAAGAGTTGCGATCGTTACAATTTACTTATGATGGTCGGAATCATAATAAAAAATAACAACTATCTGTTCCGCAGGAACACCCGGCAGAGCGGTGACGTCAGGTTTTTAGCACCATCATCAGTTCCATACAGAAAAGTTGAGATTTTGTCAACTGTCCTATCCCCTGGGCGGTGCTTCAGTACTCCTAAACAATGGACAGGTGCATCGTGTAAGCAGCCGAGTCTAAACAACCAATCGAAGCTTATATTTCCCGTTCGTGACGTTTCATACGCCGGGCGAAGTTGCTTCAGTTTGTTCTCCTAGTGGTTTATCTATTACTGATGAGTGATGGTACTCCCGATGAATAATTTGTACCACCAGTACATTTGTAGTTATACAAAGAGGTTACATTCATTGGTATGGTTTAGTATGAAGTACTTTCATTTGCCATGCTTCAGGCTGGGACAGTCTTGAGCATTAGTATCCAGTCGTGCTACAGTAGCATGCAGTGGCAACAATTACTGCTATATGCTACTAAAACTTACAACTTCATAGAAATAATTTCGAAAATTTGTCATCGGGCTAGCCCTGCTGCTCTTGGCTTAGACTGGGTATGGGGATCGACAGTAGAGGTATGTTTATGTGAACGTTTGTTGACTTCTGACTTTGCCATTTTCATGCACTTGCTTTCAGGGGCGTCACGTATAGGGGGGTGGGGGGGGGGGGGGAGACGCCCCGATTTTTTTCTTGGAAACGTCGACTTTTCTTCAAAAAGACCGGTTTTTCGTAAAAATAGTCTATTTTTCCTTAAAAAAAGTCGGTTTTTTTCTACAATCAGTTGATTTTTCGTCAAACTAGTCGTTTTTTCCTTAAAAACAGTCGTTTTTCTGCAAAACAGTCGCGCTGGTGTGAAAGATGCGCTACGCAACCTGTACATAGCGCAAGATAGACGCATACGCAGCGCATCGCAACGACGCGTCAATGAGCGTGTTCCATCCTACTTACCGTAGTTACCACGCATGACGTCACAAATTCTGCCTTTTTGTCGTCAAGGCTGGAACGATTTTTCTATTTTCCAGCGGAATATCATGCCACGGGTGAGTCCGACCAATCACGTGACAAAGATTCGTGGTTACTACGCTTACCACGCTCCGAGCGTGGTAAGCAAATAGTTACTATTTCGAGAAGGCTGGAACGGTCAGCGTAGTAACTTTTCGTGAGGTTGGAACGGATTTAGTAACTAATAGTTACTATTGGTACGAGGGTGGAACACGCTCAATGTGAAAGCGGCTTTATCCATTCAGAGTATCCAAATACAGTTATGACTGTGACATGCTTCCTATGACCATGCTATATGACCATTTATTATTCCTATGACCATTCTTATGACATGCTTCCTGACCGAAGATTAAAAATTAAGTGTCTTTTCTGTGTGTTTATGTGTTTTGTTTATTTTCTTCATTTACTCCGCCTTTTCAACATGGCGGGTCATAAATAAATTACTTACTTACTTAGAGCGTGTTCCACCTTCTAACAATAGTTACTATTTCTGTTCCATCCTCACGAAAAGTTACTACGCTGACCGTTCCAACCTTCTCGAAAAAGTAACTGATAGTTACTATTTGCTTACCATGCTCGGGAGCGTGGTAAGCGTAGTAACTACGCATCTCTGCAACGTGATTGGCCGGATTCGCCCGTGGCATGATATCCTGCTGAAAAATAGAAAAATCGTTCCAGCCTTAACGGAAAAAAGCCAGAATTCGTGACGTCATGCGTAGTAACTACGGTAAGTAGGATGGAACACGCTCTTACTTATCTAAAGAAAGTTGTAGCGAAGGGAAACTCACTAAGACTGAAACACATTTCCGCATCATGAAACATTTCCACGCCGTTTTCTGACGAGTCGCAGAGCCCCCTGAGTCTATGCAAGAATACTTCAGCGTGTGCGTCCATAACGCTTCCCTGCAGCAGATACTCTGAGTTCGGTATGATCTGCTGCTTCAGTGCTGCCGTCAAGTTGTCGATAGCTGAAGCGGTAGGGTTGAGCGTCGCCATATTCTGCGGTAGCCTGCAAATAAAAAAAGAAACGTTAGTTTCAAGTTCAAGTTTTTTTTTATTTTTCAAAATTCACAAATAAATAAATAAAAAGCAACACTTTCGCGCTGGAGAAAAAACCTATGAGGGTTTGCATTCACGCGAAAGTCCACATAACTACTTACCTATGTAAAGAAAAAAAGAAAAAATAAATCCAATCTCTCTCAGTCATCAATACTCAACTCCCCCTCCCCCCATTCTTCCCTCCCAACCTCACCTTACCCCCCTTACCTCCCTAGCCCACCCTTCCTCCCCTAACCATCCTACCACCCATAACAAAATTTAACATTTTTACCCCAGAAAATAATCTTTTAATTTCTTTCTAAACTGAGGTATGTGTTCCGCCGCCCTAATGCTCACTGGTAGTTCATTCCATACAGATGGACCCAGGTGTTTCATTGAAAATGAAGACGTTAAAGAACAAGTCGCAGTTGACATAGTTTAAAATTCGAATAGTCTAAGGCAGTGGTTCCCAACTGGGGGTACGCGTACCCAAAGGGGTACGTGAGACCCTCGTAAGGGGTACGCGAAGATCCCAAATCTGTGAATTCGAAAATGTCTGCTTTCGTCAAGAAATTAGAGTTTTGGCTTACGAAGTTTCAAATAAACAGCGCAGGTGCCTTTTTGATCCTTGACCAGTTTATGGACGAGAATGAAATTGACAGACTTGCAGACTCAAGTATCCCTTTTATTTATATATATTTTTACACATTAATTGCTTACATTTATGACAATAAATGACGTCTTTTTGGTGTTCCGATCTGGACAGCTCTTAGTAAAATAATAGAACAATGATTCTTCAAAAGGGGTACGCAACCATTTTGAACCTTAATTAGGGGTACGCGATACGAAAAAGGTTGGGAACCACTGGTCTAAGGTACGTGACTCTGCTGAAACCGTGCTGGGTTTCTCAAAGATAGCAGACCCTTCCGGCTGTTATCAGGCTCGCGCGGCCCTCTTCAATTTTTACCAGAAACACATGAAAACTAGCATAGACTTTCTGACCAATTAGCTCCTCGGAAGTAATAAGCGGGAGCCTGATCTGCCTTGAAAACAGCAGAACATGACAACCCAACAAGAGCTCAAAGCTCATATGGCAATTGCAATGGTAGTTACCTTGTATTTCAGCTAAAGGTCGCATACGGTCCGGACATATAAACGGAAGATCTAGGAAATGTGATGTCGCCATCTATGTATTTCTATCCGGATCACATCACGCGTTCGAGAGCTATGCTCGTCGCAAGATATCTAGAAACATCCCCCCCCCCCAACTCCCCTACACTGCCTCGATCCGGTCCGGAACTGTAGCCTATATAAAAATTACTAAAAACAGAAAAATCCGCTAAGATATTCTTCAGCGATATTTTGGCTCTTCTTGGTAAGGGTCATCTTCAGGCAGTAGATGGAAGAAAAGAACTGTAATAATCCGATTTAGGATTATGTCGTCCGGGACCGTAAAGAGGGACAAAGAAACGTGGGGCTTTTTTCTGTCCTGCCCCGCCAAGCCCGTTCCCGATATCACCACCCCACTCTAATCGAAGGATCCATTCCAGACCTTTAAACGGACCATTTTGGGTACGTATTCTTGCTAACTGTCAAGTTTCACCCACTTACTCGTTCGAGAGTGCCACAAGATTCCAGAAAAATCCCGGTACACCCACCAACTCCCAACCACCGAGATCGGATCCGTCAAGCATTGTCCAAATAAAAAAACGAATGGAAAGCTGAAATCGCCGGGAAAATGTTAAATTAAAAACTATTTCGAATAAATATGGCTCACTTAACGGTTCTTGCGAGGGTTCTTGATTCTCATACATTTCATCGAAGCCACCCTAATAACTCCTGCCATTTTTCTTGATTTATTAGTGATATTCTAGTGATACCTGGACTGTTTTTTCCCACACCTTTGAAATTGCCGCCGAAATATTCAACTTTCCGCAGAGCTTTCCACTATCCTCGTGGAATCACTTTCCAGGAAAGCTGCTACGGTTTAAGAAGCGCGAAAGCCGGGTTGGGAAGTTCCGCAACTTTCCGAAGTAGCGCGAAAACCACTGGAAAGTGATTCCGACTTTGCTTTCCAGCTCGCGAAAACCCTCCTAAGGCGAATAAGGAAAATGGAGCTCGGCTCTATTCTCCCTTATGCAGAGCCAATCAGATCGCTTGTTTGGTTCCGCCAGCGGGCCGAGGAGAGGAGCAGCGTCATCAGGGTTGTCACGGGAAGCACTAAAGTTCTACTTTGTTGGAAGCTGAAGAAACAACTTTTCTTCAAAAGAACACGTGTTGATCTGTTCCGACTGCTTACTGCTAGTTCGAGGACCAGTGCTGTCCATCGGTGAATTTAATAGCTTTTTACAATATATTGGGCGTCATATTGTACTGGTGTACTTCAAGTAGTACTAAGAACACTTTTTCTGATCTTTAGGAACTCGAAAAACTGTATCAGCGTGGCAACACCGAACGCTGCATTCATAAGAACCTCTCGAGTGCCTATTTGAACAGGCACGTGTATTAAGACGTAAACATCGCGTATAGCGCTTTCCAGCTTATTACACCTGTTTGGACAATGCTTTACCGACTCATAAAATCTCACATCTAGAGCAATTCTTCCTGTCACCCGTCAAGTTTCACCTGAATCTGAGAGCTTCCAGACCCCCCCCCCCCCCTTCATCTCTACAGCCGACGTCGCACACGATGCAGACCTTGAGCTGAGTTTGTTGTCTGCTGTTTCTGGTCGGCATGAATTTTGACCGGTACGAGCCTTGCCAAGCATCAGCCAGTCGTAAGTTTTGAGAGAGAAAAAAGGGATAATTAAAAAAAACGAACTCTTCAATACCCATAGGCTAACCAGTAGGGGACTAAATACCCCTAAACAACACTAGAAAAGACATAGGGACCTGACTTACCCGGTCATACAGCCCCCTCCCCCCCCCCAAAAAAAAATCGAATCATACACGCTGCTAACTATCCAAAGAAAATAAAATAAAAAACAACTCAAACGGCTGAGAATAAAACAACCAAACCAACCCCCCCCCATCACCAAGTACCCTGCCGTTGCTAACTATCCAACGAAAATAAAATAAAAAACAACCCAACCGCCCCTGCCTGTCACAGAGTGAAGCTGAGCGCAGTTAGGTGCCAGAGCCCACAAAAGCTGGACAAGAAATGGGCGGTCTCGAACCGTGTTTCTTCCTCTAGCTAGTTCTTCACGCGGCCTAAAAATTATGAATAATGAAACCTTTGAAACAGACATCGTTGCCGTGAGTCGCCAGTCCCCGAAGAGGACGACACTGACAATCGCCTAATTAACACATCGCGAATTTAACCGCGTTTTTTACTCGTTGCCCTCAAGCCTTTCACCTCCATATGAATATCTCACACGGTATCATCAACTTAATCAAAACGTCACGGAGGATAGTCAGTTATAAATCTGTGGATCAGGAATTAATCCAGCAAAAAGAACCGCTTAATTTACAACGAAAAACACGTTTGGGCTGCCGGACTTGAAATGATCGATCCGACAATTTTCTTTTTACAGCAAGAAAGCCGACCGAATACGTAGCCGAAGTGGAAGACGAGGCAGATCATACTTTCTAAGTCCCCATTATGACCCGGCAGGGTATTTATAGGATTATTTACAATGATACCATCCGATTTAAATGCACTTCGAGTGCTCGAATAAGGTAATACACAACATAAAAACTGGGAGTATTAACGACCTGTCCAATTTAAAAGAGCAATGACAGATTAATCTTCCATGCTGGTAATAAAAAGAGCAAAGCTCCAGTCTAAGATAAGCCAAACCGATACTTAGCGTGCCATTCCTTACACACTGTGGTACATACCGGTACATTTAACATTTTCGAATAAGCATGCGCGTCAAAGGTAAGGATTTGTTGAAGTAGAGGTACAGTCTATTTACTAAGAGAAGCGGAGAATTCAAATTTAAAATGGAACGACAACTAATTCACCTGACCAGACAGCAGCTGGGACGCTTGATCAGATCCTTCCCAGAATCAGTCAGACCCTGAACATTGCTAGAATCCAGCGGCTGTATTAAAGGACCCCTCGCACTATTTACTCTTCAACTTACAGTATTTTAGAATATTTGAATACTTTAAAACTGTGCTGTGTTTTTAACAAATAACCCCACGTTTTTGGCTGTTTTAAGCCTTTTCCGAGTCCCGTTGACTTGTAGCGAAAACAGGGAAACAATTCACATAACCGGTTTTTCTGATGGAAAAACTTCTCGCAGACAACCGTCGACAGCGTGATACACATCGAAGCTAGCAAAACACGGCAAGTGAGAAAATCAGCGTGGTTTTGCTAGAGGGGTTAGAATGTACCGTACGAAATTGGGGTCTCCGGGTTTAGAAGTATATGGAGTGATTACGGAAGTAGGTTGCGTTAGTATTAGGCTATAGGTAAGACAGGTCCTTTAAGAGTCAACAGGATCACCCCAACCACAACAGCAGTCTCGAAACCAAACAACAGTCGCCCTAGGCAACAAAACCGGCAACACGTCGGAATTTTGCTTTCTTGTCAGATAAATACATTAGGAACTTAAACATAATTCAGTGTTGGTCAAACAAGCAATGAAAATTCTGGAACCTGTTCCAGGAACTTTCAGGTCCTTGTATGGGTTCCCACAGAATTTAGTGCTTCGGGAATGTTTTTTGGTGAAGACCTCCCATCTTTTGGTGAAGTGAGACGGGCATCTGCCCTATCAGTGCAGGCACCAATTCTGCGCTTTGATAACGATATGATAAATATTCCTTGAGCCCAAGCTGACTTTGAAACACGTATTCAGATAATATATACAATGGATATTTCTGAATATCAACGGATATATTTGAATATCACAATATGATAACGATGGTGAGTTCTTCAATGCGACTCAGTTTTCCAGTTTGGCTATCGTGGGGCATCATTTTGTATTGTGAGTTTTGCCCAGGTTGAATTACCTATTTTTATTTTGTTCTTTTGTTACATTCTATTCGGATGAACTATTTTATTTTTCTGAAATGCTTACACCTCAGCATTCAGTATTCGACTAACTTAATATATTCACACAACTGAACCCGGAACCAATGTGCACAATGCAGAGCTGGCGGACTCGGACTCGTCTCGGTAAGGTCTCGAGACGCCTTTTTCAAGGACTCGGACTCGTCTCGGACTCGTCTTTTACGGAGCTGTCCGTCCGCCACACCTGTGGACTCGGACTCAGGTCAGGACTCGTCTCAGGACGGTCTCGAGACGCCTGTTTCAAGGACTCGGACTCGGATTTGCTGGACTCGCAGCAGCTCTGGCACAATGGCTAATGTACTACACAGAGTAAAACTTAATCAATTAAAACCTTTAACAAACACTACACTTTTAATATTTATTTTTTTTATTATTGTTAGTTTGGTGTTTGACCCTAGTCAGTCATTATCATTTTCCAAAAAAATAAATAAGATATTTCGGTGGCGCATCCGCCTTGTCTGTAAAGAAAGTCTTCCATCTCATTGTGGAATACGCAGAACTTCTTGTCGTTCGTTCATTAACAGAATCTCGAATTCAAATGCACGTTTTTTTCTTGCTCTAGTTTTCTGTTATCTGTTTTCCCGTAAATACAGATTACGAATGAATATTAAGCCCCACCCAAGTCAGGCGGTTGCTTTATGATGAATGATAACCCGTCAGCTTATTAACTTAATTTTGTGAATAGCTCATACACCGTCATTTAGGGCGTTCTTTTCTTTACGGATAAAAAAGTAACCAAGTTTTCCGACAAGTCCGCACATGCGGCTACCCCATTTAGCTCAAGTGTGGGGGGGGGGGAGGGGCGGGTTTGACAAAAAAAATAGTTCCTAATTTCCATCTATTAACTTCTAAATACTCTAGGATGGCGTTAAAATAAAAAAGGTTTTGACCATTATGACTGGAAGCTTGATGCCTTTTGTCTTTATTTCACCGTTTGCTTGTTTATGCCAATGGTAATTCAGGATTAATTAATAATAATACAAACATGATTATTTTTTTCCTCTTCCTCAACTCAGTGACACAAGTGTGGCATCTACTCTTTCAGTTTTTACTTTAAAATTCTATTCTCTTTACTAGTCTATTCTTAATCTAACATTTTCCTTAATATTTTCACCTTTACTTTTTACAATAAATGAAACTTACTAAATCAAAATTAAAGGAAAAGCATTAAAAAAATTACTATAGCATGAAAACGGGTGAAAGCATCAAAACCAAACAAACAAGATCCCAGGTGTCAGTGGGATCCCAACAAACATTTGCTCAGACCATTGGGTCTTGTAGATATACGGTCTTCGCTAGGTTTTGGCCGGTTTCCGGATGAACTATTTGTCCGGCGAGAAAATAATTTTCATATACGGATTCAGCATGCTTCCTTACCACTACACCGAACCTCTTATAACTTCAGATACAATTTTTACCTATAACGGGTTTTTCTGGTTTCAGCTGGATTCCGGGCGAACTATATGTCCCGGTAGAAAAGGTTTTCATGTACGGACTCAACATGTCTTCTTACCCGTAAATCGAACATCTAATCAACTTCAAATAAAACTATTACTTCTGACACATTTTCCGGTTTTGGCCGTATTCCCGGCGAAGTACTTGTCCGGCGAGAAAATGATTTTCATACATATATTCAGCATGCCTTCTTACCCCTAAATCGACTATCTCATTAGCTGTTAAAAATATTTGTTCGCGCCCTTAATCTCAAGCCCCCTTTTAAGGGGCCTACAAAGCCCACGATCTTGACCTGTCCCTTGAACCAAAGAATCCTCACACCAAGTTTCAACAAAATACCTCATTCCCTTCGAGAGTTATCGTGCTGACAGACGGACGGACAGACGGGCAACTTTTACGAAGTCAAAGGGATCTCTCCACTTACGTTTTGGGATCCCAAAAACAAAACGTAAGAACACAACCCACGCCAATATGATTGTTAAAGTTTAACTGAAAACGACTGAGATAGGACAATCTAGTTACCTATTCACTTAAAGAGGCTCGAAGACCCGATGAAAATGCGTTACTTCGTTGCTCCTCTATCCACGAATAATCGATTTTCATATAGCGTAATTTCACTGTCGATTTGTGGTATATCTATGCGCCTAGACCTGTGTTTTCAGCTTGAAAAAAATGATTTACGAAAAATAAGTGTTCACGCAATGAGCTACCTTCCGCGAGCAGATCGGTGGCCACCGAAACGCCCCCTTCCTTCATAGTAGAATTTTGAGTTGTGAAGACGGCCGTAGATATTCTAAACATAAAACTATTCTAAACATATCTAGAGCAAACAGGGGAAACAAATCCTTTAACACAGTCCAAATAATGCGGTGGATTTAGTTAATGATACTAAAATAAGTTGGCTTTTCAGTTAAACTTTCAAAGGTTGACTATACTGAACTGCGTAACAGTATTTTCTGTTAAAGGATCAGTCAGCTAATATTTAACTAGAGATACGTTTTTTACTTTTTTTTTTACTTTTTCGCAGTACCTAGTCTTCTTCCGAGCTGTTTTGAATGTGGTGAGATGAGTAAAGTTATACTCTATACAACTAAGTCCGAAACAAGAACAAAAAACGTCAAGCAAACAAATCCTCAGAATTGACTCAAGTATTTCAAAATAAGTAGTTAAAAATGTGTGTTTTCCTTTCAGATCACTTGTGTTTTGGCCTCTTTTCCTTTTGTTTTAGTTTTCCCAGTTTTTAAACACGGCTCGCATATTTTTCAAACATTTTGCCGCCAACAAGAAAATAGCTAATTTAATTCGGCAAGTAGTACTATTTTTGGAAACCGACTATTATTTTATTTATTGGGAAGGATCATTTCTATTAAGAGTAGTGCTTTAAGGGATCTGTCTCACCACCAATTCTTAAGCAACGTTCTTACGTACGTAGTCGCTCTACCCATTCTTAAGCCCGCAGAACCGATTTCATACGGTATATTCTATCCCCCCTTAACGACACTTCATTTATTATCTCACTTGCCTGGTTTCACTACCTTCTATGCGTACCATGCTGTAGACGGTTGTTTGCGAGATGCTTATTAATCAGAAAAAACGGGTTATGTATTTGTTTTCCTCTTTTTGCTACCCGTCAACGCGCCTGGAAAAAGGCTTAAAACGGCCAAAGCCGTGGGTAATATGTTGAAAGCAAAGCCTAGTTTTAAAGTATTCGACTATTTAAAAATACTGGAACAATTGCACGACTCGAAAATTACGTCACCTTCCACCATCAGATAAGTGTATGCCCGCCACTGTCAAAGATTGTTTTGCGATAAAATTAAGCGACTCTTAGGAATAGGAACAGGGCCCATTAATCTCGACCGGGTATTATATATAAGTGAACTGTCAGATTACGAAAAAGCCGAATGTAAAGCAAAAATTCAACTTGAAAGAATTCTGATTAATGGACTTAACAATAACTGGCAGATCTGTGATATCTATACAATGGAGTTATTTAATGCCTGTCAAAATTGCTCTTTAAGAAAGAAAAAGGATAGCATACATACGAAATAGGCAATATCTCTGTAATTACAGAGGCATAATTCATGTGAAACCAACTGAGCTGTCTGTAGGCCTTTTTTTCATCAGCAAGGACTGTCTTCCAACCCGACAGCAAATGATTGGCTGTGACGAGAATCGAAAGTCGAGGAAACCTGCATTTCAAAATATAACCATTTAAATATATTGCTGTATTTGTGCCCGTTTATAGAAGGGAAAAGGAGGAGTCCATACAGAAAAGAAAGAAAAAACAAACGTAACTAAAAATACATACGGATATTAAAATACAAATACTAAAGCTTATGTAACAAAATAAGCTTGCATGTGGCTTGCGGAAACGTTTACACACTGTAAAAAGTTTTTCCGAGAAAAGATTAAAGTTAACTGCAGTATTTACTACTGGGATTAATCTTACCTCTACTTGGATAAGATTAATCCGAATTAGAAATAGTCTTATCTCAGTAGAGACAATATTAATCCCAGTAGGACATACTGCAAGATTTTTTTTTTTTCAGTGCAGCTCTTGTCAGAGCACATATTTCGAGTTCATCTATTTTGTCGGTATGACGGAGTAGCGTGAAGCAGTAATGTAGGTTAGACAAACACTAACCGCATTTAGGATTGACTAAAATAAGGGCACGGCACGGGATGACATAGTGTAGGAGGTCTGGAGGCACGAGTACAACACTGTCCAAAGTTTCATACCAGATATCACGAGGATGCGCCGGTTTCAACAGACAACACTTCGGATGTTATCTGTTGTGTTTGAAACATTATGCATGAAATGTTATGCATAACAAGCTTTGTTAGGAAGAGCCAAAACAGCATCTACTTACTTTATTACTTATGGTCATGATGTCGGAAAACTCGGCAGATACTTTCTGGCGGTTTTTCGGTTCATTCTGATGGTAACGCTTATTATGCATAACGTTTTGAAACACAACAGATAACATACGAAGTGTTATCTGTTACACATTATCTATTGAAACCGCGCATCCTCGTGTTATCTCTTGTGAAACTCCTGACAGTGCAGAGTGAAGCAGTAATGTAGGTTAGACAAACATTAACCGCATTTAGGATTGACTAAAATGAGGCACGGCACGAGATGACATAGTGTAGGAGGCACGAGTACTAAAAAAAGGCACGCAAACTAAAAGGGCCCTTGGCTTCAGATTGAGGGACAGGAAAAATGTTGTAACGTGCCTTCTTTTAGGCTCTGGACTTAAGAACTCTCGCTTACTTCTCTACTTCTACTACTTGCTAATCTCTTTTTGTCACTCGTGCCTCCTGCGTCACCCGTGCCGTGTCGTGCCTCTTTTTAGTCGCAGATCACGGTATTTGTCCGCGATCCCACAAAGAGACTGTATCTCGGTTTTAACTTGGAAAAAGTGTTTCAGCGATGATTTTTGTTGCCCATAATTCTATTCCTGCGATGAGCAAGGCCTTTGTGGCTCACACTGTGGCTCAAATTTGACAAGCTCTCGAGTTGATTTCCGATTCTCTGACTCAAACAATGCTGGAAATTCCAATTTGGCGGCAAATTAAAGCGAAACAATAAAATAAGCGACTAGGCATGTTCCACCCTTCTAACAAGTAACTATTAGTTACTATTTTCGTTCCAACCTCGTGAAAAGTTGCTACCCTGACCGTTCCAACCTTCTCGAAATAGTTACTATTTGCTCACCATGCTCAAGAGCGTAGTAACCGTGGCAACTACAGTCTCTGTGATGTGATTGGCCCGATAGCGCAATATTCTCCCGAAAATAGAAAAAATCGTTCCAGCCTTGACGCCAAGAATCCAGAATCCGCGACGTCATGCGTAGTAACTATGGTAAGTAGGGTGGAAAACCTTCACTGTGTGTACAGAATGGTAAAAGCGTAAGCCTGTTCTTCTAGAAGAACAGAGCTGTATATTCAAACAATAAAAAAACTTGATTTATTTAAATTCGATCTGGACTTTATTTGTGTTTTTAGAAAGTTAAAATTACTGAAAAACAAGAGCTACGAGCTCATATGGCACTTGATACGAGTAGGTAATACAAGAAAGTAGAAGAAAACTTCACAAAACACCCCGCGCCCGCCATCCAAAAATGCGGTTCGGACCTAGAATTAGGATAAATAGTTTCACTCAAGTCTTAACATTTTCGACATCACCTCCAAGCTATCGCCAACCTTCCAAGTTTCAACCCCCGACATCCACTCTCTACGTACCTAGACGTGCCCCAGATTCCCGGTACCCCCGTTCCAGCTCCCCATATATCGCAGCCGAATCTAGTCGGGAGGCCTAACTGGATCATCTGAAGCATTTTCTCTTACCACCAATCTTCCACTCGAATCTGAGCATTTTTGGGGGAACTTCCGTAAATCCCCCCCCCCCCCGTGATCGGATCCGGTTCGAGCCTTGATATATGTCGTCTAGAGCAGATGATCTCTGTACCTTCCAAGTTTCAATCATATCACTACACTTTTTTTTACCCTTATGCGAGCTAATCTCTGACATATCCTCTTCCCGTCCATCAAGTTTGACTGGTATCGGAGCAGAGCCTATCTGCAGATATCCGAGTCCTGTTCCCCCCCCCCCCCCACTTGGCCGGATCCTGTCCGGACGCAAATAACAAATCAAGGTCGCATAACTCGATAATGAATACACTTTCAAGTCACTGTCGAGATTGCATCCTAATTTGTCCATCCGTTTAGTTTTTGTGCATGTCAAAAACTTTTCGCAACCCCCCTGATGGTCGGACAGAGGAAACGACTATTTTCAAGTCAGTCTGTTCGGGTCCCTGATACGTCTTCCAAGTTTTATCTTCCTAGAACATCAGGAAGTTCCGAGCTAGCGGGATCGCCAAAAAAGAGCCCCTCCCCAAATCCCCCAAAGTGCCCGAATCTGGTCCGGTTATGTCAACGATGCAACTAAGGACTTTGCGCTTATTCTTCCCACCAAGTTTCATCCCGATCCCTCCACTCTAAGCGTTTCCCAAGATTCAAGGTTCCCCCCTCCGGCTCCCACCAAAGTCACCGGATCCGATCCGGATTTGAACTGGGTCGTCTGAGACTCGATGTCTGTTCAAATATCAAGTTTCATTTAGATACGATCACCCGTTGGAGAATTATAAATACTTCAAGATTCCGGATTCCCCCTTCCTCCACTCCTCCCCGGCCCTGACATGGAACATCCGAGACGATAGCTCTTTCCACTAGCCAAGTTTCATTCCAATCCAATCACCCGTTCAAAAACTGCCCGTGCCACTAGACTGCGGATTTCCAATACCTCCACTTGACTATTCTGAAGTCAATCTATTCGGGTCCGTAACATGCCTACCAAGTTTCATCGTCCTAGCACATCAGGAAGTACCGAAGTCGCGCGATTACTAGAAATCAGGACCCCCCAACTCCCCACAGTGCCCGAATCCCGTCCTATTATGTCAATGACGTATCTAGAACTTGTCCTTGTTCTTCCCACCAAGTTTCATCCCGATCCCTCCACTCTAAGCGTTTCTGAAGATTTCCGGTTCCCTCCTCAACTCCTCCCAATGTCACTGGATCCGGTCCGAATTTAAAATGGGGCGTCTGAGACACGAGGTCTTGCTATATACCAAGTTTCACTGAGATCCAATCACCCGTTCGTAAGTTAAAGATAAGTTAAAAATAAGTTAAAAATGCCTCATTTTTGCGGATCCCCCCTCCCTCCAGCCCCCCAGATGGTTGGATCGGGGAAACAACTTTCTAAATATCAAGTTTCATGTAAATCCGATCACCCGTTCAATAGCTGCCCATGCCACTAGATTCCGGATTCCCCATCACTCCACTCCTCCCACGATGGTAGGATCGAGTAAACGACTATTCTCTAGTCAGCCTGTTCGGGTCCCTTACACGCTTGCCAAGTTTCATGGTCCTAGCACATCAGGAAGTACCGAACTCGTGGGATCACTAGAAATTCGCCCCCCCCCCCCCGGATCCCCCACAGTGAACGGATCTAGTCCGGTTATGTCAATCACGCATCTAAGGCTTGTGCTTGTTCTTTCCACCAAGTTTCATCCCGATCTCTCCACTCTAAGCGTTTCCCAAGATTTCCGGTTCCCCCTCCAACTCCCCCTAATATCACCGGATCCGGTCCAGATTTTAAACTGGGATGTCTGAGACACGAGGTCTTGCTATATACCAAGTTTCACTGAGATCCAATCACCCGTTCGTAAGTTAAAAATGCCTCATTTTTGCGGATCCCCCCTCCCTCCAGCCCCCCAGATGGTTGGATCGGGAAACAACTATTCTCAAGTCAATCTGTTCGGGTCCCTGACACGTCTGCCAATTTTTCATCGTCCTAGAAAATCCGGAAGCACCGAACCCACGATATCACTAGAAACTCGGACCCCCCCCCCCCCCCCCCCCCAACTCCCCCAAAGTGAGCGGATCCGGTCCGGTTATGTCAATCACGTATCTAGGACTTGTTCTTGTTCTTTACACAAAGTTTCATCCCGATCTCTCCACTCTAAGCGTTTTCCAAGATTTCCGGTTCCCCCCCCCCCCCCCCCAATTCCCCCACTGTCACCGGATCCGGTTTGGATTTAAAATGGGACGTCTGAGACACGAGGTTCTTCCAAATACCAAGTTTTATTAAGATCCGATCACCCGTTCGTAAGTTAAAAATACCTAATTCTTCCGGATTCCCCCTCCCTCCAACCCCCCCCCCCCCAGATGGTCGGATCGGGGAAGGGACTATTTTTAATTTAATCTGGTCCGGTCCCTGATATGCCTGCCAAGTTTCATCGTCCTAGCTTATCTGAAAGTGCCCGAACTAGCAAAACCGGGACCGACCGACCGACGGACGGACAGAAATTGCGATCGCTATATGGCACTTGGCCGAAGGGCAAGTGCCATAAAATCAGACAAAACAGCGCTTCCGTGATTACCAACTAGTAGGTCGAGTGTGTGGCACGCACTCCTGTTTCCTTGACAAACTCTCAGCAAAATGTAGGACACGAATCTGCGGCGCGAAAAAGCTTCGAAGTCTGCAAAGCGCCCTTGTAAATGGCCGAACTAAGTTATAATCAGTTCCATATAGGCCTTTGGTACAACTTAGAACAGATTTTCTGCACGAGCAGAAACTGGTCGTCTACTACCTCCCAGACCATGCTTATCCAAAGACAAAGGGTTCAGCTAGTTGACTCGACAACTACCATCTGTAACATGGCACCCTCCCATCCCCATTTCCTGTTGATTCTACTTTGTCGGAGACCTCCAAGTACTGATAATATTGCGTGAAATCAACAATACGCTTGGCACAACCGTCATCAAGAAAAAAAACAGGGCTCGGCACAAAGGTCACCATTTAATTATGTACATACATGGTTAAAGACAATGAGTTTGCTACTAATGCTGGCGTAATTGACCAACATTGGTAGTGTATAAGCCATATGGTGTCTGGCAAAGCTCTAGCAGCCGCAACCTGATACATGGAAAAACAGGCGTCAATGACGTCACTTTATAAAATGTGTGCTAGAGTCCCATCATAACTAGATGGACATACTGGAACATTTCCTAAGCATGTATCATCCTAGGCAGTAGGCAACGTCCTTTGTGACACCAAATTGCGAGCTTCAGTCTGTGACAGGCTGGTGCATAACTGGGAACACGTTACGACCCTAGGATCTATCGCCCACCCGTAGGCGTGGCATTTTCCGAAGTCATCGCAAGATGGGACATCTCCTAAAATGGTCCATCAGGTGCAAACCTCTCTTCCCCACCGCGAAGTCTCAAGGTACAGAGCCATCTGCGAAATGGACATTAATTTCTTCTGAAGTGAACAGTCACCATAATTTCAGTTTCGTTTTAACTAGATTTAACGAAAACTACACAATGGATTTAACATTCCTGCCAGGAATGTTACGATATTGGTGAACGGCTACACAATTGGACTAAACATAACACTACACAATGGATTTAACATTCCTGCCAGGAACGTTACGATATTGGTGAACGGCGAACGGCTGACGATATTGGTGACGGCTGCAATAGAGGCCATCCCGATGCAAAATTTATCTCAAAATAGTACTATGAAGTAGTACGAAAAAGTTGCATGCAGTACTAACGATGTTACTACATGCTTCTACTTCAAGGCTACTGTGTTACTGCATACTACTATATGCTACTATTAGCATGACTGGATGCTAGTATGGCAAGACAGGATGCTACTGGATACTACTACATACGATTGGACCCGTCTGAGGCACGTAAAATGATAGTAGTCTTTGCTATTACGTAGTATTACATGCAACGTTTTCGTACTCCTACCATACTACTACGCAGGCTGCTAATTTTTCATCGGGATGGTGGTGAATTGACTACGGAATCCTTTCTCCAAGATCCATTGCACAGCGGACTGAATCATGCTTCTATAGAACTGGAGATCAGTATTGCTGACCAGATTGGCTCCAGCCAGCAACACCGCCGTTGGATTGGCAAAACTTTTGCCAATATCCAGAAATTAAATGTGACCAACGCCCTGCTTCCTTCTCCACGACACACCAAAGCTGAGACACAGGATTTTTTTCAGCTGTAAGAAGTTTCCTATCCAAACTTAAGAAGCTCTATGCCACCAACAATTAATTATCGTTCTTCAGCCTCCAGTTAGGAATCGCCTCCAAATTAGTTTTACGATCTCTTCATTGTCGGAGCTTTCTATGCAAGGAAGCACTGCTGAGCTCCATAGTCGTAAGTTCCTGTTGACATCCCCCCGACTGCAAACATATTTCTACACTTTGGGCTGAAAAGCGTTCGTTCCAGTTGGTTTGCTTGATCGACAATCTAACTCCATTAAGGGACCAGTGCCAAGAGTCCTGGTAGTGCATTTGCAGAAAGATGGATTTCCTATCGATTTTCTGGATCCGGATCTTAATCCACGTCTCATTACGTGGCTTGAATCTTACCAATGGCCATTTCTACCTCTGCACAGCAGAGGTATGATTTTGGTTCACAGACGGAGGTGACTGATACATCTTGATGCATGATGAATGCAACACCTGTGACCTCGATAACTGCCGGAAGAAGTGAGAGACTGTGATTAGAGACACTTATTTTACGTCTCTCCTCTCTTGTTTCTTTCTTTCCATTCAGTTAACCTATCAACTCCGTTTGGTTTTTAGTCAATATATTAGTTATTGTCCTATCCGTAGCCAAGCACACCTTTGTGTGCTTTCCTGGCAGGAATGTTAAATCCATTGTGTAGTTTTCATTAAATCTAGTTAAAACGAAACTGAAATTATGGTGACTGTTCAGTTCAGAAGAAATTAATGTCCATTTCGCAGATGGCTCTGTACCTTGAGACTTCGCGGTGGGGAAGAGGTAGGGAAGGAAAAAGATATCGAACCAAACTCGTTTGAACGGTGATATTGGGTAAAAAGGGTCACGAACAAAGTAGGACCTAGTAATGACCTATTACCTCTAGCGGAGGGTGGATGGCCGCCTGATATCCGGATAAAACCGAAAATTTACGAAGGAATCTAATTGTCCGACGAAGCTGATTAGCGGATAGATAGATGTAAAGATAAACAACATAATGAATCCGGGTATGCCGTTGGAAATGATGAATGGCCGTAATATGGAAAATCCGGAAATTCGAGAACGGACTGACCAAAAACTGACACAGAACAAAATGACTTATTGAACTCAGATATATAGTCGGATTATTCGGCTGGAATACGGAAGAAAAATAGGAAAATAACCAAAATCTCAAGTCAACGGAAGCGTCCACTGGGTTGTGAAAGGACATGCTGATTCTATACTTTACTTAAATTCCTCAATGGACCAACAGTACCGCTAGAATCAGGCTAAATCCAAGAAAAAGCACCAACTCGGCAACGTAACGTTCGCACTGGTGGGGTTATTTAGTGTTGTCTAGTTTAGTCTAATACTTTACTTTCTTTTTTTTTCTTGTCTTTCAAATACTCCATCTGGGGCTTGCGCCATATATCATATGGGTTAGGAAAATTATTGATACTGACTGTTTTGGTCTGCTTCAGGCCTCAATCCAAATCAAAATCCGGTACTGAACAAGAATAGACATGGTAGCACTGAACAAGTGACTCTGACTCCCCAGTAGTTCCTAAGGCAGCCTAAAGAAGTCTATCATTTCCAAGAGAAGAACCGACTTCATGATTTAATAACCGGGACATCACTTGGATTTTACGGCAGCATAACTCATACAAATACAATTATGTTGAAAACAAATGTAATCTGTAAAAGGCCACATTACAAACAACATGGCTGCAAAGCCCGTAGCAACCAATGTAATTACCTGTGTGGAACTCCCTTCCAAGACTTCTACTCTTTATTGATTTATTATGAAAGATGTATACCAGTCCATGAGTCCATATTTGACGAGGACAAGCGACGTAATTCGGCATTAGCTGTGTTTTATTTTTTTATGTCGCAGCATTTTAGCGGAGGGAAGTAAGATAGGGAGATAATTCTGCCATGCTTAGCAGCATGCATAATGACCAATGTGCGTGTGAAAAGTTCATTATGGTCCACAAAAGCGGTCGCGGATGACATATTCAGGGCTATGAGATCTGCACAAACATTATCAACTCGCGCCAAAACTTGCTGCGAACACGAGATCCCTGGGATCTCACCTATGGATTAGAGAAATCACGGGTCTTTCGGGGCAGTCCATCACTATCAAGAAGTCTGACACAAATTTAGGTGAAGTTTGATCCTGGTTATAGCGACTAATAGGAGCACTGGCGTAATGAGGGTTCATTTGGCCTCCCTTCCCTTCCTTTTGTTTATGATGTGTATGATTTCTTCTAAGTCCTGACCCGATACCCGCCGAAAGGTTGCCAAGTAATGCCAAGTCTATCTCAAATGAACCCTTATTACGCCACTGGGTATAGCCAGGATCAAACTTCACCTAAGGTAGGTTCGTTTAATCCTACGATTTTGGCACATGTTATGCCACGTGGTTCATTGTTCATTTTACTCCATGTGGTTGAACAGGGTCTCAAAATACAGTATTTCTGCTTAAAACCAATTCCTCTTTGTATAAAGAAGTACAAAATATATGTAAAAGAACGGACATAAATTAACTTTCTTTAGGTTCTTATCCGCACACGGCAATTTCCTCTGCTCAACACTCGGATGCGGTTCGCCGGCACCGGAATTCTTAATTTTCTCTTCCTAAGCACAAACCAAACAAGGCCTGAGCGAGAGGCGTATTTGTAAGATTTATTTATGGTCTCCCGCGTTTTTGCAGTGTTGAGATTTTCGGGTATTAACATGGTATGAACTTACCGCTATCGTCCGATGCTCATCGCAATTTCTGCGAAATCGGTTGTTACTATCGCAAAACTGAATAAAGTGGCATTACGTAACCCGTGGCTTCGCCTGTCTTTGCCCGTCTGGGTGAAAATGTACAAAAAAAAGAATGTGGCTAACTTATAAGGCTCTGTTAATTCACGTTGTTTATTTATTTTCTTTGTCGTAGTGCTTATTGCTGGATTAAAAGTCTTGAACTGAGTAATGAACCGTCAATGCATAATTAGCGATGTACGATCACTGAATTTCAAATTCGTCAATAAGAATATTTTCAGTGTCTCCAATTTTTTTTCTACTCTTGCTCGAAACGGGTTGCTACGTAGAATAATAATGATTCATGCCTGAAATCTTGGCTGGTATGATGGAAAGCTACAAGTGCGGGAAAAATATTCCTTGAGCCCAATGCATGTATAAAACGGATATGTCAGCTACGATGCTTTGACATATCCGTTTTATGCATTATTTGAAAATAGTGAGAGAAGGCCTGTGTCGCGAAGAAGCTGAAGACTGGAAGGTTCTGATACGGAGTATGTAAGCGTTTTGCACAGATATACCCCAGCTTTTGGCTTACACTAGCCTAATCGATGTTTGGCCGCTAAGGGCCAGGCATAAATACATTGGTAAACCGTAGTGCCCACAGGACGCAGATTCTCAATGAACGGTTTTGTTAACCCATTGCCAACACAAAAGTGTGGCAAATCGATTATACAGACAAGAGCTAGACGCTCATATAGCACTTGCAAGGCTTGTTCAGAGGATGAAATATGGAATTTGCCAATTCGTGGGTTTTGTTCTGATCATTTGTAAGCAAAATCCTTGAGATGCGAATGATCGTGGGCCCTTGGAAATTGCGAGAACGTATCGTTTGATGTATAGTATTTCATTTTTGCACGTGGCTGTAATGATGCGCACTTTAAGACGCTAGAAATTCGTCTGTAAGCAAAACCCCAGAGGCAAACACGATAATGGGCCCTTGTGGATCATTAATCTATATCGTTTGGTCAAAAGTTTTTTTTTTTTTAATTTTCGGTTAAGATGCGCACTTTAAGGGTTAAGGGTTAAGACGCGCACTACATTTCTAAGCAAAACCCTTGAGGCAAAAATTTTCATGGGGATCATGAAATATAGTTGGCTTAAAACTATTTTTTTTTTACTTTGCGGTTAAGATTAGTACTTTAAGGAATGGTCGGACTTGGGAAGTGACGATTTCTAAGCCAATACTGTCGACTCTAATGTTCCAGCCAAGTTTCATTGTCCTAGCACATCTGGAAGTACCTTAACTCGCGATCACCGGAGTTCCGCAGCCTCCCCCCCCCCTCCAAATTCCCCCACATTGCCCCGATCCAATCCGGTTCTGTAAATGATTAATCTAGAGGATTTGATCGTTATTCCCACCAAGTTCAATCAGATATCTCCAGTCTAAGCGGGTCGCAACAGTTGTTGAAGCCAGTCCGGACATGAAAAAGAACATCAGATCTCTGTACAGCTGTTAAATTTCATTGGAATCCGATCAACGTTCCGAAGTTACGCATCCAAGTCAGTTTGATCGAGTCCCTAATATGCCTTCCAAGTTTCGTCGTTAAAATAAATAAATACCAGAATTCCGGAAACCCTCTCCACCCCCCCCCCCCCCCGAAGTGTCCGAATCCAGTCCGATTATGTAAACAATTTATCTAGAGCAGATACATCGGATTTCCGATGAACACGGCCGACTAAGCGACTTCGTGTCGTTTTTCATGCTTTCTTATCACTGTATCTGAAGCTAACCCCCAGATATACATCGGATTCTGTCGGGAGTATCAGCCAACCAGGAAAAGAAGACAGATGTATCGATTCAACATGTCAGCTTACCTCACTATCGACACTCCTAACTGCTTGATCAAGCAATGATAGGAACGACCAAAATTCTGAGTTTCCACGGACTCCGGCAAGTGAAGTATCCTGTTACAGCTTGTTTTTTGCACCTATTTTGACACCAGCGATTTGAGACAAAACTTTTACTTAACAAATCTCTATTATTTCCAGATTCCGGACGGACTGCTTGTCCGGCGTAAAAACAAATTTCAGATTCAGCTTGTATTCTTACTTCTTCGGCCAATCTCTAATCGACTTGCGAACAAACTTCTATTTTTGACAAATTTCCGGTTTTGGACGGATTCCGTGCGAAACACCTGTCCGGAAAGAAAATAAAGTTAAAAACAGATTCAGCCTGTATCCTTACCCCTACGCCGAACATCTAAGTCAGATACAACTTTTACTTTTACCACATTTTCCGTTTTTTGCCGGATTCCGGGCGAACTACTTGTCAGGAAAAAAAAATTTCAGGTATGGAATCAGCATGCCTACATTGTCAGAAGTTTCATAACAGATTGCGCATAACACTTTCAAGAATAACACCTTTTCACTTAGAAATAAAGTATTATGACCAATTAAGTTTACACTATTTCGTGCCTAGATCTCCAACAACACCTTCAATTGGTAAAAATACTAACGGGAACGAAAGAAACATAACATATAACATCCCAAAGTGTTATCTGTTGAAACCGCGCATCCTGCTGTTGTCGTTATGTAACTTCTGAAAGTGTAGTATTTTTACCTATTGAAGGTGTTGTTGGAGATCTGGGCACGAAATAGTATAAACTTAATTGGTCATAACACTTTTTTTCTAAGTGAAAAGGTGTTATTCTTGAAAGTGTTATGCGCAACCTGTTATGAAACTTCTGACAGTGTACCTACCCTAAGGCATTTGTGGTAAACTGCAATCGGCGCTCGAAATTCCGAGAATTTGCAGTGTACGAAGTCTGCAGCTGCTTGCGGAAGTGGATGGTCAGTATCACTCAACAGGGTGCCTTTATTCCATCTGCACGACCAAGAAATAAACGCATGTGTATGATTGCTCTTTCAAAAACAGATGCATGACTCTAGTGGGCAATCATCGGACATCCCGTTGCTTTAACGCCATGCATCAGTAATTTTTGTTCGACTTCAATTGAACGGTAATTTGCCATTACGGGATGTACCTACTGTAGTCCCTTGCTGTGCTAAAATTAGCTTGAATATCTGTTTGAGGATCATGGGTAGAACATAAGGCAGCAAAGTCAGCCGACCTCAACCACACTATATCATCCTTGTTCAGCGTATTCGGGCAATCATGGAACAAGCGCACTGAAAACCCATTATTCACTTGTTCTTTTGTCTTAACCAGTTGCAGATACGACAGCCTACTATATCTTGCTGTGTGCTTAATGTGAAATCTCAATCGGATGGATGAATCCGCTAAAGCCGTCATGATTGACCTCATCGCTATACATTACATGCTTCTTTTTTAATCCAAGGCGAACTCCAAGTAGCTGATTTTCTTCGTCAGAAGATTCGATCTTCTTCCTCAATAACGCTAATATACGGTACCATTCAAATGTCAATCCACATCAACTTTGGTTTTTATGGCACTTGCTTTTCGGCCAAGTGCCATATAGCGATCGCAATTTCTGTTCGTCCGTCGGTCCGGGTTTTGCTAGTTCGGGCACTTCCACATAAGCTACGACGACGAAACTTGGCAGGCATATCCGGGACCGGACCAGATTAAATTGGGAATAGTCACCCGATCCGAGCATCGTGGAGGGAGGGGGGATCCGGAACATTGTGGTATTTATAACTTTTGAACGGGTGGTCGGATCTTAATGAAACTTGATATTTGGAAAGACCTCGTATCTCAGACGACCCACGTCAAATCCGGACCGGGCCCGGTAACTTTGGGGGGAGTTGAAGGGGGGGACCGGAAATCTTGGGAAACGCTTTGAGTGGAGGGATCGGGGTGAGACTAGGTGGAGACTAGGTACATAATGGACATAAATGAACCGGATTCGGGCACCATGTGGGGAGTGGGGGGGGGGGGGTCCGGAATTCTGATGATCCCGCGAGTTCGGTACTTCCTGATGTACTAAGACGATGAAACAGGGCTGGCATATCAGAGACTCCAATAAACTGACTTGAGAATAGTCGTTTGCCCGATCCGACTATCGTGGGGGGGAGTGGAGGGATGTGGAATCCGGAATCTTGTGGCATTCATAACTTTTGAACGGGCGATCGGATTTGAATGAAACTTGGTGAGTGGAAAGAGGTGTCGTCTCAGATATTCCATGTCAAGTCTGGACCGGATCCAAAACCTGTGGGGGAATTTGAAGGAGGACACCGGAATTTTCATGAAACGATTAGCGTCGAGGGATCGGGATGGAATTTGGTGGGAAGAACGAGCATAAGCCCTAGATACGTTGTACTGTACTTTTACCTAAAGAGTCCTCATGCCAAGTTTGATCAAAATATTTCAACCCGTTCGAGAATTATCGTGCTAACAGACGGACGGACGGACAAACGGACAAATTTTGCGATGTCATAGGTATCCCTCCACTTTCGTTCTGGGATCCCAGAAACAATATTTGAAACTTCTCATGTATTATCTTTATTTCTTTTCTTTTCTTTTATTACTCCACTATCCTAATTCTGTACAGTGGGTTACAAATAAATCTTATATTATATTATATTATTATGTGTGAAAGAGTGGTCGGGGGACCTTGAAGCTTTCGGCGAAGTTTGCGTTGTGTGACTGCAAAACTCGGTTAGTCCGAAAAAGCGATAAACAGTCGTGGGTACAAAACCAAACAGTGGCGAAAGGCGGGGATTTCAGAAGCTTATAATCCCAGAAGCGAGCTAGGGATAATATAAAAAACAGAATAAGCAAGAGGGGTTCTTTAAGCCTGTACGAAACGTTACTGCTCAGATGACGTATCTCGTCTTCTGCTTGTTCTTTGTGAGCCTTCCCCAAACGTCAGCTAACAAAGACGTTCATCCAAGATCTCAACTTTTGAACCAAGGTCAGCTGGCACTGACTGCGACCTTTGTAGCGATATATTCAAACCGAAAATCAGAAAACATGAAAATCAGTAATTCACCAAGTAGCAACAAGCTATATCCGAGGATTGCCGGCTCTACCCCAGCCTCCTAAGAGCACTGCCGTTCACCAAATTAGTCGTGTCACCTTGTTTAGTACCGAAGGGTTTTATCTTAACGGCTCCTGACAGGGTATAGCGGGTAGCTAAAGGGTTGGGAAGGGTTTTGCTGGTTTAAAGGAGCTCATAAGAAATTTTATATCCGGTTGATGTTTTTTTGTGGTTTCTCCAATGGTGTTTAACAAAATGCTCAAAAGGGTCGATGATGCTTGTGACAGCTGTAAATTGTTTCCAATTTTTTGTATAGCTCATCCGACAAGTTAAACGACGGAACGTGACACGGCTCTTGTGGGTCCTACCTAACAGTATGCGTTTTTGGAAGCTAGTAATAACACAGCAAGTTGATACATCGTCCTGAATGTGAGCCTAGTCGGCTGGTGCATCTCGTGAGGAACATCCCCTGCAACCGAGGGGTTGTCCACTCATGATTTTGATGTTCAGCAAGCGCGCGATGCCGCGGTGCTTGTACGGTTCCCAGTCGGCTGAACATGTTTAAAGGACCCCTCTTGCTAATTCTGCTTTTTACAATATACCTACTCCCGTACAGAATTATAAGCCTTTAAAATCCCCACCTTTCTCCACTGTCTCGTTTTGTGCCTATGAAATTTTAGCGATTTGTTTGGCCTTGCCGAGTTTGGCCCGTCACACAACGAAACTTTTCCCGGAATCTTCAACGCCCGCTGACAACTCTTTCACACATAAGGATATCAGAAGCATCGTTTATTACTTCTTTCATTTGCTTGATTTTCCCACTTTCTAACCACGGCGCGTTCAGTTTTCAAATGTTTTGCGCCCAGCCGCCGCGTCGGAGAGCAGGAAGGCTGGAGTTAATCGAGAAGCGCTAACAAGAAAATCGCCAATTTCAGGGGGAAAGTAATAGTATATTCGAAAACGTTTTCCTGATCCATTTCATTGGGAAAAGATCATTTCTAGTCAGAGTTGTGCTTTAAAGATGAATCATCTAATTTATGGCCGGCACCGCTGATTTCGGCCGGCACCGGGAAAGGGTGCACAACAAGTGCCGGGAGCGGGTAACCCCTCGCCTGCAACCGCATTGAGTTCTTTCTCCCCGACAGCACTATACGACCCGACAGCACTGTTCTAAAGAAGTTGTCCTCTTTCGTGTCAACTTCTGCTTGAAGAACCGTTTGTAAAAGGAGTTGCATATCGGTGAATGAAATTGAGACTCATTGTTGTCATCCAGTGCAAGATGTTTGTTTATTCAACATGACTCATCACCGTCCTTTGCGGGTATTGTGCCTTATGTCATGCAGCCCTCCCTTTAGCTTCCTAGGCATTTGAATATCAGTTACTTCTAGTATTTGCTCTGATGTTTGAAAATGTTGATTTTGGACAGTCAACCCGGGAGAACAGTACTTGGGTAGAGAGTCAAGTGCTCACGATATGGCACAATAAGTGGAAGAGTAACGGTGTTACGCAAAATCCGTTGGGAGAGCTGGTCCTTTCGTCTTGGTCAGCTAGATGGGAGGGGGGGGGGCTAGAAACTTGGTGTGCGGGACATGCCATAAAGATAATTTCGCGCGCACGAGAAGCAGCGATCAAAATTAGACGTAATATGACGTAGCGCCCAGAGCTGCTTGAAAGGGTCGCTTGCTTGGGGAATGAAGTTTCATTTAACAGTCACTCGCTACCAGGGCCGTATCCAGGGGGGGGGTTAAGGGGTTGACCCCCCCCCCCCGAAACATACAAAAATAGTCATTTTTATAGGCTTTTCCATCTGATCTATGTCTTTTTTTTCCAACCCGCATGCAAACCCCCCCCCCCCCCCCCTAAAAAATTCCTGGATACGGGCCTGCTCGCTACCGAGCGAGAACAATTTTTAGTGGAGTGTTTCTTGGAACAATCCACTATTGCGAGCGCTGTAGCAGCTCCGTATTTCGTGGAGATGATAACTCGTGAACCAGCGCAAGTTGGAGCTAATAACTCGTGAACCAGCGCAAGTTTCAAGTTAAAACTTGGTACACTTGTGGGTATTGGTAGGCAAATGGGCTCAGATTGTCCCGTGAATAAAGTTAATAGCTTGACTAGACCTGGACCTCGACGCTTTTGGACACTTTTTGCTGCAATAGGATTTTAGTCATGATATTTTTTTAATTTTCAATGTTTTGGTTAAAAATAAAAATCCACCTACCTACCTACATAGAACGATGAAATTCCTTGTACTTTAGATCTGGGAAATTACTGGGAAATTGCTTTTAAAGTTGCACCAACCCCACCAACCCCCTTCATGGGCAACTTGGCCCAGATTGGCCAGGAGTTAAGTTCGTTACCCGTGACAGGAATCAACAGGTATCAAGTTGACACTTGGTAGGCTTGTGAGCATTGGCGTATCTTTTGGGGCCCAAGTTGCCCGTTTTTTTATGTTTTTAACTTGACAATAGCTGGAGATAAGGCTATGAAATTCCTTTGTGCTTTTGGATCATAGCGGTTGGGGATATATTTGTGGAGTTGAACCACCCCCCACCCTCCCCGTTCATAGGCAAGTGGGCCCAATTTGCCCATGAGTTAAGTTTTTAACCCGTACCGGAATCAAACTCTAAGCTGGTATAGTCAAGGATATTTAGGTCTAGACATGCAATTTGATGCCCCCCCCCCCCCGTTCATGGGTAACTGGCCCCAGATTTCCCGTGAGTGACGTTTGTCAATGACATGTCTCGAGTTCAACTCTTGTATACTTGTGTATATGTATGTATAGATGCGGATTTTGGTGTTACAGCAACAAATAAGATCACGCGGCGTACTTCAGTCCTTAATGATCAGTTGAAAACTGGACGGTTTTGTCATATGACCGATGATAAACCGTACTTAATGAAGTTGTCACAAAGACGTATTAGGCTGCTACGGTTTGGTCTATTGCACTTGTTATTACCTTGCTAATGGAAAAGAGATTTAAAGGGTAGGACTGGCTAGCAAGATATTCAGTATCGAAACTGAAACCGTTCTTGCAAGATCTTGAAGATCTTCTTTGGATTTCTAAATGCTGTTTGTTTACATTAAAAGCTCTTAAACTGGGATGATTTCAAAATATGTTATTTCAATATTTTTTTGGTTATTGGGGATGTGAAGTGTTTCGGTTCTAACGCTGTTTGTTTATAAGATATGATAAAGATTTGTACTTTCACTGTCCGCGTCTGAGCGATTGCGCACTTGTCGTAATTGTTATTCGCAGGTATTGGTGAGTGGCTCGTGTTATTATTGAAAACTCAAGTTTCCTTTTTAATTCTTGCAATTCTGATGATTGGCTGGATTTCAAAACAAGAGCTGTAAGCTCATATGGCACTTGCATGTGTCAAGATGATTTGATTGATCAAAAGTAAGTTTCGACTTTGCGGTTGAGATGCGCGCTATAAGGGAGCTGGAACTTCATTTGTAAGCAAAACCCTTGAGGCAAAACTGCTAATGGGCTGATGGGCATCACGAAAATGCATATATTGCTTAAAAGTATTTTTTTTTACTTTGCGGTCAAGATTGGTACTTTAAGGAATAATCGGATTTGGGAAGTAGCAATTTCTAAGCAAATGTTGTTGAGTCTCCAATATTCCAGCGAAGTTTCATCGTCCTAGCACATCTGGAAGTACCTTAACGCGCGATCACCGGAATCCCAGACCCCCCTCCCCCTCCTCCAACTCCACCCACAATAACCGGAGCCAATCCTGTTCTGTAAATGATTAATCCAGAGCATCTGTTTGTCATTCCCACGAAGTTCGATCCAGATCACACCAGTCTAAGCGGGTCAAGTATTTTCCGCCCTCCCCCCGATAATTGCCGGTTTCGGTCCGGAAATGAAAAAAGGTCACAAGAGAAAAATGTCCTCTGTTTAATTATTAAATTTCACTCGAATCCGATCACCCGTTCCAAAGTTACGCATGACTCAATATTCCGGATTCCCTTCCCTCAACTCCCCCCCCCCAAGATTATCATATCGAGGATTTTTTTTTTATTCCAAGTCAGTTTGACCGGGTCCCTGATATGCCTTCCAAGTTTCGTCGTGAAAATCCCCCAAAAAACGGAATTCCGGGACACCCCTCCTCCCCCCCCCCCCCTCAAGTGTCCGGATCCAGTCAAATTATGTAAAAGATTTACATGGACCAGATGTTTGTTCTTACCAGCAAGTTTCACTCCGATACCATCATTCTAACCGTTTCTCGAGATTTCCGGTCCACCCCCCCCCCCCACCCAGCTCCCCCGCGGTGCACGTAGCCAATCCGATTCAGCAAATGACTTACCTAGAGCATCTGTTTGTTCTTCCCACAAAGTTCCATCCCGATCCCTCCATTCTAAACGGGGCACGTATTTTCCGCCCCCCCCCCCCAATAGTTGCCGGATCCGGTCCGGATATGAAAAAAATCATCGGAGAAATGTCCTCTGTTGAATTCTTAAATTTCACTCGAATCCGATCAACCATTCCAAAATTACGCATGACTGAAAATTTCGGATTCCCCTCCCTCCACTCCCCCCACCATTATCTGATCGACAAAATTTTTATTTTGAAGTCAGTTTGATTGGGTCCCTGATATGCCTGCCAAGTTTCATCGTGAAAATCCCCAAAACCACCATCACCGGAATTCCGGGACCCCCCCCCCCATAAGTGTCCGGATCAAGTACAATGGTCTAAAGGACTTATCTAGAGCAGACGCTTGTTCTTCCCAGCAAGTTTCACTCCGATCCCTCCATTCTAACCGTTTCTTGAAATTTCCGGTCTCCCCCCCAACCCCCCCCCCCCTGGCTACCGAATCCGGTCAAGACTTTAAACGGGACATTACAGATATATATTCTGTTCAGTTATGAAGTTTCATTACAATCCGATCATCCGTTCGAAAGTTACACACTTCTCAATTTCCCGGATTCCCCTGCGGATTCCCCTCCCTCCACTCCCCCACCATTATCTGATCGACGATATTTTTATTTTGAAGTCAGTTTGATTGGGTCCCTGATATGCCTGCCAAGTTTCATCGTGAAAATCCAAAAAACCACCATCACCGGAATTCCGGGACCCCCCCCCCCCCATAAGTGTCCGGATCCAGTACAATGGTCTAAAGGACTTATCTAGAGCAGATGCTTGTTCTTGCCAGCAAGTTTCACTCCGATCCCTCCATTCTAACCGTTTCTTGAAATTTCCGGTCCCCCCCCCCCCAACTCCCCCCCGGCTACCGAATTCGGTCAAGACTTTAAACGGGACATTACAGATATATATTCTCTTCAGTTATGAAGTTTCATTACAATCCGATCATCCGTTCGAAAGTTACACACTTCTCAGTTTCCCGGATTCCCCTGCCCTCCCCCCCCCCCCCAAAAAATGGTCGGATCAGGAAACTGATTATTCCTAATTTTGTTTGGTCGGGTCTCTGATATGCCTGCCAAGTTTCATGGTCCTAGCACAACTGGAAGTACCCTAACTCGAAAAAGTGTGACAAAATGCCCTAAATTTTCAAGTTTCCAGCGCCCCGCACTCCCCCCCATATGGTCGGATCGGGAAACTGATTATTTCCAGGTTAGTTTGGTCGGGTCCGTGATATTCCTGCCAAGTTTCATTGTCCTGGCTCATCTGGAAGTACCCTCACTCGAAAAAGTGTGACAAAATGCCCTAAATTTTCAAGTTTCCAGCGCCCCAACTCCCCCGCATATGGTCGGATCGGGAAACTTATTATTTCCAGGTTACTTTGGTCAGGTCCCTGATATTCCTGCCAAGTTTCATTGTCCTAGCTCATCTGGAAGTACCCTAACTCGAAAAAGTGTGACAAAATGCCCTAAATTTTCAAGTTTCGAGCGCCCCCACTCCCCCGCATATGGTCGGATCGGGAAACTGATTATTTCCAGGTTCGTTTGTTCGGGTCCCTGATATTCCTGCCAAGTTTCATTGTCCTAGCTCATCTAGAAGTACCCTAACTCAGAAAAAAGTGACAAAATGCCCTAAATTTGCAAGTTTCCAGCGCCCCGCACTCCCCCCCCATATGGTCGGATCGGGAAACTTGATTATTTCCAGGTTAGTTTGGTCGGGTCCCTGATATGCCTGCCAAGTTTCATTGTCCTAGCACATCTGGAAGTACCCTAACTCGGATATGTGGGACAAAAAACTCGGACCGACCGACAGACGGAATTGTGATCGGTATATGGCACTTGAGCCAGAGGCTGCAAGTGCCATAAAAACTAAAGCTCAAAACATTAATTCAGCATATCTCCTTACCCTGCATCGTTCGTCTAATCAACTTCATATTAAACTTTAAGTTTGAACAAACTTTCCGGTTTCAGCCGGATTCCAAAGCGAACTAAATGTCCAGGTAGAAAATGATTGTCATATACGGATTCAGCACGTCTTCTTACCCCTTCATCGAACATTTAATCAACTTCAAACAAAACTTTTACTTTTAACAAATTTTCCGGTTCTGGCCAAATTCCGGGCGAACTACTTGTTCGTCGACATGGTGATTGTCAGATGTGTACAGCATGTCTTCTTGCCCCTATATAGACTATCTTATAAGTTGTTAAAACAGAATTGTTCGCCCCTGATCTACGAACTCGATCTGTCCCTTGACCCAAAGAATCCTCACCAGGGGCGTCACGACGGGGGGGTGGAGGGGGACGCCCCCCAGTCTTGTTGTTCAGTCAGTAAAAAAAAATAACAGGTTCGGCACGCCGCGATTTTTCGTCAAAACAGTTGATTTTTTTCATGGAAACAGTCGGTTTTTCTGAAAATCAATCGACTTTTTTTCAAAACTGTAATTTTTTTTGAAAACAGTCGTTTTTTCCTGCAAAAACAGTCGGTAAAAATTACCAGCCAGTCGTTAAATGCCTTGCCCCCCCCCAAACATTATAGCTAGTAACGCCTTTGATCCTCACAGTAAGTTTCATCAAAATATCTCTTTCCCTTCGAGAGTTATCGTACTGACAGACAGACGGACGAACGGACAACTTTTACGAAGTCGCAGGTATCCCTCCACTTACGTTTTGGGATCCCAAAAACAAAATCAAGGTAGTGAAAAATTTACTCAAATGTTGAAATAAGCATACCTCCACTGTACATGCAAGCGTATTATACTGTATTTTGCAGAGCTGGAGGTGAGGCCAGGTAAAGAGGAAACCCTAAATCAAAAGATCACAAAAAGGACCAAACAAGTTCCAACGCTACTTATCGCAAGATAACCGTTTAATTGCGGCCGATCGTGCTTTGTTCCATATTCTTGTGTAGCTAAAGCGTTTCGCCAACACTAAACCCTTAAAGAGTTTTTCGTTACCGGACCACCCAAGACTCTTACACAGTGTGACATGACTTCGATCTTCGATGATTTGACTCTTGCGTGGAGCTAAATGACCCGATCCTCTAATCGGTTACTATTAAAAACAGTCAGACAAATTGTATATCTAGTCATAATGTCGGTCCCATCCAGAGGTTAATTGATGTAGACTTCCTTTAACGTGAGGGTTACAATATCATTTAAAGCTCAACCGAAGATCGGACAATCAAAGATCGCGTGCTTCAAGAAATGCCCATAATCAGTGACATTGGGAGTCCGGCCTCCATCTGCCTACGTCAAAATGATAGGGGTTTGCAGAGACTCTCCGCCTCCTGCGCTCAAGGCGACCCAGACTTGATGGACCGTAGCCTACTGCGTGTGGCACCATTAGGGCTGCCGCGCCAGACACAACCAGTCGCCCGTTCTTAAAGTTTAACTGAAAAACCCAGCGTATTTGGGTACTCTTTTTGAATACACTAAACTATTTTGACTCGCTTCAGGGATTCTCAATTTTCCGCAGTAGGAACGGTGAAAAGATAGACGGCCTCCGACAAGACCGGCTCCACAACGAAACCGCGAAATTTAAACAAGATAACAAACGTGATTTTTGAGGCCTCCCTTCTGAACGAGGTCGAGTTCCACGACTAAGGAATCAAATAGCAGACTTTGTAGATATCAGGCGATGCTACACGTTGCCAATCCAGGACTGAAAATCTGCCATTTAAGTATCCTTCTTATTTATATTTATATATTTTTCTGAGAATGGATTGCCGATGTGCGGTTGATAAATATTCAAGGATAGGGTATAATCAAATGGAGGTACCACAAATCTGAAAAGGAAACTTCACAATAATGGACGCCTCATGATTTCACCATCCTTGGACAGGCGTTCTTTTTTAGTGTTTACTCGAATGTGTTGTGTTTTTTGTTTGTTCGTAACTGGTTGTGATCTTATTTGGTTCTTTTCTTCTGTTTTTCTCTTTCCTTTTCTTATACTCCGTCGCATACTTTTGTAGTCACTGTAGATGGGTAACAAATATATACATAAATACATTATGAAAATCGACAATTTGTGAAAAGCGGAACAGTGAAGTATCGCACTCGAGACATACCCTCCATTGGGACTGGTTGTGATCCAAGAATTCAGGCATCCTCCCATCCCATCGTTGAACAAACAGTCTTTCTATCGCGGAAAGAAAGATAATAAAAATGAAAAAAGACGTTCAATATAGCCGACACTTAAGGACAAAGTGATTAAACGACGGTATCTTCAACTCACAAACACGCCTTTATGCGATTGATGACATTGCCAATGACAATGACAATCAATGACATTGATTTGTTATTATGCTAATGGAAGGAATTATGTAATCCCGGCGTCGCGGAACAACGAAACAGAATGATGGGAGTGAGTGAAAATTATTGCAAGTGACAACCTGAAACGACGTAAGTGTGAGTGCAGTTGTGTCATTGTTTATGATTGTTCTCGTGAAACAAAAGCTTGCATGTGCAACGAAACAGAAAACTTATTTGTTTTCAAGCAGAAACAAGGTATTTTGAGACCCTCTTTAAGAAAGGTATCTCGCGAAAAGGAAACCAACAGTTCTCTCAGCCTTTGGCCTACCATTACACACCTGCTCTATCTCTTCGACAACATACATGACGATATTAACAGAGGCGTTACTAGCCAAAATGTTTGGGGGGAGGGCAAGGCATTTACCGACTGGCTGGTCATTTTTACCGACTGTAATTGCAGGAAAAACGACTCTTTTTAAGGAAGAAACGACAGTTTTGACGAGAAATCAACTGATTTTCAGAACAACCGACTATTTTTAAGAATAAACCTACAGTGTAATTGAAAAATCGACTGATTTCAGAAAAATCGACTGTTAACATGAAAAAATCACTGTTTTTACGAAAAACAGTGGTGCTTCGCGCCGACCCCGTTATGTTTTACCGACTGGTCAACAACGCTGGGGGGGGGGGTCCCCCCCCCTCCCCCACCCCATACATGTCGGCGCTGGATGATAACTCAAAACGGACTGAGACAACCAGAAGGTCAATGTACTAGGAACGAATCAAGCATGGCTTAGTGACTGTCACTTTGACGATACCTGCACTGCCAGACGCTTCACAACAAATAACAAAAGAGCTACGAGCTCATATGGCACTTGTTACGAGTAGGTGGTACAAGAAAGTAGACGAGAACGTCACAAAATACCCTTCACCTCCGATCGGACCTAGATTTGGAATATCTAGTTTCACTCGAGTCTGAGCATGCATCGCCTCGGATCATCTAGGACAAATGTTTCATCCCGATTGTTTGATCCCCATGAGTGCCACACTATTTCCATTACCACTCCCCCTCAAACTCCCCCTACCACGGCCGAATCTGGTTCAGACACAAACAGATGATCTAAAGCATCTTCCCTTACCAGCTACCAAATTTCATTTGGTGAGCATTTTGGGGGAAACTCCCCCCCCCCCCCCCCTACCGTGCTCAGATCCGGTCCGTACGCTCAAGTATGCCATCTACGGCACATACTCTCTACTTTCCAAGTTTCATTCAAATCACTCCACTCGTTTGACTCCTATGCGAGCCACAACATTTCCGGGACTCCCCCTACAACTCCCCCCACTGCGTCCGAATACGACTAGAACACATAAACTTAACATCTCTGACATCTCCTCTTCTCTGCCTTCAAGTCTGAGTCGAATCCGCGCATATCTGCAAATTTCCGGTTTCCGCTTGATCCTCCTCCTAACGTGGTCGGCTCCGGTTCGGACGCCAAAGAACAAACTAGATCGCATTAGCTCGGTACAGTCCAACTTGCATCCCATCCGGCCCATTCATTTGATTTGTGTGCATGTTGCAAAGTTTCCGATACCCCCCTCCCCTACAACTCCTCCAACCATTGTCGTATGATGCTCAGACAGATGTTTTGCATAAGTAGGTCATTAGTTCTTATAACCCATAAAGTTTCACTCGATTCGGACCAACCGTTCGCAACCTACGGAAGTCAGTAATTTCCGGATTCCCATTCCCTTAACTCCCCAAAAGTGGTCAAATCCAGGAGCGTTGTGTCAGGTCCTTTCAGGCCTGCCAAGTTTCATCGTCCTTAGCACATCTGGAAGTATCCTAACTCGCGATCATCGGAATTCCGGGAAACCCCCTCCAACTAGAGCCCCGGTACGATCTGGTTCTGTCAGGATTCGTATCTAGGGCTTATGCTTTTTCTTCTCACCAAATTCCATCCCGATCCCTCGACGCTAGTATCGGATCCAGTCCAGACTTGACATGGAAAATCTGAGGCGATAGCTCTTTCCACTTGCCAAGTTTCATTTAAATCCGATCATCCGTTCAAAGGTTATGAATTCCAGACTCTTCATCCCTCCATTCCCCCCCCCCCCCCCCACGATGGTCGGATCATGCAAACTACTATTCTTAAGTCAGTTTGTTCGAGTCCATGATAAGCCAGCCAAGTTTCATCGTCGCAGTACAAAAAGAAGGACCGAACTTGCGGGATTACCAGAATTCCGGACCCCCCCCCCCCCCCCACAGTACCCGAATCCAGTCCGGTTATGTCCATGGTGTATCTAGGACTTGTGCTTGCTCTTCCCACCAAGTTTCATCGCGATCCCTCCGCTCTAAGCGTTTCCCAAGATTTCCGATTCCCCCCTCTGACTCTTTCTTTCCAAATATCAAGTTTCATTAAGATCCGATCACCCTTCCAAAAGTTTTAAATACCTCAAGACTCCCTCTCCCTCCACTCCCCCCACGATGCTCGGATCGGGAAGTGACTATTTCCAACTTAATCTTCTGGGTCCCTGATGTGCCTACCAAGTTTCATCGTCCTCGGATCGACCACACTTGGCCGAAGGGCAAGTGCCATAACAAGGATGCGCGGTTTCAACAGACAACACTTGGGGGTTGTCTGTTGAGATTTTAAAACATTATGCACAGCAAGCATTGCCAGGAAGAGCCGAAAGGTAAAAGGAAAAGTCAGCCGATAAAAAAGTCAGCAGATACTTTTTCGGCGGTTTTTCTGCGTGTTTCACCCTACTTACCGTAGTTACTTCGCATGACGTCACGAATTCTGGCTTTTTGCCATCAAGGCTGGAACGATTTTTCTATTTCCCAGCAGAATATCATGCCACGGGCGAGTCCGACCAATCCCGTTACAGAGATGCGTAGTTACCACGCTGACTACGCTCCCGAGCATGGTAAGCCAATATTTACAATTTCGAGAAGGGTTGGAACGGTCAGCGTAGTAACTTTTCGTAAGGGTGGAACGGAAATAGTAACTAATAGTTACTACTGTTAGAAGGGTGGAACACGCTCCACGGCAAACTCAACTGCTCCAACTAGTGCTTCAGCTAGTCCAACCAGTGCCTCCACTAGTCCTAACAGCGCAGGTGTTCCTCCACTGTCGTAAAAACCCAGTCGCTTCCAGAACCGAACCGTGATAGGCGGAGATTACAACAACAATTTGACTCGAGGAATTTTTGTTCGCATCGCCAAATTACTGTTTTCACAGAAACCCGTCGATGTTCAAACTTGTAATTTGAGGATCCATTTCGACTAAAGCGCAGCCTAATTGCAGTCAAATTGCTATTATTCCCTGTCCTTCGGCGTTCGATTATGACACCACTACACAATGGTTTGTCGGGCCCATGGGCGGACCCACAATTCGCCCAAATATGACAGACGGAACTCGAAAGAGTTGCGAGGAAAGAAAACCCTCCCCATTTATAAAAGAGTAAGACTACGAATTAAGAGTATTAAATGAACCCAAGCAGGATAATAACTCCGGGGAAAGCTGCTGATAACATGTGACAATTTACATCAATTTGAGATTTAGGGATCTCAAGATCCGTCTGAGCTCTGAATGGAACTCGGGGATGAATTCCGATAATTTAGGAATTCTAGGGCCATAATACAAAACCAATAAATTATAACAATTAAAGCGGGCCACAAAAAATGTTCTTTCTACCACACACACAATGCTAACCATCTCTACTGTCACAATGAATGTTCAAGGCCACTAAAACACCGTAAAACAATGAGCAAATTAAAAAAAAACACCAAATTTCCTAGGTTTGAAATAACTCTGTCTGAACCAAATCTCAGCCGATTATCCCGGACAGCTGCTATGGCACGTTGGGAGCCAAGGGTCAAAATAATAATTTCCACCTAATGCTCCAACTGTTTATTACAAATACAAATAAATTATAAAACTAAGACCAGTGTGGTACCTCTGAAGACATACAAAAATTATCAGTTAGGTCTTATAATTCTTTGCTAATCAATCCTGGAAAATTCCGCCATCTAGAAAAGAAGACGTTGTGCGTGGTTTTTTTCTCGAGCCAAAACAGCAACTCGGCAATCGAGTTCAAATCTAAATAAACCCATGGCATGCGATCACTAAGAAAAGGTAAACAGAATGTTTGGATTAGGTCTTTAAACACTAAGTTGAATCGAAACCATAAAATACCTACTCCCCCCCCCTTCAGTCAAATGGGAAGAGATGGCCGCATGCGTCCTAGAGAGAACAGCCAGGAGAGGGTTCCGGGACTCCAAATCCTATTCTGGACCGGAAGACAAGGACTTCTAAGGACTTCCAAGAAAGATAGGAGACCTTCAACAACAAATATTGCAGAAGCACTACAATTCCAAGGAAAACTGTGCAACCACCGAAGCGAGTTATTCTGAAAACTTGTGAACTTCCTTGCCAGTGAAGATAATAAATTGTTGCTCGGCGTCCTCTGCGATGCTTTCCTCCAGATCTAAGACTGATCGGTATATGGGACTTGAGCAAAGCTGCCATAAAAATAGTAAGTCATGCCCTATAAAGGATTGTAAGGTAAGGTGGGCTGAAGGTAGGTTAAGTGGTAAAGCTCTCCTCTTTATACGTTCTCCTGATACAAGAACAAGAGGATAGATCCTAGATACCATATCTTCGCAGAGAACAACCTTCCAAAATTTTGAAAAACAGTTCCGAAATTCCTGACTTGGTGGCAACCCCGACTTGTGGGACGAAGACGAGGGCGAAAGGTTTAAAGCGACAACAAAACGGCATCCTTGTGAATTGTGTTGCGAGAGCACCACTTTGGTTTTGCCGTGTTTTTTTATGGCACTTGCCTTCCGGCCAAGTGCCATATACCGATCACTTTTCCGTCGGTCGGTCCGGTGATCGCGAGTTAGGGTACTTCCAGATGTGCTAGGATGATGAAACTTGGCAGGCATATCAGGGAACCGACCAAACTGACTTGGAAATAGTCGCTTCCTCGATTCGAAAATCGTGGGGGGAGTGGAGGGAGGGGGAATACGGAATATTGAGGCATGCGTAACTTTCGAACGGGTGATCGGATCTGATTGAAACTTGATGTGGGAAGAAAACATGCCTCACATTTCCCGTTTTACGCCTGAACCGGATCCGACAACTGTGGGGGGAGTTGGAGGGGGGTACCGGAAATATCGTGACACCCTTAGGGTAGAGGGATCGGGATGAAGCTTGGTGGGTAGCACAAGCACATATCCTTGATACATCGTTGACATAACCGGATCGGATCTAGGCACTGTGAGGGGGGATATAGGCTAGATCCCGGATTTCCGGTTGTCACGGGTTAAGGTACTTCCAGATGTGCTAGGAAGATGAAACTTCGAGATAATGGATCCGCACAGCTTACAAGAGTGAAGCACAAAGGTGCCAAATTGTGGCTTGAGTACAAGTCTGATTCAGAGTCGCAGTGGGCAAAAGCGTAAGAAGCAGTAAAGGCGACTAGTGTGAAAAAATTAGGTCTATCCCGCTCTTGATTGGTGATTTTTGCATTTTTGTGTTTGTGTGATGTTGATTATCTACTTTCATGTGTTACTTAGGTTAGCTCGGTTCAAGTTTATCTTCATTATTTCTGCCCCAGTTATTTCTGTTACAGTTATACCTACTCAACATAAGTTTACTCGAAGGATGGCAAGTTTTCATGACTCATCAGTGGGACGGGCTCCTTGTCGCGTGGACTTGCTGGCACGAGGTAGGATCTTTCCGACTCATTTTATTTGACATTTAAGTTTGCAGTTGCGGGGGGGGGACTGATAGGCTGGCAGCTTTGAAGGAGGAACCTCTTAACCTTTCATTATTTTCTGAAATTTTTAACATTTTTGGCCAGAGAGAAAATAACACTTTTTCAGAAATAAAACAATCATTGTATGTTTCTCCTGATGAAATAAATAGACTTGAAAATAATTCAAAGAGAATTGCGTTTATGAACATACAGGGACTCGCCAGTTCTATTGATGATCTAACAAGATTATTGCCAAGAAATCAAATTGATATTTTGGGAATTTGTGAAACCTTTATCAATGATGCGACAAAACATAATGTTAAAATTCCGGGATATAACTTCATTGATAAAAATCGACAAGTACATGGAAAAGGTGGGCTTGGTTTATTTTTGAAAGAAGGTGTGCAATTTAAACGTATGCCAGAGGTGGAAAAATATGACGTTGAAAAAGTGTGTGAAATTTTGGCTGTTGAATGTCGGACCGGAACAAAAAAACTACAAATTTGTGTCGTATATAAGCCTCCGTCAGCCCCAATCCCGCTTTTTTTGCAATCCCTGGAATCTTTATTAGCATCTTTAGACGATAATGATGTCGTGGTTATGGGAGATTTTAATATAAACTTACTGGAATTTCAAGAAAACACTCAAACAACAGAATTTATTACCCTAATGACATCGAAATCACTGATTCCCTCATGTACAATCCCAACGCGTGTTGCGTCGACTAGTGCAACTATTATTGACAATATATTTTTAACGACACCAGCAACGTCTTCACAAGTTGTTCTAACGGATTTTTCTGATCATTTTTTGTTAATTTCTGACGTGAAGTACCAGCTTCAGACAAAAAAAGCACCAGAAACAACAAACCGGATTATCAATAAAAAAAATCTAGATTGTTTAAAGGAGAAACTGAATATTACTGATTGGTCTCGTGTCTTTGATGCTGAAGAAGTAAATTCTGCAACGGCTTATTTCTTAGAAGCATTTAATGCTGTTTTTGATGAGTCATGCCCCAGAGTAAAAAAACATAAAGGTAAATATAATCAACCCATTCAACCCTGGATATCGCCCTCCCTTTTGACGTCAATAAAACAAAAAACGCTCTCTATAAAACTTTTTTATCACTCCCAAGTGAAGAAAATAAAACAACTTTCAAAAATTACAAAAACCTACTTTAAAAAATAATACGTAATGCTAAAATGAAATATTATTTTGATTTTTTTAGTGAAGTAAGTAAGTCACCAAAGAAAACCTGGGAGCTAATAAATTCATGCTTGAATCGATCGAGAGCATCTTCTACACCATCCGAAATAAAGGACGCTCATGGTAATATAATTGAAAGGGAGCTAGAAATAGCTAACTACATGAACTCGCATTTCGCGTCAATTGGACAGTCGGTAGCCAGCAAGCTCCAACATAACATGCCACATGGTCAATGTGATTATCGTGCATACCTCGGAAAGCCTTCTGAAAAGTCTATGTTTTTAACACCGGTAACAGAGGAAGAGCTTGCTAATATTGGTAAGCTTTTAAAGAGTGGAAATTCCCCGGGGATTGATGAATCGTCGACGAATATTGTGAAAGCTATTTTACCGAGTATTAATAAAGTAATGTGTCATTTAATAAATCTTTCATTTAGATCGGGAACTTTTCCTGATTCATTTAAGAAAGCAAAGGTGTTACCACTGTATAAAAGTGATGACCGGAGTAACTGCACAAATTATAGACCAATATCTATCCTTTCGGGTTTTTCTAAATTAATGGAGCGATGTTTTTATAATCGAGTGTATAATTTCCTTACTTCGAAAGATTATTTTTCAAAAAATCAGTTTGGGTTTAGAAAGGGACATAGTACGCAAGATGCCATCCTGACTATGATCCAATTTATTCACGAATGTTTCGATAAAAAATTGATTCCGGCGAGTATTTTTTTGGACCTTGAGAAGGCATTCGACACGATTTGTCACGAAATATTGTTATATAAATTAAGCCATGGTGGGATACGAGGACCAGCGCACGATTTTATCGCATCTTACCTATCAGGTCGCTCCCAAGTAACAACTATTAATAAGACAGTTTCGGATCCATGCTTACTGTCAAATATTGGTGTCCCTCAGGGTTCAATTCTGGGACCACTGCTTTTCCTAGTATACATAAATGACCTTCCATCAGCGACAGAAAACAACAGTCTGAATGTCCTTTTCGCTGATGATACCGGATCAACACTTGCAGGACAGTCGGAAGAGGATGTCAAAGAGAAGCTGCAAATCGTGTTTTCCCAACTGATTGTATGGCTAAAAGCTAATCGTTTGTCACTAAATGCCGCCAAAACAAAATTTATCATTTATAGTAGAATTGGACACAAAGCAAAAGGAATTTCAACAATAATTGATCAGGCTACAGATATTCAAATTCAAAGGGTAACTTCACTCCGGTATCTTGGTATAATTATTGATGAAAATCTATCGTATAAAGAACATTGTAATAGATCACGGGGTAAAGTTGCACAAGGAGTTGGTATAATGCGGAGGTTTCAACATTTTTTCCCGTATGAAATTCTACGCCTAATTTATTTTGCTTTGATACATTCGCATCTTACGTATTGTCCTTTGATTTATTTGGCAACATTCAAATATCATGTGAAACCGATACAGACTCTTCAAAACCGGGCTCTCCGAATTTTACAAAAATATTTACCGTCCCCTTCTTCTTATCCTAACAAAACTACAACTGAAACTCTATATTTGTTAACTAATATTTTGCCTGTTTCAGAATTATTCACTCTTCATTCTTTTTTATTTAAGGTAAAATATGACCGGTCGGAACTACCTTCGTACTTTTGTTCGAGTAATTTTTTCCCTGAGCAACCTGACCATGCTTATGAAACCCGTCATGAATGGAAAATGCAGCACCTTAAAGTAGCCACTGAGAGATCGCGGTTCTCACCATATTTTTCGATCACGGGCTCATGGCATCTGTATCTACCACATATTGATTGCAGCAAATCTCTTCCAAATATAAAAAAGCAACTTCATTCTATACTTATAAATAAATTCAAGAATCATCGTTAAAAAAAATAAAAAAATAAAGTAAATTCTTATTTGTATGATGTTGATATGTTTTGGTTGGGGTATATATGAGTTGCCGGTCATCGGTAACCCTCGCTTGCGCATTGTTTTTTTTTTTTTTTTTGGGATTTCGGGTTGATCCTGCCGAGTGTCGGTGGGTTTGTGGGGCGGGTTCCCCTCTGGTGGTGAGTCATGGAATTATTAACATTTATTTATATAATTAGTTATATGTAAAATATGTGTGTTATATATTGTACCGGGTTTTTGTCAATCGACCTTGTGTCCCCGGCATGACCCTCTATTTATTTTGATTTTATAAAGAAGTATAAATTGAACCTTGAACCTTGAACCTTAGCAGGCATACCAGGGACCCGACCAAACTGACTTGGGAATAGTCACTTCCCCGCTTTGACCATCGTGGGGGGAGTGAAGGGAGGGGAAATCCGGAATATTTAGGCATGCGTAACTTTCGAACGGGTGATCGGATCTGAATGAAACTTGATATGTGGGAAGAACACATGCCTAACATGTCCCGTTTTACTTCCGGACCGGATCCGCCAGCTGTGGGGGGAGTTAAAGTGGGTTACCAAAAATATCGTGACACGCTTAGAGTGGAAGATCGAGATGAAACTTGGTGGGAAGAACAGGCACATATCTTTGATACACTGTTGACATAAACGGATCGGATTTGTGCACTGTGGAGGTGGGGTGGGGTTGGAGGCTGGGTCCCGAATTTCCGGTTATCACGGGTTAAGGTACTTAAATGTGCTAGGACGATGAAACTTGGCAGATTTTTCAGGGACCCGACAAGGTTGACTTAAGAAATGTCATTTCCTCGATCCGAACATCGGGAGGGGGGAGGGGGCGGAGGGATGGGAAATCCGGGATCTTGAGGCAAGCAGAACTTTCGAACAGGGACATCAGACACAAACAATACTTGACAGTTCTCGGAACAAGCTTAGAGCGGTGGGACCGGTACAAATCTTAGCTGTTACCCTTACCTACTACGTATGCTCGCAAGTACCATATGAGCTTGCAGCTCTTGTTCTAGTACCCCTATTTAAGCTTACTGCTAGAAAGTGGTAAGGGTCTAGCCTCTACGGTTTTTACAACGTATGCCCGCCACAGACTTATCTATAAGAGACACGTCGTACTTCTGATAGTAATTCGTTCTACTTCAGTAGTATTTCCATCCATTCTCGTTTCCGGGATTCTACACTTCATACGAGTATCCTATCTTCTATTAGAAATACAGTGATCATCACGCTTGCCACGTTTGTTCTCTTTGCGTGACTCAGGCTACCGATCATTGTTTCGGAGAAGCTTCTTGGTACGGAGACCGGTTATCAAAATTTTGCCAAGATTTGTCATCCAAGGCAAGGAACATGGAAAGAGGCTAAAAGCAGTCGAAGCCGTGTGTACTTTTCTGTAAGCATAGCTTAGTTATAAAGTGGTCAACTATTTCAGGACGTCTGAGCAGAAACTCAATGTAGTGCGAGGTGAGTTTGAAAGGACCCCTCTTGCTTTTTCTGCTTCTTCACATTATCCCTGGCTCTCTGATGGAACTATATGCTTCTGAAACCCCGCCTTTCTACTTTGTTCCGTTTTGTACCTACGACTTTTCAGCGATTTTTCGAACGAGCCGACTTTTGTAACAACTCTTTCGCACATAAAAACGTCAAAAGCTTCAGAGTATTTTTTTTATTTTTTTGTTAGAAGACATGGTAGGCCATCAGGACTATCCTTTGTTTAGGACTTCTTCTATTTTACTTGGTTTTCCCACTTTTTAACCACGGCGCGTTCAGTTTTCAAGTATTTTGCGTCCAGCCGCCGCGTCGGCGAGCGAGAAGGCCGAACAGAGTCGACAAGTGCTAACAAGAAAATCGCTAATTCCACATGGAAAGTATGGTATTTTCGAAAAACGACATTTCTTAGCCATTCATCGCGAAAAGATCATTTCTAAGAGTTGTGCTTTAAAGAATCAAGGTTTAGTCTGTCTATGAAGGCATTTCTCACATTAGCAAAACGCGTCGCGTCAGGACAATTGAGCACTCACACGACCCGGGAGCAATCCGTCTACTAATGGACGATCAATACAGTCATTACCGCTGTAGCCTTCAGCTTCCACTGTCTCATCAAATCTGTCTGTACACAATTTGACACCTTTCGTCGCACCTTCAATCAAAATTGCACCGCCATCAAAACCATTTCCACAGATGTCCCGCTGAGATCACGATTGGATCGGAGGGAGCTGATGTGCATCAGTGACCAGCACTTTCCTCTCTGGGCCTCAAAATTCCAACAGTTCGAGAGGAACAATAGCGTCACTGCCATGGATTGTCGTCAAAAGCTCTGCAACCCTCACCTCCAAGTCTCCAACTGATCATACTAGGCTATAACCTTCTGTTGCTGTTTTTTCCGGAATCATCATCCTTATTTTTATTTTCTGGCCTCTGACGATAAGAGGTTCGATTCTCGAGCTTGAACCTGGAAAGGACCCTGCCAAGATGGGGAAGAGATACCACTAGAACAAAATCATCTGATGGATCCAATCAATGCAGAAAACTAAATGTCTCTCGACTATAATCTTTACAAAAACAAGACCAAAGGTTCCGATGAAATCCCAAGAACTGAATATTTGGTGCAGACAGTTACGATCTTTGTGCCGACCGGTTTTGTATAAAATTCAAGTTCAGATATACCTCTACAAGCCATATCTACTTTGACGATACTGATCGAAACTTTCTGCTGTACTTCTGCCAAATTTCCGGTTTCGGCCGAATTCCGAACGAACTACAATACTTGTCCAGAAAAAAAAAGGTTCAGAAACGAATTCAACGTATCTCCTTATCCGTATAAAGAACATCTAATCAACTTCAAATAAAACTTTAACTGTCATCTAATCAACTTCAAATAAAACTTTTGTTTTTAACAAATTTTCAGGTTTTGGCCTGATTCCGGGCGAACAAGTTGTCCGGGTAGATAATACTTTTCACACAAGTGTTCAGCATGTCTCCTTACCCCTAAACCGAACATCTAATCAACTTCAAATAAAACTTTTACTTTTAACAAACTTTCCGGTTTTGACCGAATTCCGAGCGAACTACTTGCCCGGCGAGGAAATGGTTTTCAGCATCGTGTTCAGCATGTTTTCCTACCCATAAATCGAACATCTAATCAACTTCAAATAAAACTTTTACTTTCAACAAACTTTCCGGTTTTGGCCGGATTTCGAGCGAACTGCTTGTCCGATGACAAAATGGTTTTCACCATCGTGTTCAACATGTCTTCTTACCCCTAAACCGAACATCTAATCAACTTCAAATAAAACTTTCACTTTTAACAAACTTTCCGGTTTTGGCCGGATTCCGGGCGAACTACTTGTCCGAGGACAAAATGGTGTTCAGCATGTTTTCTTACCCCTAAACCGAACATCTAATCACCTTCAAATAAAACTTTTACTTTTAACAGACTTTCTGGTTTTGGCCGAATTCCGGGCGAACTACTTGCCCGGCGAGGAAATGGTTTTCACCATCAAGTTCAGCATGTTTTCCTACCCATAAATCGAACATCTAATCAACTTCAAATAAAACTATTACTTTTAACAAACTTTCCGGTTTTGGCCGGATTTCGAGTGAGCTGCTTGTCCGATGACAAAATGGTTTTCACCATCGTGTTCAACATGTCTTCTTACCCCTAAACCGAACATCTAATCAACTTCAAATAAAACTTTCACTTTTAACAAACTTTCCGGTTTTGGCCGGATTCCGGGCGAACTACTTGTCCGAGGACAAAATGGTGTTCAGCATGTTTTCTTACCCCATAATCGACTATCACATTATCTGTTTAAAAATATTTCATTTGCCCCTTAATTTAAACCCCCTCCCCACCCCTAAATGTAGGGCTACAAAACCCATCTACGAACTTGACCTTACTCTTGACCCTAAGAATCCTCACACCAAGTTTCATCAAAATATCTCATTCCCTTCGAGAGTCATAGCGCGCACAGACGGACTGACGGACAAATTTTGCGATGTCATAGGTATCCCGCCACTTACGTTTTGGGATCCCAATAAGTAGACCTACGTTGCCTGGACAACTTGAAGTGTTGCAGCAACCTTTCTTCGATGACGCCGACTAGTGTTGCAAGAGCAACACCTTGGTTTTATTTCTTCGCCATCTGTTAAATGCAGAAGTTGTCAACCGATCGAGGTTAGAGGAACCTTGCCAAGAAGGGCCGAAATATAGCTCTAATAAAAGTAGCTGATTTATGCGTTTTGCACCTTCAAATATAAGAAGCTTTGTATTAGAAACACCAAGCTAAGAAATGGTGACAAAAACCACGGCCATAAAAATTAGCATTCGTTGAAAAAGATATGAATGGATCCAAAAATAAGAAGTTCAAAGCAACAAAGGACAGTCACTAAAGTCTCAGTAAGAAAAAAAAATCGACTTCAAGGATCAAAAAACAGCAACATTATTTTGCATTTGTCACTCTTTTGTAATTTTCTCTACAATTTGGGACAAGAAAATAAACGAAACGTTTTCTTATGTTTTTTTTTTTATTTACCACGAGCCTATCGGCAAGCTTTGTATCAGAGACACCCAGCTAAGAAATGGTGACAAAAACCACGGCCGTAAAACTTAGCATTCGTTCAAAAAGATATGAATGAATATTTTTATTTACCCACTTCTATAAAATATAAAAAGTGGAGTACATAGAGAAATTGATCGACAAGGAAACGACCAGTAAAAAAGCCTCCCCTCATTTAGGACCAGTCGTGCCTAGACTATTAATTCCCAGTTATTTCCATCTTTTCTCGACACGCGAAAATTTCGACAAGCTCAACTTACCGCATGTTTGATAGTGATGAACAAATAAATTAACTTTTGTGTATATCCGTTGGCTATATCCATCTTCGGCGATAATAAGCTTCGGACAATAAACTGTAGGCAAAGTCCGTAGATATTTTTCTAAGTAACGATTTGGTATATTAATAATATAATATGATAATAATAATATTTATTTATTACCCACTTACATCAAAAAGATTAATAGTGGAGTATAAACTTGAAGAAGAAAAAAAAATAAAAAAATATTGAACCATATACTGTAGGTACTCCGCTTGTCTTCGAGAGACTCAAAGGAACGGAAGAGAGACCTACCTGTATTGGTACTGCTACAGCAATATCTTCGTATTTCCTGTAATCGGCCCAAGTATACCAGTAATCTTGATTATTGGTGATGTTCAATATCAAATCTACAAGATTAATGAAGAACATTAGTGTCAAGATTGCCGAGGGTGGAAGGAAGGGGAGGCTAAAAGTAGTTGAACGAGGGCCAACTTCCGGAAGGAACAAGTGGGCACCTGACTTATGGAAGAAAAGATATCCCCCCCCCTCCCACTCCGACTGTTATTAGAAAGGATGATTCATGAAGATCTACATCCATCACTGCATAGGCTAAGCTAAGAAACTGGCCACAAGCTGGCTCAGGGCCAGCGAGCCGGCTAAGCAGAAGCTCACAACAATTTTGAGAGAACAGCCCAACCATGTCTGCAACAAGTCACAGATTTATTTCATTATTTCACCTCTATTTCAGCCGGACTAGTTTTCTTTTCTTGTGTGATCTTTTTCTCTGTTTCTTTATTCTACTTTTCGTATACTCCATCATTTCCTCCTCTGGTACGGTACGATTGGTTAACAATAAACATTACAGTACAATATTATTTGTTTTTGGAACTTTTGAAAAGTTCGTTCGTTTGTCTTTTATATTTAATCCGTCGCTATAGTGTGAAGATGAAGTCGCCGAGTCATTATTTCGAAACGTTTATTTTTGTTGACTTTAGTTTTATCTTTTTTTTCAATATGTGGATAATAAAAACAACTGACTGATTCCTGGTAATACTAACCCTTGCTTTATTTATTATTACATTTGGAGCTTGTCGCCATTATAATTAATTATAGTTATGACTAACATTATAATTAAATGGTCCATCCTTAATCCATGCCGGTTTCCTGTCGGCTAATAGTTTGTCGGTCATCGCTTATTCTTTCGTAACTACTTTCGTATTTCTTACTTTTTGGCCACGACTCTTCTCCATTAAGTGACATGTATTTTTTTTTCTTTAAGGCTTAACTGAAAAGCCAACCTATTTTTGTATCATTTAACTGAATACACTGCGTTATTTGGATTGTGTTAAGGGATTTTTTCAGTATGACGCTCAGAATATCTACGGCCGTGCTCACAACGCAGAATTCTACTACGACGCCAAAAATCTGAATCTTAATACAAAACACGGCTTTTCAGTGGCCAGTGATCAGCTTGCAGAGGGAGCTTACTGCGTAAACAGTTATTTCTCGTAAATCTTTTTCGTCAAGCCTACAACACAGGTACAAGCGCATAGAGGTACCACAAATCCGACAGGAAAATTCCACTATATGAAAACTGATGATAAGTGAATAGCGAAGTAACGGATTTTCATCGGGTTTTCAAGCTTCTTTTAGTGAACAAGTGATCGGTAACCAGTTTGTCCTACCTCAGCCCTTTTCGGTTAAACATTAAAATTTTAACGTCACGTAATCTTTCCAACAAACACACACAAAACTTACTTATATCATTCTTATACAGATATGTCAACTTTACGTCCAACCAATTTCAAGTCCATTTTCTAACTATTTTTTTTTCACTTATATTCTACGATTCACAGTAAGCGTGAAAATGCTTATTGCAAAGCAGGTTTTTCGGTTTCTTATTTGTTTTCTGTCTCTGTATTTTAAAATAAAAGTAAATACGCGTTGATAATGAAGAACTTTCTTCGGACTCACTCGAAGCCCGCTTTCTTGTTGCAAAAATTCAATTCTATTTGTTTGTAAATCTCTTTATGCGTAGATAAACCTAAAAATTAGCTATCGAATTTTCGACAAAATTCAGCATCCCTTTCACGAAATAGTGTTACTGTTATTGTGAACTCACTTGTGTTTAAAGCTAACCAATCAATCAATTTATTTACTTCGTGATATTTCACATCACATATTAAAATTACACTAAAACAGGACTATTCTTTAATGAATATACAATTGTTTCATCCAGTCGGTGGCTCGGGGCAATAGCACAGTCGTATCGTATACAGTCGTATCGACACTATTATCGTAACTAATCAATCATGAGAGTTGTCTCTACGTCTCTATTTGTAGACGGTGGACTACAAATAAATAACAAAAGGATGTAGGTAGCTAATTTATCCACTCAGAAATGTTCGCTTCGAGCAGTTTTCCAAATCCATACACACGCCTAAACTGCTTCTAAACAGAAAACAGCGATTAACCATCCCATTTTCAGTCGGTAGCTTCCCATTCACGCCTGATGAAGCGAGTCTGGGACAAATCGGCTGCAGCAGAAGCTCTGGAAGCCCCACAGCGAAGATGTGCTGTCAACAAAGCCTATCCACCAGAACTAAAACAGTAGTGAAGCGTGAATACGTCCCGTGGTTTTCAATAAGTTTTAGAATTCGGCACCTGTGGTAGGTAAACAGATGATGGCTGGTAGAGTGATGAGGCAAATCTCCGGTTACTAGTTTACTACACTATACCCAAAGGAAACTAATCATTCACCTCTTGTTCACAACTCTTAAAGGTTCACCGAACTGGGCTGAAACGTGAAAATCTATATAGCCTACCAAGAATCACTTTTTCACCTAGACAGGCTTGACTCCCATGGAAATGCGGTAGTCCATTGCTGCGCTATTCCCGAATAACAATTTTTTTTTTTTATTGTGTGAAAGATCTGTCAAACTTATGGTAGCTATAAGTAATTATAAATCAAACTTCAACTAATTATAAATATTTAGGACCAACAACACCAAATTGCCTGCTGTCAATAAACTAACTTGTTAGGCTGCTAGTTCTGGGAGCTCATGAAGCATCCTGGTTCTGTCGTCGCGAGTTTACAGCAGAACAAGTCACGTCTAGGACGAAATTCAAATTGTGCGGTTTAATCTGGTGTTGCTGGACCCATACTGCTGGACCCATATTATCAACGTCACTATTTCTCCTTTTCATTTGACTATTTTAAGGAGAAAAGCAAAACCAAGGTGATATAAGTGTTCAAAGAAGCATGCATCTGAATGGACCTCTGAATGGAATAGCAGAAGTTTTCGTTCTACTTTAACCGCTTTGGTAAGTTACTTATTCCGGAAAAAACGACTGAGTTTGATAAAACTTACCACAAGGATGCGCAACCTTATGTTATCAAATTGTGTTAGCGTGTGTTATCAAAAATCTGAGAGTACAACCTTGAGGTGGGCCTCTTTTAAGACTCATCGCAGGTACTCCTCAATTAGTCACAAACTGGGAAGAATTCAGCACACGGCCAGGTATTTAAAGTTTAACCAAAAAGGGCGGGGATAGGACAATCTAGTGATGGTTACCCATTCACTTAAACTGGCTTGAAGACCCACTGAAAATGCGTTACTTCGTTGTTTAGCTATCCACGAATAATCGATTTTCAAATAGTGGAATTTCCATGTGATTTGTGGTACCTCTATGCGCTTGCGTTTTTGTTGGATGCCTTGCGAGAAAGATTTATGATTTTTTTGTTCATCCACTAAACAGTCTTCACCAATATCTCCACTGCCCACTGAAAAGCCGCGTTTGTGTTGAGATTAAGATTTCCCGCGTCATAGTAGAACTTACGCTGTGGGGACGGCCACAGATATTCTGAACGTCATAACCAGAGCAGATAGTAGAAATTAAAAAAAAATCCCATTGCAGAATCCAAATAATTCAGTGTTTCAATTAAATGACACAAAACTAAGTTTGCTTTTCAGTTAAACTTTAAGGGTCACGGCTATACAAGAGGAAGTTCGCTACGCTATCAGTTCCAATCTTTCTTTATCTTTCCACCAGAGGCAGGATAACAATATCACTTGAGAAATTACCAGATTATTATAAAACGCTTTCGCCACTCCAACCTTAAGCCCTAAAGAAAGCAATTAACTTTCTTTGGGTTTGGAATTAAAATTCTGTCCCCGCAAATTGCTCCATGGATGGAACGGATCCTTAGAACGTGTTCAAGAGCAGCCTCGAGGGTTTTGTCGAGAAAGCACTGCAAACAAAGCACGACCTTATGAACGGCAGGGGCTACATACTTTTGGAAGATGTCGTTCACCCAAGGGTCAATGTACCGGCACCATACGGCATTGTGCAACCCGAGGGGTTACTCTCTTGTTGGACACCACTGTACAAGCCTCTTTGGGTACCGACTTGGCATCGGGCACTTACTGTACAACCAATTTGGGAGTGAGTAACTGTAATTGCGAATACTGTTTACTATTTGTTCACTGGACACTTTTTCTCATAGCGTTCATTTCCCTTTCTTGTCTTTGTTTATTGTGCTCTGTCACGAAGAGCTAGTTTTTTTTTACAGGTTATATGTAAACTGAATTAAATAATTGCAGTCGCGAAGCAATTTCGTGAATTGTTGCCCTTTCGGAAACAGTTGAAAGAGTGTATTCTTCCAATGCGTGCCTTTCAATTATTTCGTTTTGTTTATCTCCCTTGTTGCAGTTTTAGCCTACTTGTTTTTCTTTCCTCTTCTTTCTTTTTTTGGTAGGAGTTCTGTGTTTTGCGCTCTTTTGAAAGACTATTAACAAAATGCATTCATACAACAATACAATACAAAGTATAACACTTCCGTTAAGGCACTATACACCTATAAATATACTATAAAACTATTTGCTTTCTTCTATCACAAACAAAACATATCACGGATTGGTGTTGTGTTTATTGACGTTAAAAAAAATGAAACGAGAATCACCAACCACACTATCAAAAGTGAAGGAAGCTCTTCTTACTGCTCATATAGGTGGCCAACAGAACCTTGCCTAGAACTACATTACGTCAACACCGTCAAGGATTTGACGGTGTTGATATAATAAATGAGATGTACTACCGAGGGTTGACTCATTCCGGCACTTGTAGTACATCCTTTCCCGGCATCGGGCAATTGGTGTACACCAAAATCGAGAGTGGGAAGCCCCTCGTGGGATAAATAATCCCAGAAAACTCCGAAAACGCCAGCAGCATAACATTAATATTGACAAGAATTTATTTTCTTTCTTTTGAAAGAAATTCTCTTGTCATTTTCCGGTATATATACTTCCAATACACTGGTTGTTTATGTCATTATGTCTCCAGCCCCTGATGTACTCGTGATGTACAAGGAATAACTAAAGTTTGCATGAATAACTAGGTAGTAGAACAAGAGTTTCGCAACTTTCGCAACAAGAGTTTAGAACAAAGGTTTGGATGGTATCCCAAAAATTTAATATTCGATACAGACAATTGGGATTTCTCTTTGCCAGATCCAGTCTTCGCCAGACTCTTAAAACAGATAAGGCCAAATAGCTAATCATCGGAGAAAACCAAGTTCAGCTATGGAGATATCAGATATTCAGATATGGATTCAGCAAGTGTGTTTACCGCTATCAGACATATTTATTTTGAGGAAACTGATAGAAGCTTCCTGCCTTACTTCTGCCAAATTTCCGGTTTCGGCCGAATTCCGGTCGAACATATTCGTTCGTATTCGTATTCGTTTAGTCAACTAGCTATCGTAGCACTCAAAAGAGAACACTAAATTATGCTAAATAATCACAAAACGGTCACTTGTTAAATACACTTACGAGATATGGCACATAGGAGTTTGCGAATCTGTTCGTACGGCACTTGACTGGTTCTAGTTTGTTGCAATGCCTAGTAAGTCTGCTGATCGATGCAGATGGTGGAAGTATGGATCGGTGCTTCTCGTTTGCTAAAAGCGTTTTCCCGAATTTCATTATTAGCTCATGTCTTCGATCGAATAAGGTGGGCAAGTTCAAGAGCTCAAGGGCACTTTCATAGTTGCTGAAGCGGGGTCCGAGTAGTCTCTTAGTAGCGCGTTTTTGAACATCTTCTAGTCCTGCTGACGTCTGCTTGTCCGTCAGAAAAAAGAAAGCTCGAAAAGGAATTCAGCGCATCTCCTTACCCCTATATCGAACATCTAATCAACTTCAAATAAAACTTTAACTTATAACAAATTTTCCGGTTTCAGCCAGATTTCGGGCGAACTACTTGTCGGGGTGGAAAATGATTTTCAAATAATTGTTCAGCATGTCTTCTTACCCCTGAATCGAACATCAAATCAAACTTTTACTTTTAACAAACTTTCCGGTTGTGGCCGGATTCCGGGCGAGCTACTTGTCCGGCTAGAAAATGGTTTTCATAATCGTGTTCAGCATGTCGTCTTACCCCTAAATCGACTATCTCATTAGCTGTTTGAAAATATTTTGTTTGCCCCTTAAATTGGACCCCCTCCACACCCCTAAATGTAGGGCTACAGAGCCCATCTACGAACTCAACACTTCCCTTGTCCATAGAATCCTCACACCAAGTTTCATCAAAATATCTCATTCCCTTCGAGAGTTATCGTGCTTACAGACGGACGGACAACTTTTGCAATGTCATAGGTATTCCTCCACTTACGTTTTGGGGTCCCAAAAATCCATGAATAGAGAGGTAGTGCGATTTTAGGTTGATCTTCAAAACTAAAACTATATTTTTATCAACTACGTTTTCTGTCTACATGCACATTTATTACTATAGCCTAAGGATGGAAAGAGGAATTCTCGAAGAGACCAAATTCAAAACCGAACAGGCCTACTCGTCGTTTCCCAAGAAACGGGAGGCGATGTAGAAAATATCACGAGCATAGTTAAGGTCCCTTCAGACAGAAAAAAACTCTGATGTATATTTGACGGGGCAAAACGGATATGTCAGCTACATTTTATTCGAGCTATATTTCGGCCCTTCTTGGCAAGGGTCCTCTTCAGGCTCAAGCCGCTCAAGCTGCAAAATTAACTTGTGGAAAAACAATTAAAGATTCTTCCTTAAATATCTGCTTTTGTGAACTTCTTCTCTGAAAGTTGGATGTAAGTTGGAGTAGGGCTGAAGGAACATCTCTGATGTACCCCTTTCACACCAGTACTACACATATCCTTAATTTTTGGGCACAGTGCGCCAACGTCATGTTAGCGTACCGGTGCTTATACGTTGAGGAACAATACCCCATGATAATGGGTTGGAACGAAACCTAAAATGATTGTTTTTTTGTTTTTTTTTAGGTTTATGGGGATACTGTGCCCCTGTCCAAGGACATGTCCTAATGCTGGAGCATTTTGGCCAGAAATTTTACACTTATGTCTTACTGCTTCACATTAAGACCCATGTGGCCGTTACGGCCATGTAAAAAGACTTGCGTAGTTCACCGCAACGCAGATAATTTGCGTAAATCCGCAGTTGAAATTCGTTCAACTTGCGAAACGTTATGTACGCAAACGTTCGAATAAGGAGACAAAATAAAACAAAACGCATTTGCTTGGTGAGAAGATTTGCACGTCTGTCCAGGAGAGACCATGGACTAATGACATAAAACATAATAAGTTGTCTTTCAATGAAATCGATAAAAAAACTGAGAAAAACACATTATACAAATTTCCGCTTAGTCTGGAAGGGTCCACTGCAGGTGTGAAAGATTCGTCGTAACATAAGGTAAATAACGGAAGTTTAACGCAAGTTCGTACGTGTCAAGTCGAAAGGGACCTTTAGGATCAGCTGCAAATAAAGCGGTATTCCGAGTGTCCATTTCTGAGGAGGGACAGTTGTTTGTAATCGTATCATGGTCACTGTCTCCCCCCCCCCCCCATAAAGTCAACTGCCACAGAACACACATGTTATTTATTACCAACGCAAAGGGAATAGAACTGAGCCTGAGCGAAGGTGAATAATTTTTCGGCAGGTGGCAATGCCGGGTTTGCCCTTGCGAACGATGAATCCGCGTTTTTTCCACCTCGTTCCGGTTCCGTGCGTGCGTCGACGTGCTAGATTTCTTCTAAGTTACCCCCATAGACCAGGAATAGTTATTTGGTAGTAAATCCCGTCTAATATTTCTACCTCTGTGACTGATAAACGGCTACACGATTTTCGTTCCTCTGTATCAATGGTATCTCACCTTGATCAGTTTTATTTGTTTAATCTGTGTTTAGTGTTTCATTGACGAACTATGCTTATTTCGTTTTTTTTACTATATTTTATTTGTCGCTCCATCTTTAGTGCACCTCGCCATCCTTTTGCTGAGACGGGTTAGCTGTCAGCTGATGAACTTGAATAAATACTCTTGATGACTAACTCTCCTTGCCGATGCAAAATCGCCGGGTACCTAGCGGAAGAGCCAGAAGCGGTATCACCTTGGGTATCACAGCTGCTCCTGAAGATCGCCGTGATTGTTTGACACAGGATTTGAGTTGTCGAGTTTGAGTCGTAACAGAGACGTTTACTCTTTCTTCCTGAGGAGCACTGGCATGCTTTGGACTTAGTCATATATAGTATTAGCAAATGGACAGTTTTGTGCATGAATCCGTGAGGTGGTAATAATTTCTTACCCGGAAGACCTTAGATCTCCCCGGAAGAACGAAAACAACGTTTTCTGGAAACTCTTCTTCATACTGGAATAACCATAGGATGCATTACTGCCGGGTAATAACTCCCACCAGAGATAGAACCCACTTCCATCCCTTAATCCCTTTTTGTAATCCACAAGGACTCCAAAAATCCATTCAATCGGCTAAGCAAAAACGCCTTGGGTCAACACTCGAAATATTGTCTTTTCATACGTGGGAAAGTTGACAATAACCGAAGCGAGGGAAAGCTGGATATTTATTCCCTTAGTCCTGCTGCCCTTATGAGCACTCAAGGGCTTGGAAAATAAAATGCGGATAACAAGATCAGAGGCTATGGCGGGATCCCAAGCGGGGATTCGTCTTCCTTGTCAGTCCTGCCAATGTGGTCTACACTGTAAAAAGTTTCTCCGAGTAATGATTAAAGTTAACTGCAGTATTTGCTACTGGGACTAATCTTATCTCTATTGAGATAAGGCCGAATTAGATATAAGATTATCTTTTGAGAGACAAGATTAATCCCAGTAGCAAATACTGCAAGATTTTTTTTTTACAGTGTATTGGAGCCGTGTTGAAAAGGTACATTTACAGGAATTGTAGACTAGCCTACTCCAGGAGATCTACTGGTGGGTTTCCTATTCAGAAGGTGGAACGAACCCACTAAGTCGTATCAGATGTGTATCAAACTAAACCTGAGAATAAAGAGGCTAAAGATACCCTTAGTATTAATTTAATCAGTTATTTTTGTATGAAACTTAATTATTTCTTTGTGACTCATCACCGACCGAAGCCAAAGATGAAGAGAAAAAAGGTAAGGATCATCCCACTTTGCGGCAGTTAGCGAACTTGATTCGCAGTTAGGGATACAGGTATGTTCTCTGGTGGAATCGGTAAGGCATATCGATTATCATCAGTGTTGTCACGGGTAGGCTAGTGAATAATCACCAAGTTTTGCAATTTTTAGTTTGTTTGGTGATTGTCCTAAAACACTAGCGATTTTTTCGTAAAAATAGTGATTTTACTGTATTTACTAAAAACAAGAGACCTACAACTATTGGCAGTCGTTATTTAATCTACGTAGACTATCTGTTTTTGTGCTGCTGTATTTGTGTTTTCGCTACTATTTCTTCTTTTGTTGATTCATTAAGAAAAGGTTATTAATTTTTTGTCCGGTGTCTCTCGTCTGTCACTAAAAACAAGACCAAAGGTTTCGATGGGATCCCAAAAATCTAATATTTGATCCAGACAATTGGGTCTTGTCTTCGCCAGATCCAGTCTTCGCCAAGCTAATCATCAGAGAAAACCAAGTTCAGATATACCTCTATAAGCCATATCTATTTTGACGACAGTGACCGAAACTTCCTGCTTTACTTCTGCCAAATTTCCGGTTTCGACCGAATTCCGAGCGAAATAATTGTCAACGTATATCCTTATTTCTATAAAGAACATCTAATCAACTTCAAATAAACTTCAACTTATACAAAAAAAAGTTCTGGTTACAACCGGATTCAGGACGAATTATATGTCCGGGTAAAAAATTATTGTCATATACAGACTCAGCGTATCTTCTTACCCCAAAATCTGTCACCTAATCAACTTCAAATAGACTTTTGCTTTTAACAAATTTTCCGGTTTTGGCCGGATTCCGGACAAACTAGTTGTCCGGATAGAAAATACTTTTCACATAAGTGTTCAGCATGTCTTTTTACCACTAAATCGAACATTTAATCACCTTCAAATGAAACTTTTACTTTTAACCAACTTTTCGGTTTTTGCCGGATTCCGGACGAACTACTTGTCCGGCGAAAAAATGGTTTTCACCATCATGTTCAGCATATTTTTTTACCCCATAATCAACTATCAGATTAGATGTTTAAAAATATTTTGTTCTCCTCTTAATTTGACCCCCCTCCCCCACCCCTAAAAGTAGGGTTACAAAGCCCATCTACGAACTTGACCTTACCCTTGCCCCAAAGAGCCCTTAAACCAAGTTTCATCAAGATATCTCACTCCCTTCGGGAGTTATCGTGCTCACAGACAGACGGACAACTACTTTCCACTCCTTCCACTTTCCACTGCTTCCTGACCGAAGACTGAAAATTAAGTGTCTTTTTCTGTGTGTTAATGTGTTTTGTTTATTTTCTTTATTTTCTTCATTTACTCCGCCTTTTCAAAATGGCGGGTGATAAATAAATTACTTACTTACTTACTGCGATGTCATAGGGATACGTCCACTTACGCTTTGGGACCCCAAAAACAAATACGAAAACGATGTCACCCTCTGAATAAACTTGTCGAGCAGGTTCCTTGGAGATATGCCCTAAGCTTCCGACGGAACGATGGGCTGTCTAATGGTAGCCTTATCGAACGGAAACTACTACTGCGCGTTCCACTAAGCTTCAGCAAACTCACTTTGATCCCATATCATCAAGCTTAGAAAGGAGCTAAACAAAGCCTAGCATTGGTTTCAGCTTCATAAATGATCCGGGTAGAATTAGTCCTAGCTTGCCTAGGGCAACAGATGTCAATTATTTTCGAAACTGAAATTCATCTGATCTTTCCAAAGCCCTGGAAACGAAAACACACCCTCTCCGTCCCCAGCTTCAGATCAATATGAGCACAAAGTTGAGTCTTAATTAAGTTCCTAAAAGTAATACGATATCAACAGGTAAGGGGGACAGGAGTCCAGTGCTTTCCCTTTAGGTTCTCAAGAAGGGAAGACAAAAGAAATGTCTAGGACATAGTCGATATCAGTAATCAGAACGGGCTGAAACGTGGCTGGATTTACGCATATAAGGATTTGTTTTTCTATTCCATTTTTTCTTTTATTTATCTGATTCTATCGGCATAGACCATAATGATCCAGAGGAACGAAAGGCCTTTCCTATTTGCTCGTAGACAGACAAATTGCATCTTTTCCACTCTCTTTGGGAACAAGACCAAAGGTTTCGATGGGATCCCAAAAATTCTAATGTTTATCAGACTTCTTGATCCAGACAAATTAAATCTTGTACATCTCCAAGTCTTTGCTAGACCGCTTTAATATTTTTGATATTTATCCATAATCAACTGCTTGAATATGTAGCCAATGTTACCATTTTGAAGTTTTTTGCTTACGGGCAAACAACTAATCAAATGAGGAAACCAAGTTCAGATACGGATTCAACAAGCTTGTTTACTCCAATATCTCATATCTAATCGACCTCAAAAAGGTATTTTAGAATTGTGTTGTTGCTTTTCTACCAAATTCCTCATATTTAGCAGCATTCCCGACGAACTGCACGCACAGTAAAAGATCTGGTGACGCTGGAGCCGATCCTTGCAAATTTTGCCAGCTTATCCGTCAAGGAAATAAAGTTCAAAATTCGATAATTCCCCCGGGGAATCACCCTCAAGACACAGTTCTAACCCCTGATTTTTTTTGCAAGTGAGTAACCCCTCGCGTAGACCTGGGATTGGTTCACCGAGCACCTAGGACTAGCTCACACACACCTAGCACCTAGGATTACCTCACCCAAGTGTCTAACCCTTCGAGTACTCCTTTAACGGGTACACCCAATTCCTAACCCCTCGCGTGCACCTGGGATTGGTTCACGAGTACCTGGGACCGGCTCACCCCACCCTCTCCCCAAACAACTTTAGTACACCCACTGAGTAACCCCTCACTTATCCAGTACATCTTTTTCCAGTGAGTAACCCCTCACTCACCCAGTTCATCCTTCTTTCAGTGAGTAGCCCCTCGCGTACCCTAGCAGTTCCCTCTTTGGGGGGAATCAACCCCCTCGCTTGGCTCACCCAAGTGTTTAACCCCTCGAGTACTCCTTTAACGGGTACACCCAATTCCTAACCCCTCGCGAGCACCTGGGATTGGTCACGAGTACCTGGGGCCGGCTCACCCCTCCCCGTCCCTAAACAATTTTGGTGCACCCACTGATCAACCCCTCACTTATCCAGTACATCTTTTTTCCAGTGAGTAACCGCTCCCCTACCAAGTACACCTTTTTCAGTGAGCAACCCCTCACTTATTCCTACAATTTATACTTCATTTCCTACAATCGCACATAAGATATCGCACACACTCTCGCTCTCCACACATCGGGCAGAAGTAAGGACCAATTCTCCCAACCGGCCTACCCGTGTACCTCCTCCTATCTCCCAGCGGTAAAATATCAGCACGCATACTAATTAATAATTTCAATTCCTCCCTATCGAAACCCGCTATAAAATAAACATTTCACCCCATGTCTCTTTCGCCTCTGAATAAAACATTAGAGACCCCCTTCGACCTTCGATGACGTCACTGAACAAACAAATGATTGTCGGCCACGTGCGCAGAGCTATAATCATTTGAGAATAAAGGGGTAGGACCGCTATAGCCGAAAACTGGTCGACAAGTTTTGGGTCCGGTTTTCACCGGATTCCGGGTGAACTACTTGTCCGGCAACAAAATAACTTTCATATTCGGATTCAGCATGTCTCCTTAACCCTAAATCAACTATCTCAATAGCTATTAAAAAAAAAATTATTTCGCCCCTTAATTTGAAACCCCCTCCCCCACCCCTAAATATAGAGCTACAGAGCCCATCTACGAACTTAACCTTACCCTTGACCCAAAGAATCCTCACACCAAGTTTCATCAAAATATCTCGTTCCCTTCGAGAGCTATCGTGCCCACAGACAGACGGACATTTTTGCGATGTCATAGGTATCACTCCACTTACGTTTTGGGATCCTAAAAATCGCATTTTTTCTTGCTCTTCTTTTTAGCTTACGTTCTGCAAGCGGTCCCCGAAATAATCCATTTTGAAACTAAAAATTTTATTTGGTAGAAAGTAAAAAAATGTGCTTGTAGGACAAAAAATGTCCCACGCAAAACGACCTGAGACAGACATTTCCATACAATCCGTGGGAATTCCAACATAAAAAATAATCGAAGCGCCTTACAAATCACTATGCAAACTGGTATTCTATTTTACTCCTTTCAGAGTGCTCTTTCGCGTGCGAACCGAAAGCATCGCTGAAAGCGTGTGATTGGTTGATTTTTTACGAGCTACTGATAAGAGCTGTGATTATTATTTATTATTATTCTGTGGGGTAGGCCATACACTCCAGCCGAACCTCAGGGCACAAATGGCCCATTGTCTCATTCCCTCAATTCACAATTGTTGTACCGCTACCGCTTTTTCTCGCGTTCTTACCTTAAAACCTGTCTAGCGTCCCTGTCAACTAAAAGTACCTGGACAGTTCCTTTAATCTAGCTTTTCTCACTACCTCTGGAAATCGACATTCGGAGAGTGGAAAGCTTCCAGACGTTGAAGAGCTGTGATGGTTTATATACCTATTTAAACAGTTGTACCTTATCTCCGACGTAACCTTTCGCTTCTCGTCCAATATTCACTCCGTGTGAGCAAGAACAAATAAGCACAAGAACCTCCGTATCCCTATCTCTGTAATACGACCATGACGAGTCGAAGAGATTCCCGATGCCCTACTCTATGCAAACGAGGGGAGTCTAGGAGCCAAGCGGAACACCACAATTCATTACCTCTACAAACAGCTATATCGCAGTAGAGCCCCGGAGAGGAAATAAAATGTCGAGAGCATCAACTCAAAGCTCAGCATTCAGCTAGTACCTCTAGCTCTGCTCAGTTTGTCGGGGTATCCACAAAGCGTCTCCCGGGGCTCCCCAGCGAATCGAGGAGAACGGTGAGAATAAAGGGAGTCAATCCACGCGGACTCCGAGAACGGAAAACAACGAGAACACGGGGAATGCTTCCAAAATAAAATTCTGTTCGAAAAATAAAAACTTAGGTGACGGAATTAGTTTGGATCGACTTTATTTTCTGTTCTGTTTATTCTGATTCTTTTTACTTAATTTTATATTGTTATTACTTTTCCTCAAATCAGTTTTAACCATAACCAAACTCAATACTGATTTCAGAAAGTTTTATTAACCATCTCTAGCACCTGTTTTTCACCTTCCAAAATCGATTCCCCACCTGATCTGAAAGGGAGTCCTTTTTTATGATGGTGATGATAATCGGAGCATTCCTCGTCCGTGGGGACTAGTGAGAATAAGGGGAGCGAGTCCCTGGGACAAACAAAACTCAGGGACTCCTCAATCCTCGTAGAACAACGAGAATCCGCCTATAGTGACTGCATAGGACCAAAGACGGAGGTTCTATTGGCTTTTTTGTTCTTGGTGTGAGCACGAGCCTGAACCGGTGTCAACTCCTGACAATTTTGTTGATTGTTTACTCGGTTCAAGCGAGGCTTTATGTTCATTCGGTCGGTGTAGTTGTAGACTTTAGTACCACGGCATTGGCTAGTAAACTTGGCGGTTTTCTACTACAGTATCCACGAATACTGCACCACCCCTTGACAAAAGTGGTCATTGGAAATTTGGAACTTAGTTGGAGCTTCGCCATTGGCATATCCGATAAATAATAAATTTTATTTATTTTATAAAATAAAGGTTTTATGTCACTCGCCAAGATGATGGGTTCTGCACCTATTGATTACCCCGTGATGTTTTTTTTCCAGGAATTACCTCGAATCGTATGTTAATGGGGATAATTCCAAACGCAAGCCTGTCTGATGGTTAAGTAAGTTCGGAATTTCTTAGACATGCTCAAACTGCCGAAAACCCCAAAACCGACGCAACTAAGAAATCAACACTTGTTCACACTCGGGGACACTGTTGCTTCGTAAGCAGACGACAGTTTGGCACTGTTCGCAGTGATTAAAGCGAGTTCTTGTATCGCGAACTGAAGCTTCTTATTCAAACAAGACACGAATTACGTCCGAAGTTCTAGATTAAACCAAACAAGGAACTATCCCAGCCCCTTTTGATCCACTTTTCTCCCTCAAACATAATTCCAAGTTCCTCCCCCCCCACTATGTCCCCCTCCCATTCAAACACCCTTCTCACCTGCCAATTGCATTATACCTTCCCCATTCCAGAACAACAACACCAAAGGTTTCGACGGGATCCCAAAGGGTATATTCGTTGCATTTCTTCATCCACAGAACCGGGTCCCGAAGATTCCCCCCCCCCCCCCCCTACGCTTGTCCCATCTAAGCTAGAAAGATGAAATTTGACTTGCGTAGAAAGACCCGATACAATATTCAACGAAACTTTTCTTTCCCGGATCTGACCATCTGTGGGGGAGAAGAGGGAGGGTGAATCCGATATAATGTGACCCGTGTGAGTTCCAACGGGTGATCCGATTCAAGAGAAACTTGTTGGTTGATGGGAGCCTGAGATGTTTGAGATGAGGTACCTGAGATGTTCTCTTTATGTGTCCAAACAGCATTCGTCCACGCTGTGGGGGGGTGGAGGGTTTTTTTTCTTTCCATGAGTATGGGCTGAATGGATGTGTAGGGATTGGGATGAAACTTGGAAGGGATAAAGGACATAAACATGTCATTTTGAGGTCCGGGCCGAATCCGACCCGGTGGGGGGAACTGGAGGGGGGGGGGGGGGCTGGGGGCTGCGATTTCGAGTGAAACTTGAAGGATGGTAGTAGCAAATGCCTTAGATGTGACATTTATGTTTCGAATAGCAGCTTGTCACAGTGGGGGGGGGGGGGGGACATGGAGGGGGGGGGGGGGGTCCCGGAAATTTGTTCAACATACGTAGGTACCAAACGGATGGAGGGAACAACGATGAAACTTGGACGGTAGAATGGTCCTGGGCCATAGATGTTTCATTTCAGGTCTTGTCCGGATACAGGGGGAGGGTGCAAATTTTCCGGAAGTGCTCCGATTCGAGCGAAAATTAATGAGTGGTACAAGGAAGCAGTATAGATGCGATATTTGCGTGTCGAATTCAGATCCGGTCTCGCTGGGTGTTGGGGTCAGCGAATTCCCCAGATATGATCCAAGATTTTCCTGAAAGTCGAGTGAAACTTGATGGGTGGTAACAAAAGATGGCCTTGGGTGTGGCATTTATGTGGTTGAATCTGGCGGGAGTATGGGTATTTAGAGGGGCGGAAACGTTGTAGCAAGCTAGTGACCATCTGGGTGGTGCGATAAGGACGAAACTGGGACTGAAGAAAGGTCAGATGACCTAGGTGTGCTATTTCGGGTCCTGGCCGGATCTGACGTCAGTGGAAGGGGTTGGAGGCGGTACTGGACATTTCCCAGAAATGCTAATGATTCAAAAAAACTTCTTTGGACTGAACCACATCCGGACACGGAGGAGGCTTTTGGGGGGCTGTACCGGAAATTCGCGTGTAGGGAGTAAATCAGTGGAGCGTTTCCCGGAAAAGTAACTATAGGTTTTATTGGAGGTTTTTATTTATTCCATATTTGTGGTTTGCGTCAGACTCTGATAATACCGTTTGCCCGAAAGTACAACAAAGCAGATAGATGGATTGTGTCTTATTTATTCAATACCGACACGAACAGCTGGGCAAAGGCATTTATTAGAACAAAGGAATTTCCCGTTTCCGCAAGATTCCGGCCAAATAATTGATTTCGTAGAAAAACGAATCAGGAAGATAAGATCGTCGGTATCCACAGTTTATCTGGCATGGCTCATCTGTTTCGCAAAAATAGATCTCCAGAATCTACAAGTGGCATATTTCAGATAGTGCGAATTCCTCCTCGAACTCCGAAGAGGGCACTGAAACAGACAATTCATTGCTCGTTTTGGTCTCACGGATGCGAAAGTCGCATTCACAATTCAAGCGATAAGCTATGCAAAAGAACTGTTAATCTGATATGTTTAATTCTGTGGCCTTTTCTGAACGGCGATGTCGGTTTATTTTAGCTTTTATCCTTTACTTTTATACTATTCCGTGCTCCGTATTCACCCATTCTGAAGTGCAATAAAGTTCAATCAATCAATCCCTGAATCAAAATTTCTAAACCCAATAAAGAAATAACAAGATGTGGCTATTATCGCTCAGACATTAGTGAAGTTTGTTTCCAAAAATGAATTTTACGTATTATAGTATAATTTAAATATTGTGTAGAGTTGGAAATGTTTTATAGTTGTTTATAGTCGGAAAGATATATTGGTCCTTTTCTTTTGTTTTTTCCCCTTATATGTATGGTATGGTAAAATATTTCTGGGTTTTTTGTTTTTCGTAATTTAGAGTAGTTTGGTTGGGAGTAGAATTTTAATGTATGGTTGAGGTTTGTAGGACAGAAAAAAAATAAAAATAAAAAGTCTTAGGGGGAAGAATAAAAAAATACAATACGCTTATTTTCAAAAGTTAAGTGACGTAAATAGTTAAAAGTGGGTAAAAATAGAAGGAGGAGTAGCCACAAAAAGTACGAAATGTGATTTTTTGTCTTTTTTTAAGGTAATATAAAAATAAGTTAAATTATGGCTACGGGTTTAAAAAAACAAAAAAAAACGCTCAGACGACATCCCGTGTTCAAACCTACCGTGTTGTTTGTGAAACGCCCTCATGTTCAAACGCCATGATAAAATGCCCCATGGCAAAACGTCCCCAACCAAAACGTTTAACGCCACGGGGAACTTTCGCCGGGGATGTTTCGACGTGGCAACGTTACGTCAACCTACCGCATTTGTTGACCGGTACTAGCGAGTGTTTGGGATGGTTACCGTGAGAAGCTCGGCACCCGAAGAATGTGGATTCACATCCGCCTATGCGAATCCTAGCGAAAAAACTCGACCCGCGCCATTTCAGCTCCAAATCGATCACCACGAGCGTGATCGATTTGGAGTTCACCACGAGAATGGACATTAGTTTGCGCAAAGATCGGTCCACAGCAGTGCTTCCACGGTCCCCGAATTTTCGGGGTTTCCCCAAAATTCCAGAAAACAAACAAAATGGCATTCCCCGAGTATCTTTTTTCTCCCCTAAAACTTACCGATAACAGAGCTAGTGGATGCCTCACTTCAGCCTTCGCGGTTTGCTCCACGGGTTTAATACTGTTTTCCACCTTTCTCTGTTGTCAATACGTGTTGGATCATCAACCGGCTTTCCCATCCCAAATACTGCCTTTTTGTGCAGGAGAAACTGAAATCGCAGTGACAAATAGTCAACCTGTGCGGTAGAACACCCTGGCAAAAAAACAACAAGAACAAGACCAAAGGTATCGATGGGATCCCAAAAATCTAATATTTGATTCAGGCAATCGGGTCTTGTCTTCGCCAGATCCAGTCTTCGCCAGGCTAATCATCAGGGAAAACCAAGTCCAGATATACCTATAAGCCATATCTATTTTGACGATACTGACCGAGATTTCCTGCTTTACTTCTGCCAAGTTTCCGGTTTCGCCCGAATTCAGACGAACTACTAGTCCAGCAAAAAAAGAAACTTCAGAAACAAATCCAGCGTATCTCCTTATCCCTATAAAGAACATCTAATCAACTTTGAATAAAAGTTTGACTCCAAAAAAAATCCGGTTACAACCGGATTCCGGACTAATTGTATGTCCGGGTAAAAAATGATTGTCATATACAGACTCAGCCTCTCTTCTTACCCCTTAACCCGCATCTAATCGAACTTTTGCTTTTAACAAATTTTCCGGTTTTGGCCGGATTCCGGGCGAACTAGTTGTCGGCGAGAAAATTGTTTTCACCATCTTGTTCAGCATGTCTTTTTACCCCTAAATCGAACATTTAAGCAACTTCAAATGAAACTTTTACTTTTAACCAACTTTCCGGGTCTCGCCGGATTCAGGACGAACTACTTGTTCGGCGAGAAAATGATCTTCACCATCGTGTTCAGCATGTCTTCTTACCCCTCAACCGACCATTTAATCAACTTCAAATAAAACTTTTACTTTTAACCAACTTTCCGGTTTTTGCCGGATTCCGGACGAACACTTGTCCGGCGAGAAAATGGTTTTCACTATCGTACTCAGCATGCCTTCTTACCCCATAATCGACTATCATATTAGCTGTGTAAAAATATTTTGTTTGTCCCTTAATTTGAACCCCCACCCCTAAATATAGAGCTACATAGCCTATCTAGGAACCTGACCTTACCCTTGACCCAACGAATCCTCACACCAAGTTTCATCAAGATATCTCATTCCCTTCGAGAGTTATTGTGCTCACAAACAGACGGACACACGGACATTTTTGCGATGTCATAGGTATCCCTCCACTTACGTTTTGGGATCCCAAAAACGACGTTGCTACAAACTGCATCCCCGATTTTTCACCGAAACCCAAGTTTTGTCTTCCCGAAAATGCCCCGGATTTCTAAGGCTTGTTCCCGAATTTGATAAAAAGAAGTGGAAGCACTGGTCCACAGCACATCCAAGATTTACGGACTTAAGGGAAGGTAACTAGGAACAGATTCCAAAACCGAAACATCGTTTCCATGGTTTCAATTTCTACGCAGTGCCTCTAAGAAGAAGCAGATTAGGACAGGTCGCCATGACCGTGAAAAGATTCAGTATCCAGGTTACGGCATCGAAAGACGAATCAAAACCAATGCACATAGTCAAACTGCATTACAAACTGTCACCAGGGCGAGTTATGCCTGAGAAAGGCCTCGTACGACAGTTCTTTTCAAATGAATGGAAAGGTTATAAGGGTCTTTCCAGAACAAGTTCTATACATGTTAAAGGACCCCTCTTGCTTATACTGCATTTTACAATATACTTAGCTCCCATATGGAATTATAAGAGTCCAAAATTCCCACCTTTCCCCATTGTTTCAATTCAATTCGTTTCGTAACTAGGAATTTTTAGCGATTTTCCGGCCTTGCCAAGTTTTCCTGTCACCCAACGAAAAGTTTGCCGGAATCTGCATTGTCCGCTGACAACTCTTTCACACATAAGGATGTGATAATCCTCTGTTTATTATTTCTTATATTTGCATAGTTTTCGCATTTTTTAACCAAGGCACGTTCAGTTTTCAAATCTTTTGCGCCCAGCCGCCGCGTCGGAGAGCAGGAAGGCTGGATATAATCGACAAGCGCTGACAAGAGAATCGCTAGTTTCAGGTGGAAAGCAATGGTATTTTCGTGAACATTTTTTCTTTTAAGGAAAAGATCATTTCTCGTAAGAGTTGTGCTTTAAAGGACCTGTCTTACCTATAATACTAACGCGACCTACTTCCATAATCACTCCATCTCTTTCTAAACCCGGAGACCCCAATTTCGTACGGTACATTCTAACCCCTCTAACAAAACCACGCTGATTTTCTCAGGTTGTCGACGAGAAGTTTTTCCATCAGAAAAACCGGTTATGTAAATTGTTTCCCTTTTTTCGCTTTAAGTCAACGGGTGTCGTGAACGGCTTACATCAACCAAAACGTGGGTTATTTGTTGAAAGCACAGCCTAGTTTTAAAGTATTCAAATATTTTAAAATACTTGAAGCTGAAGAGTAAATAGTGCGAGGTGCCCTTTAAGTTTCATGTTGTTTTTGTCCATATCTGTTCTGACCCCTCTTTGTATGTTCGGGTTGACGTTTATGTGTGAACGTACTTTAAATTCAGGGGGTGGAATCAGGAAGAAACGGCTGATATAAGGTCATTTTCTCGCGTCACTTTTAACTGTTTACGGATATGACGAACGCCATCGCATGCTCATCTTTTCACCACGAGTGTTCAATCAACTTCTTAATCACCTCCTGAGCCCATATGTACTTCGGTCAGCCGAAGTTCCCAAAGAAACAGCCACAGCCCTTCAAATTCTCCCAATTCACGTTTCCTCAACTTGAAAGTACGACATTTACCTCCGGACTCCAAATGGTTTGACATTTTCATTCGCAACGACAATGAAGCCTTTTTCAGGAAGTCACACGGGTTGAAAGGAATTGTTAACAATAATACATTCCCTGCCGTCCCATTTGTAAGAAATCTTGCTCGAGAATTCCAAACTAGCCAGGGCGCCCGTCGGTGCGATTACAACTGCCTTTTCGGCTTGAATGCCCGGTTCACCGTCGTGTGATTGCTGGTTGCTGATGCATACAGGACGCGAGCAGACGACGATCGACGATGAATTATTCTGTTTTCAATTTATGGCAAATTTTAGTTCCTAAAATTGATTCTTCAAAATCCCTTCAAAGTATAAAAAAAAGCTATCCCAAATTCTCATTAATAAGTTTAAGAATATATAGTTAATAGTTAGAGAATGGTTGTATTTTATGTTCACTTATTTTATTTATGTGTTTTCCTCTAGTGATGCTGGTTTTCAGTCACACTTCCCTCATTTTTGTTGTTGTTTTTGTTTGGATTGATTTCGCTTCGTGTTGGCGATTTCGTGCGGTGATCCTTCTATTCAGCGTTGGGCCAATTTTGTTTTATTGTTTTTCTTTTATGAAAGGGTTTGAATCATTCGATGTTTTTCTTATCTCCGGTTCAAACCCTGATATAATTGTAAGTTCAGAGTATCGCATTATTAATGTTTATGCATTAGTTATAGTAAGAATAAAAAAACCTTAAACCCTTGATCCGAATGGTACGGAAAACGGTAACCTGCAGACGATTCCAACTTAAACCGTAAGTATCCACCATATGCCACACCGGCAAGACGTCGAAGCCACAAGAAGCCGCGGTTTCAGAAAAATCATGGAACTACTACCAACTTTGGATATTACCAGTAAAAACGAGGACTTCAACCAATAGTCAACCAACCTCAGTAAGCAAAGGTCTAAGAGGTCAGTGGATTCAAATGACTATCCTCTTGAACAAGAAGAAGGTAGGTCTACATGTGTGTCTTTTCTGCTTGGTGTAACCACTCCATTGGTATTCGAGTTCTGATTGGGTTTCCATTTTTCACGCGGAAACACTCGCAATCCGAAAAGCGGTTGAACAAATAAAAAATAGCGGACCGAACCAGTATGTGATATTTGTCGACTCAAAATCAGTCCTTGAAGTTATCGCGCAGAGTTCTGGCGAGATAGAGGAGGAGGTACATCTTTTGAAGACGGAAATATTGGATCTGGTACTAAATCCTCAGGTACAGATCAGGCTGTCATGGATCCCATCCCACATAAATATTCTTGGAAATGACAAAGCAGACCAAGCAGCAAAAGCAGCTATTCATCATCCAATATCGTGGAGAGTCAAGCTTTCACCTCAAGAGACGTTAAAGATGATTGAAAAAAAGTCACGAGATTATGTAGCTAGACATCTCTGTGAATCGTCAACAAACAGATACGTCAAGGCATTCAACGGCCATTGGACCCCACCGCACCTAATACCTAGAAATAGAAAAGTAGCTAACACGATTTTTAGAATGAGATGCGACCACGCTATGACTATGTCGAGACATTCGAAGTATGGATCTTCCCCTCTCCGGACTGTACCCACGCTCATTGCAGAGGCACATCAGAAACTGCAGAGGCATATCATATATTGTCTGAATGCCCAAGATATAGTTCCCAAAGGAACCAGCTGATTCGTAAGCTGGAGTCACACAAGCTAGCCCCATCTACAGCTTTGGTACTTGGATATGCGACATTAGGAAAAGACAAGGATTTACAAGTGCTTGAAGCATTCTGCAAATTTGTTTTCTCTTCAGGCCTTACCACAAGACTGTGACTTAATGTGATGTGACAATTCAGTGTAGTGATGTGACAATTTAGTGTTTAATTTTTAGTAGGAGACTATAATGTTGGACGATTGAATGACAGTTTATATTTGGTGGCGTTTAGGGCGAAAGCCGAACGCACTCACACCCGACAAGACAAGACAGGTCTACATGCGACTGTTAAAAATGACCCAGAAAAAATAACCCAGTGGCTTCCGAACATAAGACATATGTTCGTTGTTCTTTGGTATCAAGAGACATACTTCGTAAATGGGGTCCGTTGGTCTGTCCGTAAGTCAGAAACTGAAGACAGAAACAAAATCAGCTCAAGGATCTGGTTACTGGGGCAATGAGGCATCATAGAGTGTTAACGTGACTTGGCGAAGACCTACAAGACTCGTTTGTCCGGACCAAAAGGTCAAACAAATATTCCCCTTCGCGATCCCACCAGAAACTTTGCTCTTCTTCACAAGTTATTATAACTGTAAGGTTTGGCTTCATGATAGGCGATTTATCCCCTTGCTGCATACTGAATGGTGTCAGAGTGTCTATTTTATGTTATGCGGATGATGTTCTTAACCTAAGTAGGGCTGTGTTTAGTTTGAAAAATTAGGCTGTGTTTAGTTTGCCAATGAAGTCGGTCTTTCTTTAAATGCGGCTAAGTCTCAAGTGTTACTATTTAATTTCCACCGATTCGAAACCCCAGACACAGTAAATCTTGGTGATTCAGACGTCAGACCATCGCAGGAATCTTGGATTACCTATTGGTTCATCCCTAAAGTCGACTTGGAAATTACTTATCGCTCGAACTGAGCGTAAGATATGCAATGCGTATGCTGGTGCAGTTGGAGCACGGCTTAATCTTGCAAAAGTGTATAATGCTGTTTCTCTTTCTCATGTTCTATACTTGGTTCCTTTTTGGGACATTAACTCAATCAAATAAAATAGAAATTAGAAGGGATATTTCAAATATAAAAGTTCTTCGTTCGGGTACGCCTCGGACAAGGAACGGAATACTTCGGGAGAGATACAGCTTGCCGGATCCTCTTGATGCTGCGGACAAACTTTTTTTTTAAGTTGTCAGAAAACCCTTCGAACCATCCTTGGAAGGATTTTTGGGATCCCAAAACGTAAGTAGCAGTATACCTATGACATCGCAAAAGTAGTCCGTCTGTCCGTCTGTGCGCGCAATAACTCTTGAAGGGAATGAGATATTTTGATGAAACTTGGTGTGAGGATTCTTTGGGTCAAGAGTAAGGTCAAGTTTGTAGATGGACTCTGTAGCCCTACATTTAGGGGTGGAGGAGGGGGTTTAAATTAAGGGACAAATGAAATATTTTCAAACAGATAATGTGTAAGTCGATTATGGAGTAAGAAGACATGCTGAACACGATGGTGAAAACCATTTTGTCATCGGACAAGTAATTCGCCCGGAATCCAGCAAAACCGGAAAGTTTTTTAAAAAGTTAAATTTTTATTTGAAGTTGATTAGATGTTCGATTTATGGGTGAGAAGACAGGCTGAAAAAGATGGTGATAACCATTTTGTCATCGGACAAGTAGTTCGCCCGGATTCGGGCCAAAACCGGAAAGTCTGTTAAAAGTAAAAGTTTTATTTGTAGTTGATTAGATGTTCGATTTAGGGGTATGTAGACATGTTGAATACGATGGTGAAAACTATTTTCTCGCAGGGCAAGTAGTTCGCCCGGAATTCGGCCAAAACCGGAAAGTTTTATAAAATTAAAAGTTTTATTTGAAGTTGATTAGATGTTCGATTTAGGGGTAAGAAGACATGCTGAACACTTATGTGAAAAGTATTAAATACCCGGACAACTTGTTCGCCCGGAATCAGACCGAAACCGGAAAATTTGTTAAAAGCAAAAGTTTTATCTGAAGTTGATTAGATGACAGATTTAGGGGTAAGAAGAGAGGCTGAATCTGTATATGACAATCTTTTCTTACCGGGTCATTTAATTCGTTCGGAATCCCAACCTTCTTCTTATCAGTTAAAGTTTAACTTGAAGTTGATTAGATGTTCTTTATACGGATAAGGAGGTACGCTGAATTCGTTTCTGAAGTTTCTTTTTCTGGACAAGTATGGTAGGTCGTTCGGAATTCGGCCGAAACCGGAAATTTGGCAGAAGTAAAGCAGGAAGTGTCGATCAGTATCGTCAAAATAGATATGGCTTATAGAGATATATTTGAACTTGAGTTTTATACAAAACCGGTCGGCGCAAAGATCGTAACTGTCTGCATCAAATATTAAATTTTTGGGATCCCATCGGAACCTTTGGTCTTGTTGGTCTAGTTCTGGTTCAGTTGATGTTCTTTCTTTTTATTTTTTGTTTCATTGTTAGGTTAATTGGTTAAAAGTTAGTTTCGTGTTGTTTTTTGAACGTTTTTCCGTATATAATTTTTTCCTCTTTTTTGCATTTATACTCGTCTTTTTCTTTGTGAGTGTATAATGATTCATAAATAAGTTATTATTATTATTATAACAATATCCCATGTATGGAAGTCGCAATGGTGATACTATTTCATCCTCTTTTCTTCCCCTTTTTTTTCATCTTTATTTTGTTTATTCATTTAACGATCCCATTGTGCACTTCACTTCCTCAACTTTTACTTTCGTGACTCACCAGATTCTTCAGTTATTAAAAGATTCGTCAACTCAGTCGTGCCATTTTTTACCGAACAAATAGTATGAATACAAATAGTACTGTGCATTGCATGTTTATATCTATATTTTAGTTGTAAAGAATAGCGTATTTTAGCATCCTGATCCGTCCGGGAAGGCTGTGACAGCTATTTAAGAATAAACGGTTCCGATTATTTTCGAAGACGTTCATCAGCCGAGCAGACACCTTGAGGGAATTTTCCGTGTTTCTGGTAGGGGTCCCAAGGGATCCGCAGTGTGGCTAAAACCACCCGAAGCGGTTTGTAAGTTTCTGGGTATGGCGAAAAGGTAGAGTAGCAAGGATTCGGATACCAGAAGTCCAAAACACGCCAGTGATCCTCAGGAAGAACGAGTAAACGTCTCACTAACGACTCAACCTCAACAACTCAAATCCTGTGTCAACCAATCACTGCGATCTTTGGGAGCAGATGTGATACCGCTTCCGGCTATTCCGCTAGGTACCCGGCGACTTGGCATGTTGCACACCCCTGGATTGGTATTCTTTTCTGATAAGATTTGTTTGATTTTGCATCTAGGTTAATGCTCTTTAGTTGTTCTAGTCGTTGTTTTTATGGCACTTGCAGCTCCGCGTCAGGCTACTCATCTCGAGTTAGGGTACTTCCAGAAGTGCTAGGACGATGAAACTTGGCAGGCATATTAGGGACACTGCCAAACTAACTTTGAAATAGTCACTTTCCTGATTCGAACACCATGGGGGGAGTGGAGGGAGGAGGAATCCGGAATAGTGACGTATTTTTAACTTTTGAACAGGGAATCGGATCTTAATGTAACTTAATATTTGGAAAGACCTCATTTCTCAGATGTCCCATTTCAAGTCCGGAATGGATCCGGTGACTTTGGGGGGAGTAGGAGGGGGGACCGGAAATCGTGTGACATGTTAAGAGTGGATGGATCTGGATGAAACTTGGTTGTCAGGCCACTCATCTCGAGTTAGGGTACTTCCAGAAGTGCTAGGACGATGAAACTTGGCAGGCATATTAGGAACCCGACCAAACTAATTTGGAAATTATCACTTCCCCGATCCGACCACCGTGGGGGAAGTGGAGGGAGGGGGAATCCGGAATATTGACGTATTTATAACTTTTGAACGGGGAATCGGATCTTAATGAAACTTGATATTTGGAAAAACCTCGTGTCTCAGATGTCCCATTTCAAATACGGACAGGATCCGATCAATGTTGGGGAGTCGGGGGGGGGGGAAGCGGAAATTTTGTGACACGCTTAGAATATAGCGATTGGGATAAGACTTGGTGGGAAGAAGAAGCACAAGCACTAGATACATAGTTGACAAGACCGGACCGGATCTGAGGACTGTGGGGAGAGTTGGAGGGAGGGTTCCGGAATTCCGGTGATCGCAGTTTAAGGTAGACTACTTCCAGATGTGCTACGACGATGAAAATTGGCTTGAACATTGGAGACTTGACAAGATTGGCTTAAAAATTGTCACTTCCCAGATCCGACAATCGCTTTAAGTAGCCTACTCATCTTAACCGTAAAGTACAAAAAATACTTTTAAGCAAAACATACACTTTCATGATCCCCATGAGCCCATGATCATTTTTGCCTCAAGGGTTTTGATTACAGATGAATTTCTAGCGCCCTTAGAGTGCGCATCATCACAGCCAAGTGCAAAAAAAAGAAGAAATTACCAAACGATACATTCTCGTGTTTTCCAAGGGTCCATCGTCATTCTTATTTACCACGTCTTGCAAGTGCCATATGAGCTTCCAGCTCTTGTTCTTCATTTTTCCCATATTCCATCTCTTCCTCCTTTGTGCTGTTGATGGGTAATAAAATATTCCATTCATTCAAAGCACACGCAGTCCAATAAGATTGCGTGCACAAGCAGTCCAATAAGATTTCGCATGCGGAAACCTGCATGCGGTGTGTAAAAATTCTAGAGCGAAAAAGGAAATTCGCATCGGACAACGACACTCAGACTGTTTGTACATAGGCTATCTTAAGAAATCTTCATTATCTTCTCTTGTCTCAAAAACAACCCCCAGTCCCTTTTCAAATTTCCACGTATCCCTGAATAGAAGTCAAGCGGTCCAGAGTGTGGTTAAATGAAGCCGGGCCTGTTTGTAATCTTTTCAAGCCGAGAAGAGAGAGTTTTGATCCTTTCTCCCACGAAAACTTTCCCCCTTCCAGCCTTGCCTCTTAGAAAAAAAAACGCTGTCCTGCTTTTCCCCTGCGCTTCCGACAGAAGTCAAGGATTCTGGAGTGTTGTTAAAAGAAGACGGCGGAGTTTGTAGTTTTCGAAAAACAGAGACAAAATGCTGATTGTTTCTCCAAGGAAACGCCCCCACCCCTTCCTGTCTTGTCTCTCAAAAAACAATCCCGTATCGCGCCATCTAGATTAAAAAGCCTCGCTTTCAATAGAAGCCTGGAGAAGCTCTCCGATTCCGGATATGAAGTCTCCCCTGATTAGACTCAGTCCCGACTGACGGAAATTGAACATGTCAGGATGTGTGGCGTGCAAAAAGAGAAAATAATCATTACTAAATGAACTTGTCAATCATCAGGCACGAATCTTAGTCAGATTGCGTCAGAGCAAATTTGATAGTCTGTTGCATGTCAACGTCTGAAACCTTTAGAAAGATGAAGCGCCCGGAAAGAAGAACGGAAATGAGAAAAAATCAAGGAAACTAAGGAAACAACCTTGAACTGAATTGCTGTGTCTATACAGTCTCAAATTTCGTAGCACAAGAATTTCGTTGTTGATCATACTTACAGGGTCATGACGGAAATCTTCTGTAACAGTTATTATAACATTCAAAGAGCGTGTCCGAAAGCTTTCAGGACCTTAAATGCTGCATTTAATGCTGCAGTTTTATTTTTATTTTCGTCCGAAAGCTCTTACCTTATATGCAGCATTAAATGCAGCATTTACAGCACTAAAAGCTTTCGGACACGTTCTTTATTTCTTCTCTGACACTTCTAATTTCGAAATTTAGCCTTAAGCGCCAGCTCCCAAGTTTCTTCTTGAAAATTCAGCGTAAAATTTAGCATCTTCGCTGAATTTTTCGATGAATTTTATGCTGAATTAATGCTGCATTAACTGAGCGAAAATTTAAGTCCGAAAGCGAAATGCTGCATAAAATGCTGAATTAATTGAGCATTTTCGTTCGTTTCCGAGCTTTCGGACACGCTCAAAGTTGCTGCTTCAACTGCGCATGCTTTGGTTAAATGTTATCGAACTTCCGACAGTGTTAAACTAACAAAACAATTTAAAAAGGATTAAAGGAGGAAACTCAAACAATAAATATGAGCCAAAACGACCACGACATATACCGAAAATCTAAACCTTTTGATTAACTTTCACCAAACATCCTCCCAGCCTATAATCCTTCTTCTCATTCCCATCCAAAGCCATTTGTTTTCACCCCCTTCAAGCAAAGTCTATTTCTCCTCCAATACTGACCCCGAAAGTTATTTTGTAAATATATTTTTTTAGTGGCATATTTTGTAAATTAATGTTCATATCGTATGATCATATATATTTCATACATACATGTTCGTACACAGTTCATACTTATGCATTCATCTGCATCTTATGTTCATATTTTTAAAAGAAAAGCACAGATCACATTTCTTACTTTTTGTGGCTACTCGATCCTTCTCTTAGTGACGTTAAGTAACCTATTTTTACCCACTTTTAACTATTCACGTCACCCTTTCTTTTTTTTTACTACTTTACTATTTAATAAAAACCTTTGCATGTTCTACTATATAAAATTCCTTTCCAAAAATACAATTTAATTTACATCCAACAGTCAAAAAAATCTACTAACAAGAGAAAAACTATCCAAAAAGAATATTAAAAAGCCAACTATAAAAATACACATTATTCCCCATAACGAAACATACTTTCAGTAAAGAAGTCGTTGGCCTATCTATTCTCTTTCCAGAATTGAAACATGCTCTCGAAACGTAACTTGGGTTGTCTTTTTAAAGATGTTGGATCTGATCAGGGAACAAAAGCACAATCCCTGGACTACAATCCTTGTGCGACTCGTCAAAGAAACTGAGCACGAAACGCCAGAGATTTCGGCACGATCAACAATGGCCAATAGAGGCGGGGAAATTTTATTTTTTCGGACCTATAACACGGTCTTCACACGAAAATTGAATTGTCAACTAGTTGGGGAACTTGTAAATTTTTGTATGGCAACACAGATTTGACAATAGCGCTTGACGGGACACGAGGAAGGGTCGGTCCTACGCCTTGTCATGCTAACTGAGTTGTATTCATTTCTCTAGCTTGTATTATGATTCTATGAAGGCTAATGGTCCGTGGTTTTCAGGTGTTCCTTTTGAAAAGCGGACGTCGGATTTACGACATCCCAAGAGTATTTTTTTGCAAACGTACGGCTGAAAGAGGCCGGCCTGTAAAGCTTTGACAGGAAGTGTACCGGCTTAATTATGAAAGCTCTTTGACGCTTTAGTACTTTAAACCGGGAATGTCGTAAGCATCTTATCGTGACTCGTCCAAAGAGCAGGGACATCATGGATCCTGTTTTGTGACCTGCGAATTTCTACCGCGAGTAAAGCGACATGAGCTACGTTCTAATTCTACGATAATCTCTCAGGTGTTTGCTTCTGGATTTCATCTTGAATGTCCCTTCACGGCGATGACCTTGTTAATGGTGTTAACTGATTATTTATTTTATTTATTTCAAATATAACCAACTGGGGCTGCTACACAACGACTCATTTTATATACACTAAAAAGAAAAAGAAAAAAAATATGCTGAAGGCACGAAGCCTCCAACAAACACAGTACACAAAACTGAATCAAGATGGGTCGAACCCACTGTAAATTTCTTTCCCCCAAGCCTGCCACAGAGGCAGAGACAGGCGCATTTGCGGACCGCACAGAATCACCAGCAGAGGATTGCTCGACGCCAGAATTCGAGACTGGAGAGAAAGAACGGAGGAACGACGGATTTCAGGGAGAGAAGGGACTCCTTCACCAACAAACATACCCGAAGCACTAGAGTTCCATCTAAACCCATGTAACCATCGGAAAGAGTTGTTATACAAGACGCGAAAGGTCTTTTCGCGCTTGTGAGATTGGTTAGTGACAAGAGAGTAACAATATAGTTGGGAACAGTACATTCTGAAAAGGAACGTTTTGACAAACGCATTGCAGGACCCAAACCTACGAATAAGAAGATTCGCTCTAGCGCTCAATGACCTTGCTAAAGCATCAACATGGTGATCATCATTCAGCGTTGGAGTAAAAATAAGTCCAAGATACTTAAAAGTATCCACGAATTTCAGTGTCTGGCCAGACAGTAGAACGGGTGGAAGCTGAACCAGCTTCAGGCCACGTGGGACGAATGCCATGCAAATTGTGACACTAAATTACCGGATGCATCTTTTCTTCATGAAAACGCAGATTGACATAAAACCTCAAAAGAAAATATTGAGAAAGTAGAAAGTAGTACATTGAGAAAAGTAACTGCAAAATATTGAGCTGTAACTGTTCAAGTTTTATCCACATACCAGTCAAATGTTTGCTTTTTGTCTGGTTTTCTTGGTAAGGTCTATTTCGAGCTTGCCCATAAAGTTGATTCCGAATATCGCCGAAAGACTCATTGCCACTGTGAGTTCGGAGAGCTTTAATTGCTGTCCGAGCTCGCCCTATGAAAATCGTCCGGAGTCACCCCGCGCGGACCGATTCCGACATAATGGCCTAACGAAATCACTGACAGCTTGCACCAGCTCTTTTAGAGATACCCTTCTACGCACCAGGGAAATGACGAACTTCTATGGATTTCTTTTGTGAAGATATCTGCCCACTTGCGCTCCCAAAGTTTCTCCATAAATCATCAAAATATTTTAATTTTTGTTGCCGTCGTGCGTTAGAACTCCCCGCCGAATACGCGCTGTCATACCTTCTTGTGACAATTTTATGGTGGAAATAGTTACAGTCATTTGGCACAAGGGCTTGATGTCCGGACTCGCCCCTGTCCGGTTTCGCCCCAGTCAGCCCCTACTTAATTGCATGCCAAGTGTATCAACAAGAACATTAAACTCATGGGGCAAGCAGGCTATCTGTATTTTCGAAAAAAATATATTTCTGAATCATATTTATCGTGAAAAGGTCGCTTCTAGTACGAGTTGTGCTTTGAGCAATAAAGTCCCTACACAAGACGAAATAAGTACTAAATAATTCATGAAGCCAAAATTAAAAAACTAATTTAAAACAATGAAGCCAAAAAGCCGAAAAGGCCTATCCGAAATAATTTCTGAATCAATGTATCGTCCTTCAAAAATGAAACTAATGATTGGGCGACGGGTTACTCTAAAGGGTTCCTGCGAATAATGTTAACTGGTTTTAGGATTTTGCAGAAAGACGAGTAGTGATGAAAGTACAATACTGTTCACATTCTGACCGACCGGTTCGGTTTCTCCGCCATTTTCCGTAATATCAATCAACTCCATTAATCGCCTTCCCTTGCGTGGCGGACGTATTCTTCAAGCACGGCTGAAACTTCCTCTCGGATAACTTCAAATTCTTCGGTTATGCCCAAAAGAAACAGGAGTCATTTCCGGAAACTGAATGAGTAAAACGCACGTAAGCAACACGACTGATTCATAAACCAACTATTTACCAAGTGTAATTACACCGGCCGCCGTTTTAGTCGAGTTTAAACTTCTTAAGTTATTGTCTATTGTTCTTATTTTCAAATTTTCTGTTTTGTTATTTAATAAGGGAACGCCGGAAATTCAACCGTAAACTTTTTCTTTCTTTTGCTCTTAACTGTGTCTGTCTCGTCATTTGGGAAGAACAAAAGTCTCCATGACGGTGACGTCGTCTTCGGAAGGTGAAGTCACAAGTTAAGCAAATCGAGTGCGGCTCAAGCTTAAAGTTAAACTGAACAGCCAACTTATTTTTGGGATCCCAAAACTTAAGTGGAGGGATAGCCTACCTACGACTTCGTAAAAGTTGTCAGGCTGTCTGTCTGTCAGCAAATAACTCACAAAGAGGTAGAGATATTTTCTTCAACCTTGGTATGAGGATCCACTGGGTCAAAGTACAGGTCAAGTTCGTAGATGAGCCCTGTAGCCCCATATTTAGGGGTGTGGGAGGGGTTTCAATTTAAGGGATGAACAAATTTTTTAAAAAGCCAATGAGATAATCAATTTAGGGGTAAGGAGACATTCTGAATCCATAACTCAAACTTAGTTACTCGCCGGACAATTAGTTCATCCGGAATCCGGCCGAAAACGGAAAATTTTGCAAAGTAAAAGTTTTATTTGAAGTTGATTAAATGTTCGACTGGGGCTAAGAAGACATTCTGAATCCAAGTATGAAAATTTATTCCATCCTGACAAGTAGTTTGTCCGGAATCCGTCGAAAACCGGAACATTTGTTTAAAGTAAAAGTTTTGTTTGAAGTTGATTAAATGTTCAATTTAAGGGTAAGAAGACATGCTGAATCGATAAATGACAATCATTTTCTACCCGGACATATAGTTCGCCCGGAATACTTCCGAAACCGGAAATTTTTTAAAAGTTAAAGTTTATCTGAAGAGTTTCGATATAGGGGTGAGGAGATATGCTGAGTTTGTTTTGACCTTTGGTTTTTGCCGGACAAGTAGTTCACCCGGAATCCGGTGGATATTTAGCAGAAGTAAGGCAGGAAGTTTCGATCAATTTCGTCGAAGTAGATATGACGTATTGGGGTAAACACACATGCTGGATCCATACCTGAACTTGGTTTTCTCAGATGACTTGCCATTGATCTGTCTTTAAATTTTAATAGTAAAAATGTTCAAGGAGTCTGAGACCGGATTTCTACAAGACGCAATAGTCTGGATCAAATGTTAAATTTGTGGTTTTATCTTGGATTTGAATACACAATTTTGACTCTGCCTGGGGACGTCTTCTTATTTGTCACCTCGGGGTCTTGTTGTGACGTGCAGGATATTCCCTATTGGGTCGACAAGATAAAATTTCATCCGACGCAGAGAATTTGGATTTCAACAAAAGCATGCATTTCTCTTGTTAATGAAGCGAAGTTGTGAATGTTCAACTCCAGACCGTAAGGTTGCTTCCGAAGAGAGACAGCTATTGCGTGTGGCCCAAAAAAGATTTAGTTTGGTTGTCGTTTACCGTTGTAGGTGCTAAATATTTCAAGCGTAGGTATACGTAGAGGTACGACCAATCCGGTAGATCAAGTCCATTCGACGAAAATTTTGTCTGCTCTGCCAAAAATCATGGACAACAGGGCCCAGCCAGCCCATGAAACTACGTTCTTTTCTGGACGATGAATGAAAAATTATATATTGTATTTGCTGTGTTTTATTTAATTATATTATTTTATTTTGCATACTCCGCTTTTCAAATGGCGGGTCAGGAACAAATTACTTACTAACTTACTAAATCGATTATGTGACTAACGGAGCAACGAAGTAACGCATTTTCACAGGATCTACATGCGTACTGAATAAGTAATGGGTGACTAGACTGTCGTATCTCAGACCTATTTGGTTAAACTTTAAAATGGGTCAACTGGAAGCATTCTCACATTTAGATTACCTAGAACACTGATCTTCCAGCCGTCGATTCAAACCAGTACTCTTAAAAGACACCTGAATGAAGAGTACCAAGTATCATCCCTATCTGTATGACTTCCGTTAACATTGCCTGCAGAAAACCCAATCCAAATGCGAAATAGTGTTTCCAAGCTATGATTTTTGCTCCATTTTTCATCTGTCCTTATTTCAGTACCGAACAATTGTAGAAATGCACAAATGTCTCCAATCAACCCTTCTTCTGGAATATTTTTTAACCAGTAAAGCCCAAACGTATATCTAGAAGAAATTCCAATACGATCCGGCCAGCGCTGTACAAGATTTAAATTAATTGCGCTTTTTGTCTGTCACTTCTTGTGCAGTCCTCCAGAAACGAACATCCCTATTTTGAAAACGTCACGTTCCGGAGAAGAATGCTCTCCCGTGGCCATGTCTGTAAATGCATTCTCCATGGTGTGTTCAAGTATGGTTTCACTGTTCATGTGTCCTTTAACGACCATAGGATCATCTAGTGTCGCGACTCGGAAAGTACAGTAGAGGTATGCTCATTTGCACAGTTACTTAAATGTAAACAGTGCGATTTGGACTAAATGGTAGAAAGAAGATCCAAAATACCTATTCAGGTGTTTTCAGAGACCCTTGATTACCTACTTCGGCTAACTGGCAGTTACTGTAGTCACAGCAAGTGGATGAAAATGGCAAAGTTCAAAGTCAACAAACGTTCAAATAAGCATCCATCTACTATAAACTGCTGGGCACTGCCAAAGTAGCTCTCAGCATAACGATCAAAGACAAATTAGCTGGTGAATGAGTAAAAAGTAAAAAAAAAAAGTTAAATATTCAAAAATGCCTATATCCTTCAATAAACTGTTTTGAGGTATTTACATCATTTCTGTTTAACAACCGACCACGTTTCAAAGAAGAAAAGCTGGTCAATTATTCAATATTCCTTCAGCCCAAGCTGACTGAGAATCATGTTTGACAGTGTAAAACACATACGTCAGCTGAATTTTATTTGGAGCTATATTTCGAACCTTTTTGACAAGGGTCTTCTTTAGGCTCAAAGCCGCTCAAGTTGGAAAACGAACTCGTGGAAAAAAAAATTATTAGAGTTATATGTAACCAATTTCGAGATATATATTTTTCCACAAGTTCGTTTTCCAACTTGAACGGCTTTGAGCCTGAAAAGGACCCTTGCCCAGAAGGGCCGAAACAGAGCTCTAATAAAATTCAGCTGACCTATCTGTTTTGTACTCAAGTCAAGTCAAGTACGATTCGTAGTCAGCTTGGGCTGAAAGAATATTTACGAAACGGTACAGTTGTAGATATTCCTTCAGCCCAAACTGACTGCGAATCATATTAGACGATGCAAAACGGATAGGGCAGCTACATTTTTTTCCAGCTTGAGCGTTTTGAGCCTGAAGAGGACCCTTGCCAAGAAGGGCGGAAATAAAGCATTAATAAAATGTAGCTGAAGTCTCCGTTTCGCATCGTTAAATATGGTACAGTTGTGTTCACAATAATCATTTATACACACTGGGAACAGTTCCTCCTCGATATTCCGCCATATCATTAACTCAATTAAACAGCTGCATCAAATTAGCCAGTGCCACGAAGAGGACTCTTCTGAAATACGTTAGTCCCTAGACCCCGGTAGTCCTTGGATGCGGTGGTCCATAGATTCGTAAGCTCATAAGACACACTAAGCACTCCACAGCTCATATAACGCCAATGTGATTTCAAAAATTATCCATAGTCTTCAACGCATCCTCATTTACTTTAGCGAAAAAGACCCTATCTACAGACAGCGAATCAATTTGAGTGTCTTCGTTTCATCATCTTAATTGAGTTATGACCCCTTAGAGGAGAAATTCCCGTCCGCAAACTATTACGGATTGCCATCGAAATAATGTAAGGCTGGGACAATGGAAAATTACTAGCGAGGAAACGAGGGTAAAAAAAATGATTTTATGGCCTAGGTCCCAGCTGCTTACTTAAGAGGAGACACAGCACAATTGGACGAGTACAGTACAGAATCGGCAGACACGGGCCTAAGAAGGCAAGGCGGGAAACCTGGAAAGCCCGATCTTTTTCAAATACAACAAAAGGCTTTGACTCGGACAAACTTTTAAATCGGACCCGAAGGCCTAGCTACCCGATTTTGTTGCATTCACTTTGATAGTACCGTCAATCCACTCAATTGTTACCCAGAGCCTTTTTGTCCAACGACGTAACACACTATGTGGACCAATCCAGTCCAGCCGTCTAGATTTCCGCAACAAAGACACTGCCCAAATGCTGCGAAAGTACGAAAAAAAAGCAATGAAACAGATTTTGATTTATTTTTTCATTCCAGAAACCCCATGCCTGTTTTCATATTAAATCTAACCTTTAAGATTTTCAATCGTCTCCAGCTCTAAATGTTCAGGTATCCAAGCCGATCTATGAACTCTTTTTTATATTATTTTTACACCAAAAAAGCGGTAAGGTTGTGCTTGTCACAACATGAAACCCGAGTCAAAATTTCATCAAACTCTCAATGTTTTCAATAGTCGTCGTGCTAACAGACAGACAGACGAACAAATCTGCAATGTCATAGGTGTCGCTCACTTTCGCTTGGGATCCGAACTGTCGTCACCAACGAGTTGCATCAGCTATTACACTACTGCCAAGTCGTTTGCATGCTTCCGAAATGAGGAGGGCCATGGAAATATCATGGGACTGAACCAGGTGGTAAAGACGGGGAGCAATTTTCTCCCAGTATTACCGTAGTAAATGGACGGGGTATTTTTCAAGCACTACTGTTAGGCAATCAAGGAGCCGTTGTGTATCTCTCAGATGTTCCATAAGGGAAGAATGATTTAATGCCTAAAAAAATCGACACCCTGTGAAGACTATATCAAGGCTGGGAATAAGGTTTACTTAATTGCCCGACTTCCCAGACGACGCTGACTGAAGAAAAAAGAGGACACAGTTGCTCAACCGACACTTTATACAATTAAGGCTGTATTTTACTAGTTTTGTCCCAGATATCAAGGAGCAGCAGCAATCCTTAAAGTGGAACTGAAACCTGAAACTATTCCATCATTTTGCTTCTCAATAACAAGCTCCATCGCCAGTTATCCTATTTTAAAAAAAATACACAGTTCAGTCATGCTTTTGCTCTCTAGCCAAATCTAATCTAACCATGGAGTATTTTCCTCTCGCGTCGTTTGTGATAGGTCATTCGGGGGTACGGACTATATAGACCAATCAAGGACAACGTTTGTTGGCGATGTCAGTCAGGATTGCTCGTAATAGGTGGTGTGCTTTCAGCGAAGAGACATTGCGAGAGTTAATGCATAGTAGCTGATCTATTTTCATTTTGGGGAACTTGATTGCCAACTTAATACTGCAACTTAATACTTGCGCGACTTCCCGGACGACACTGACTGAAGAAAAGAAGAGGGGGAAGTTGCTCAAATGACAGTGTCTGTAATTAAGGCCGTATTTTAGTAGTTTTGTCCTAGATATCAAGGAGTAGCAGCAATCCTTAAAGGTTCACCGAAGATCTTATCGTTCCAATTCCACACTACGGGCATACAGTTAATGCATTCCAGTCCAAATTCTCCACAGGAAGACAGGAAGACACAAGAAGACAAGCTCCTACGGTTGAAGTAACTCATGCAATGTTTCTCCACTGTGAAAGAGCACTACCAATTACACGCAATCTTGACTTAAAGCACAATGGACACTTCTAATGCTTTACTCTGTATTAAATGCTTCACAAATAAACATTTCAAACTTCCTTTAGAAGGCGCTACGAAAATCGGCCGTTTTCTTGTTATCCCTTGTCTTTACCTCTCTGGCATTTCGGCGATCCAAATCTTGGGAGCTGGGATATCGTGGCAGGAAATTCAAAAACTCACAGCAATGCTTGATAGAAAAGGATATATTTGAGAGGTCACCAAAGTCAATCCGCAGATGCAGTTTACCTGATTGTTCAAGTGTTTCATCAGAAGTTCCATGGCATAAAGTGCCTATTAAAAGTTTTTCTTTGTGGGAATAGTGTTGTGAAGCTTGATTAACTTGCTTTATAAAATGTACCAGAATATGCAATAAGCTTATAAAAATAACATAGCTACAAAAATATTCAGAAACAAATAACCTATTCAAATCTGAATTATACAAGCTGATTTATGCATAAAATAAAGGTCTACTAAGTATTATAAGAAACATCCCTTTTATCTTTGTCCAAGCTAGTAAATTGAGCATGTACTGGCCCAAAAATTACACTTTGAAATATCACAGAGAGGAAACTAAAAAGCTGCTGATCTAGGGGGTAAGCATTGTTCCTAGGTTGTTACAGAGTGGGATTGGGGTAGTTTGATGTGCCCATTGAACTTTAAAATCGCCAACAAACATTGTATCTGATTGGTTTGTTCAGTCCGTGCCCCCTACTGCGCAATCACAACGATGCGAGAGCCGGGGCTTAACTGTGAACAGATTCTGTATGGGAAGACTAGATTTGGTTAGGGACCAAAAGCATGAAACAACTATGAAAGGGAAATCGAAAATAGCAGGACTGAAACTGAGAACGAAAATAATGGACTTGGTTTCCCTTATGTTTTATAGCGACGGTTTCGTTAAAACTAGTCGCTCCAGCCCTAGGGGCTCATTTGGCATCCGAACTCCCTGTGTATACCAAGCCGGTCAGTAAAAACTCCCTCGCTCGAGCAGTAAATGTTGTGACCAAGGACAAATTATGGAGTGTTCACATTTACTCTTCATATGACAAAACTAATACGACAGTAACCCACCCATTCAATAACTCTTCGGCAAGATGTGGGTTCATTTATAAAACGAGACTTCAGCTTATCTTGTTCGCACAATATTGCGGAGCCCTACTTCGGGCCCCTCTCAGGTGAATGTTCATTTGCTTCATTAACTGACACCGTGAGGGTGAGGGCCCTTTGGTCGGGATTTGGATCAAGGTATTTTTCGCTCGGGTGGGAAGAATTACTAGGTCGCAAGGTATTCTCCTGGTATCCTGGAAAGCACTTCTCCGAAAGGATCTCAAGAAAAATAAAATCGACAGAAGACTGAAGACTAGCTGTGTTAAGTTCACAAATAAGACTGTCGGTGGTAGTGTTTGTAGTTGTAAGTGCACGGCCGTTTTTTTAGTACACGTATCCATGTGTCGTAAGATTGACGAGGATGTCTCACATTTTATGTCTGTATGTGAAGGTCTGACTGATTTAAGGGTAGAAGTATTTGGGGTAAGAATTAGTGGGGCAGAATGGTTGGTAAAAATACTGGAAGTTCAAGCATGGGGGCAGTTGGCTAGGCTAGATTTCCCCGCGCTGGTTTGTCCCACAGAGCAGAGTTTGTAGTTTGATTGTTTTTGTGTGCGTTGTTTTCTTTGTTTGCTGCGATTACCCCTAGGTTTTTTTCGTGCAATAGATTAATTTATTGATTAATATACTAGTGATACATATAATAGTGATATATTAGTGAATGTCCAGGTCTGATGATTTACCAGTGTAAAAAGCGATCAAAGGAGCTGCTTGTTTTTGTGTGTGTTGTATTCTTTATTTGCTGCCATTACCACTAGGTTTTGTTTCGTACAATAGATTAATTTAGTGATTAATATACTAGTGATTCATATAATAGTGATATATTAGTGAATGTCTAGGTCTGATGATTTACCAGTGTAAAAGCGATCAAAGGAGCCTGCAACCCACGAGATTCGTCCTGTAGCATTATCGTACCCCTGTCCGGTAATTACAGGTGGACAACTAACATCGCGATAATTGTTACCTGCTGAGAGACAGGAGAGAAGCGACTGATCGAATAAGAGATTTTTCAGTGTCAAACGTAACGCCCATCCCTGCTACGGCTTCCGCCCACGGTAAAGTTCTCGGGCTTCGATTCATCATACCCGCATCCGTCCAGGGTAGCAATCAGGGACCTCGTAGCATCAGCAGGGAAGCCAGGACTTACATACAAAGACATGGCAAGCAACGTCCTCAGCTGAGTGATGACATGCAGAAGTTCACTTAGTCATACAATATTATATTAGTCATTAATATTATATTACGGGGGGGGGGGTAAAGAAAAAGAAATGAGAAGGTTAAGACGAGAAATGTGTGTCATCGTTTGTGATAGGTAAGTAAAAGTGGTGCACTCCCAGACATAACACGGTTATGGCCTTCTTGGGAGGGTTATGTTTGTTGCTTCGTTTAAAGAATGTTGAAATTAAAATAAACTGAACTGAACTGACTTAATACAACGCGCACATCCCGAACAGTTCAGAAGTAAGAGCCATTTCGCTAAGGACCTAATATGAGCATAATATGACAAAATATTAAAAATGAGCATTCCCCATACTATCAATCTATTTATTTATTACATTCCCCAGCCTATCAATTTATTTATTTATTTTCATTTAGTACCCTCAAAACTGAGGAGTACAAAAGTTTCGATTCAATTCAATTCATTTTAATTTCAACATTCCTTAAACGAAACAATAAATACAGTGCTCGCAAGAAGGGCACAACAGTTTCCTGTACGGGAGTGCACAACTTTCACTCGCTCATTACAGACGATAACACACATTTCTCGACTTAACCTTCTCATTTCTTTCTTTTTACACCCCCCCCCCCCCACCTACCCACCCAACCCAACCCTCAATCACTAATAATAATAACAAAATATTCACCTTAAAGAAATTACCAAATAAATATTCCACATTTACGTAGCTATCCAAATATAATACACGAAATATAATATAAATATAATATTATAAAGCAAAACTATGCATAAATCAACTGATCCATTCAATTCGCTACTTTTAAACACTCAATTCGCTACTTTTAAAGACTCAACTCAAAGGAATTTGGTCCGCAATTCGTTCTCGAGTTGCACCCTCTGCAGGTAATAAATTTTGGACATTATAAATGCCTCCGATTTAACTCCTTCAATGAGAAATGGTTATAACCGGACCGGGACTAAGTTTTGCCTACTTTACCGCAGCCTGCTGAAAACCAATCGATATTCAGAAGAAATTTGTAGTAAAGATGTAAATTATACAGGGGACTGTATAACCGTTACAGTAACCCTCGATGGAGCAGCTAATACAGTGACGGTCTTACAAACGAAGTAACACGTTCAAGTCAAGCCTGAGGGAGGAGCATTGTTGTCTTTCAGTTCACAACTTCAGTGCTTTAGAAAACTGAGCCAATACGATTTTTCGATCCCAGGTGATGTTTTAAGAATTTAGCCCCTGTATCCTAAACATATCTTCTATAAAAAAAAATAAGCGACGAGCTTCTAGCTTACCCTCTTTCTGGATGTAATATATAAATCTAAGAAGCAAATAAAAGATTCCAAGTAGCCTCAGCTAACCATAAGGCGTTTTCCCGTGATGCCACAAACTGTCTGTAGCTCGGTTGTAGCTCGAAAAGTGTTTCTGTGGTCGATTGTGTGGCCCAAAAATGTATTTCCGCGTGTGTTCTTGTGGTTTGATTTCGGCGGTAAATCCAAAATTTTGTGGCAAATCCATGTCCGAATGACAAAATTAGATAGGCTACTTAGATAGACATAAAAGGAGGGTTTTCGCGAGCTGGAAAGCAAAGTCGGAATCACTTTCCAATGGTTTTCGCGCTACTTGGGAAAGTTGCCAAACTTTCCAACCCGGTTTTCGCGCTTTGAAAACCGAAGCAGCTTTCCCGGAAAGTCATTCCACGAGGTTAGTGGAAAGCTCTGAGGAAAGTTGAATGTTTCGGCGGGAATTTCAAATGTGTGGCGAAAAAATGTGCAAGTGTCACTAATACATAAAGAAAATGGCAATCGTAATTAAGATGACTTCGATGGAATATATAAGAACCAAAGAACCATTGAGTGAACCATATTTATACGAAAAAGTTTGTAATTTATTTTCTCGGCGATATCAGCTTTCCATACGTTTTCGCGATCACTCCAGCGAGAAAGTGGAAAGTTATTCCAGGAATCGGCATTCCCACAGTTTTCGCGATTCGCTTCGCTCGTCGGAAAGTGATTCCGAGATCTCGCAAAAACCCTCCTAAAATCTAGGTTCCGTCTAGTACAGAATGGTGAGGACGTATACCTAAAGATCTTTCTACAAAGAATTTGTTTGTACTACAAAGAATTTTTGTTTTCTGACATCTACAATTAACGCCCAAAAAACAGACAAAAGGCGTTTCAGATAAGTTCAACTTGTGGCTCGACTGTGTCGTCCGCGACAGACACTCAGGAACGCGTGGCACACAAATTTGCCGCGGAAAAACGCCATAGACACACTTATACCCTGGTCAAATGCTCATAAGTAGTGTTTCCCTCTTGTTTTATGAGTACGATCAATATAGACGGTCATATCAGCGGGGAAGTAGGAACCCAGCTGCGTATGCCTTTCCCAGGCTAAATACGTCACTGTTCATCAGCCACTATGGTAAATGTTTAATAATAGTCTTGGCCCAAGTTAAAGAGCTCGACAAAAACGGGCGTGAAATCCTTCAAATAAATCCTTATTTATTTTATCTCATTACGAAAGCCAGCGGGAGGGTTCGTGGCTTCTACTACTAGAAGAACGGCGAGTAATAGGTTACAGGCTAAAGAGGTGAGAAGTAAATGCCTGTCAAACTCCTAATAGGTTACGGGATAATAAACAAAATATAGAAAATCCGTTCACCGCGGATGTGTTGTAAGCTTCTCATTTGGTGCCTTGAATAATTTTTTATTTAACATTTAGTAGCTGAAATAACGGTTTCAGTTTCATATATCAATATTTAAAGAAAAATACATAACTAACATAACCATCTTGCCAGGAAAGCACACAAAGGTTTGCTTGGCTAAGGCAGGACACGAAGCAATATTAATTAAAAAGCAAGCAGAATCAAAAGTTTAATGAATTTAACTGAAAGAAAAAAGGCCGTAGGCTTACGCGCAAATGACTACACAAATACTTTGGCTCTTTCTTAAAATTTACTAACTTCGACATTCAAAAAACTCGGCTCCCTCGCTACTAGGTTAGCTAACATTCGATAAAGTGAGGAGTGTGTGAACTAACTGACTTGGTGTGTAGACCACATGAAGGACTGTAGGACAGAAAGCATGAGTTGAGATATCAGTTCTTTCATGTTTATTTAAAAAGATATGTCCAGAATATATGTAAAAATATAAAATAACAAAGCTGAGAACAAAGTTCGTAGGATATTTCGTGAAAGTTTTACGTACAAGGAAATACATGTGTATTAGGTTTGGGTTTGGTATTATTTCTTATTTTTTGTGTAATTCTTATGTTTAATAGGAGATCCCCAACAAGTTATGCTTCTGGAGGGAGTTGGGTCACCTTGAACCTCCAGTACAGTGAATTTTATGTACGTTAACAAGGAATTAATGAACTGATATGGAGCTTCTCAAGTATTTTTAAGAGAATATCCTTCGCCCTTGACATCGCAGCCCTTCACCGACCACCAAAGCATTGGGTGCCTAGTTTGAACGAAGGAATGAATATTTTTATTTCCCATATCTATAGAATAGAAATACTGAATAAAATCCAAATATTTAAACAGAAATAATCAAAAGATAAAACAGAAAAGAAGTGATACAGCTTGGATTAAAAATAAATATTTACACTTTTATTCAGATGGACCAACCATGGTGCATCAACTTCATTTGCAGCTCGTCAAGTTTGGTGGTTATACTAGTGACGAAAATTTCCAAGTAAACACAAACTAGCACAAGTAAAGGAGGAACTTAGAATCCTGGAAATATGAGATTCGCTACTTAGAATGATGGAAATGTGAAATCCGCTACGGCTGCTAAATCCCTTCTCTTTAGCTTGTGGCAAGATCGCAAGTTTTCTTCCGGAGTTCATGATTTTGCAAAATCAATTCCCCCTCCCCCCATCCCTAATCAATGCTTCTGCCACATTTCCCTTTCTGGCAATCCACAACCCTAACAAATCCACCAAACAGGCCAAATGACTAATGAGCTGTTCCTTCCAATATATCATAGTCCTGGGACTTCCCATATCCACTAATTACTAGGAAATTAATGACCAGCTTTGACCTTTTTTACATGACGTGGATAAAGTGCAACACGGAGAGCTTGCAAAGGGAAAAGCATCAGGGAGACGTCAACAGAAAAGACGAATCAATGGGAAAGCAAGACATGCCGAGCGATAACCTGGAAAGGGAACCGAAGAAAAAGAAAAGGAACAAGAACCCAGAACCAAGTTCAGATATGGGTTCAGCAAGGATGTTTCCTCCAATATATCATCCTAATCGACTTCAGAAAGGTCCTTTACTTTGACAAAATTCTTCGTATTTTAGCAGCATTCCCGGCGAAATGCATGCAGAGCAAAAGAGCTAGTGACACTGAAAGGACCTTTCAATCCAAATTTCCGGGTTTTGGCAAACTTTGACAGCGTATCTGTCATGGAAATAAAGTTCAAAATTCAATTCAGCATGTCTCCTTACTCCGATACCGAATCTCTAATCGACTTCAGAAACAACTTGAGCTTCAACCAAATTTCCAGTTCCCGAATCTGAGGTGAATCATTTGTCCAGCAAGAAAACTAAGTTCAGATATGGATTCAGCGGGCCTCCTTACCCCTTAAACGACTATCTCATTAGCTTATGAAACATACCTTTTTTACCCTTAATCCGAAACGCCCTCCTCTGCCTCTAAAAATCTAAAGGACCCATCTACAACTTTGCCTGTAATTTGCCAGTGCATCCTCATACGAAGTTATAACAACATAATCTCAACCCCTTCGACCCCCGACACGGCACGACAGACTTCCCTATGTCTGCCTCGTCATCGATATAACATGTCGTCATTAAATTGCTCTCCAGACAATTGTCGGGATGCATTCTGCGTTTTTGAATCAGTAAATACCGGTTGGACCTTATGATAACTAAACTGATCGCATACACTTTTTGTTTATCTTTAGCATGTTCGAAAGTTGCAACAGCATGTCTCCTCACTCTATATCGACTATATCGTTGGGTTATAAAATTTCATGCTAATCTTCTGGATTCCGGGCGAACTACTTGTCCGGCCAAAGAATAATTTTCATATTCGGATTCAGCATGTCCTCTTACCCTAGAGTCGAATATAAGGTTTGAACCCAAGCTGACCATTCATGACAAAAGAAATAGAAAACCGTGATTTTCGGGGGGGAAGGGGGGGGCTGGATCAGCTAGTTATCCCTCTAAGATGATGTGCGAGGGATAAATATAATTTCGGATATTTCGGTTGCACTCCCGGGTAAACCGTCCGTGCTCATATGGCACTTGCAAGGATGGGTCAGAGGAGGAAAGTAGGAGTTCGTCAATTCGTGGCTTTGCTGTGATCATTTATAAGCAGAACCCAGGTAACAATGATCTTGCGTCCTTCGAAATCACGAGCATGTATCGTTCGTTAAAACTATTTTATTGCCTTTAAGGTTTAATGGAAAAATTGCCACAATAGCAAAAGCTAAACAATAGGCAACAAGGAGAAAATAAATAAACACACAGTAATAACTAACAACATCTAAATAATAAACCATCAACACAAAACTTAAGACAAAATACAAAACAAATCAAGAACCGAACAGGCACAAATGAACAACAAACGTGAAATTTTATTGGTCATTAATGATGCGCACTTTAAGGGCACTAGAGATTCATCTGTAGCGAACATTCTTGGAGCGCAAATGATGATAAGCTCATCGGGATCATAAAATGTATATTTTGCTCAAAATTATAGTTTGTACTTTAAGGAATTAACTTGTAAGCTTTGAAAGCAAAAACCCTTGAGACAAATGATCATGGGCACTTGGGAACCATGAATATATATCGTTTAGTCAAAAGTACTTTTGTTTTACTTTTCGGTTAAGATAAGCAATCTAAGGGTGCTGAAAATTCATTTCTGAGCAAGACCCTTCAGGCAAACATGATCATGGACTCATAGGATCATGAAAATGTATATTTTGATTAAAAGTATTTTTTGTACTTTGCGGTTAGGATTAGTACTTTAAGGGATGGTCGGATCTGAGAAGTGACAATCTCTAAGCCAATCTTGTCAAGTCTCTAATGTCTAAGCCAAGTTTCATCGTCCTAGTACATCTGGAAGTACCTTAATTCGCGATCAACGAGATTTCCGGTTCCCCCTCCAGGTCCCCCGCACCAGTTATCGGATCCGGTCCGGTTTGAAACTGAACATCTGAAACACTTTTTCTTGACACTTGTCAAGTTTCATGCATGTCCGATTACTCGTTCCAAACTTATGTATGTTACTAGTTTCTCAACTCCCCATCCGTCCGCTCCCTCCATAATGGCCGGATCAGGGAAGTGATTGTTTGGGTCTGTACAACTATTCAAACTGAAGGAACTGGAATTTTCTGTTTTGGAGTCCCAGTCTGGAACAGTGTCAAAATATAATTAGGCTACTTTAACCTCACTTGGCCCAGAGTACAAAATGGAGACAGAAGTAGCTTACTATCTTGGGAAAGGGCAGAACACAATCAGATAAAAGTTTAGTTTAGCATTTGTTGCCAAAAGCCCTAAACTGTATATGTTTCTCCATTCGGCTCTAAACACAAGTACCGATGGCCGAGTGGTCTAGCGTATAGCTTCCATGGAAGAGGACGTCGGATCGACAACACATCTGGACATTGTCCTTTTGCTACCCTTGTTCCTAGTTTCCGGACTTCCGGATCCGGGGAAAGACGGATCGGAGATCCGGACCTGAAGTGTGATACCTGAGATAGGAGATTTTTCGAAATATCAGGTTTCATTACGATCTGATTCGCCCTTCAAAAATACGTCAATATTCTGGACTCCCCCTCTCTCCACTCCCACCACGGTGGTAGAATCGGGGAAGTGACTATCTCAAAGTTAGTTTGGTCGGGTCCCTGATATGCCTGCCAAGTTTCATCGTCCTAAACTTCTGGAAGTACCCTAACTCGAGATGAGTATGATCGACATACAAATGCAAATAAAATAACGAATATTAAAATGTGTGTGTTAAAAGTGTATATGTACAAATCTGTGATTATTTTACAATGTGTCTATTTCAATCAATCAATCAATCAATATTTTATTTCCGCCAAAGATAGCGAGTAAAAAAGAAATTAATAGACACTGACAAATTTCGGCTAAAACACTATAACTCATGAACTGCCAAAAGATAGCCTAACTACACTGCCGAAAATGCTTAAAACGTATCTACAATTTAATTACAGTTTAATTATAACTAACAAATTGAAAAAAAAAAAAATATCATTCACGAAAGAACCTGCACAGGTTATGTTGGAGACCTGAAAAATTTGATACAACCCGTTGAAGTTTTTTATTCATTATAATAAGCGGATCTTTAAGATTATAGTATTCCATCATTTGCGTGTTAGAAAAATATCGAGAAAATCGGCATAAAAACTTTCCAAATTTAAAAAATGACGTATTCATATGCGTTAAATTGCTAAGGGTAAAATACGGTAAAAGGGGAGAAGCAACTAAAATTTGAGGTAAAACAGCAGTATTAAAAAATCGCGACAAAGATTTCCTTGTCAAAAGCTCTCGGAGAGAAACGAGAGCACCAAAAGAGCAAGAAATTCGTGCATCTACAGCCTTTACAATAAAAGCACGAGTCGAAGAAAGCGTCGTCCCGTAAATAAGACCAAGATACTTAATAAAATCAGTAGCCATAACCCTATGCTGACCAATACAAATATTTTCATGCTGGTTTTCACATGGCTTAGAACCAAAAATAATAAACTGACATTTTTCAGGTTTTAACCGAAGGCCATGCTTATTTAAAAAACAAAAAATAAAATCAACATTACGTTGTAGTGAAAAACGAGACCGACTTAAAAGGAGGATGTCATCCGCGTAAGCGATCCAAGAAACAAAAATACCAGAAGCTTCAACAAAAGACGTCTTGAGTTGATCCAAACACAAAGCTAGTGTTATATTGACACCTCGTTTAACAACAACATCATAACCAGAAAAAGATCCATTCCAAAAAACTCTTACTTTAGATAGTTTATACCACTGGTGTAACACTAGAACAATTTTCGTAGGGACTCTATTCTTAAGTAGCGCATACATCGCCCAAGAATACAAAATACTATCATATGCAGCCGCAATATCCAAAGCAAGGGCATAAACCTTTTTAAAAGGAGAACAAAAAGAAAGAATACGGGAAAGAACTGAATGAGCCAAATCACAGTTTAACTTTTTCCGGAACCCAATTTGATTTAACCCATGATTACAGCCCTCAAAATAAGGCAATAAAACTAGTTCAAAAAAGTTTACTCATCTGGCATGATGTCGTTATAGGGCGGTATGAAGAGCACTCATTTAACTTACCACCTCTCTTTAGAAGGGGGGGTGTAGTTGACTGACAAAAACTTCGAGGGATAAAACCAGTACGAATAATTCGAGTAAATAAAAGGGCAATAAAATAAATAGCTAAGGGCGATGACCATTTCAGGAGACGCGAATTCACACCATCATGGTCCTCAGAATGCTTCGACTTTAATTTCTTTAGGGCCGTAGTAACCTCCGCAGTTGAAACAGACACTTCAGTCAGAACATGAGAAGCAAGTTCTGAGCGAAAATTATCTTCCAATCTCTCATTATCAATTGGATCATGTACTGAAAAAAGAGATGAGAAATACTGGATCCAATCACTTTCTGATAATAAACTTTTATCTTCAGGGGAAACACTATTACTCTTCATTTTAGAAACAAAATTCCATAAACCATTAGGGTTTCCCGAAATTTTCCAAGCAATCTCATCCCTTATAAAATCATTGTGAAAACGCAGTTCATTTCTAAAAGCACTTTTTGATAACTTCATCGCATTGAAAAAAGGACCAGATCGTGGTTTACCTGCTATTTTCCACAAATGAAAATCAATTTTAGCATTTTTATTAGCATTTAGTAATATAGGGTTAAGATTCCAACCAAACTTACGCGTACCCTGAACAGAAGAAAAATATCAAAAGTAGAATGTGCACCCACTTTTAGAGAGTGGATAATTTCACCATACAATATATCAATACTAGTCTGGTCTGGCTCTGGGTCTACAACTATCTTATTCAAAAGAAGATCAGACTTTTCATGGAAACGAGAAACCTTTGACTTATCCCACCGCAGATTACGAACAGCAGAACGAGCTTTGCAATGGTGGATAACACAAGATACTGGATCAGCAGTAACAAGTGAAAAACTTAAATAAAGATGATCACTAATTTGAAAATCATATCCAACATGCACACATTCAGGTACTACAGAATGGCTAGATGCTAAAACATGATCCAGATTTGAAAAAGAGCCAGAAATATGAATAAAAGTAGCATCGGAATCGGAAAAGTAAAAGAACGAGAATCCAAACAATTTGTAAGATCGCAATTCAGATCACCAGTCAAAAGCCAATCCGAACCCCCTGGCAGACTATTATAAAACTGCATAAGCTCAGCACACGCGAACGAAAAATTAAAATCAGAGACGGGAGTACGGTAATTCGTAGGTAAATAGCAGTTGAAAACAAACGTATTAAAGATCTTAACTACTAAAAAATGTTGCGAAGAATTAAAAACACTAGACTCAAACGAATTACGGACGTAAGTGCAGATACCCCCGGATACAATTTAACAACTATTTTTACAATTATTCCCTGGGAAAGCGCAGAAGCTTTCACCCAGCATTTACACAATCCTTGTTTACCATCACTGTCAAACACTTTCACAGAACACAGAAAGTCCCCCTGACCCCCCACGGTCGTCGAGATAGGTTGTTTGCTTGACAGCAAAAAATGTACCAGCCTCTTAAAAGACCCATCGTACTTATTCTGCATTTTATATTATCCCTAGCTCCCCTACGGAATTATAAGCTTCAGAAATCCGCTCGTCGCCATTGTCTGTATGTCAATCTGGCAAGCTGGAAAAGTGCGACTGAGAATGCGATTCCTTTAGTCTCAGTAAGTAAGTCATGTGTCTGTATCTCTGTTGTGCCTTAAATTTCTCTTCTTTTTTCATTTCCTTTATTTTCATCTTTACTCCGTTTTGTTCTAAGTGAAAAATACGGGTAATAAATACTTTAATTACTTACTTAATACTAATTGTTTCAATTTTCAGCGCTTTTCAACCAGACCAGTTTGTCAGTCAATCAGCACAAACTTCGTCGAAAGCTCCAAGGTCCGCCGATATCTGTTTAAAAAGAATAAGGGAACGAGAAGCTTCATTTTTTTGGAAGACTTGGTAGGCCAACAGGCATATCTTCTGTTTTGCACGAACCATCGCGATCTGCTTCGACACAGCCCGTGTGTCATGCGTTCTCAATGCGAAAGCCCCTTAGGGCCTAGGTCTTTCTGCACTGTAAAAAGTTTCTCCCAGTAAGGATTAGAGTTAACTGCAGTATTTGCTACTGGGATTGATCTTATCTCTACTGGGATAAGATTAATCCGAGTTAGAGAAAATCTGATCTAAGTAGAGACAAGATTAATCCCAGTAGCAAATACTGCAAGATTTTTTTTTACAGTATGTCCGAGTTTCGGTACACATATTTCTGTCAACAAATCATACAACGGACATCTGAAGTGGCGGAACAGGCATACCCCCCCCCCCCTCCCTGCAGCGCAGATCTAAGTGAAGCAAGTCAGCCAACGACACAAAGTGGAGAAGCCTCTTCAACCCAAATCAGGTTGTTGCTGGAACTCGAAACCTATTTTGTAAGTAGTGAACTGAAAGACAAAAATACTCCTCAGCCGGGATTTGAACCCCAGGACCCTCTGCTTACAAGGCAGGCGCTCTTACCATTTGAGCTACCGAGGGGCTTGTGGACAGAGTTCGCAAACCACTGCAATAGTCTGGTAGAAGACGGCCATAAGGACAGTGATCCGGCCGAAGGCAAATTCATCCAACCAGTTCACATCCCCATGTCAAGGAAATTAATAATATTACATACGTATTATGTATTATTACTCGAAACCTAGGGAAATACAATTCAAACACAGGAAAAATATTGTCCCCAAACTGCATCCACTGCAGACCAGAAACAAGAGACGAATGTACAGTATGTTCACGATTGGCCAGCATGGACAAGACAATGACTAGAAGTATTCCATTCCTAGAGTGTTGAACTGCATGCTGTTCTGGGAAAGGCTTGGCTGAAGGAACTGCCCAGGTTCCTGAGACCGACGGGAAGACTGGACAGCTTTTAAATTTGGACGTGTTTCTTCATCAACTGTGTCTAGAGTGATGGCTTGCCCTCAATTTTGTAAGTTGGGGGATTGAGACAACGGGCCATTTGTGGTCAGAGTTCTTGGCCTACCTCGCAGCATCATAATAACCCCGAATCTACTCAACCGTCGTAGGCCTACAGTTTATTCAGCATAAGTATGAACAAATACAGTTTTGTACGAGTTTGTAGCCCTCTCCCTTATTTAAAGTTCAAACCTTCCACCAGCGAAAGTTTCATGTTCGTTCGCAGTTCACTTTATTTACTCAAACTGTTCCATGTTTGCTGCAAGTTTCTGGGCGAGTGGGGAGGCGGGTGGGGGGGGGGGGAATGTCTTTTACTGTTTGATTCCCAGGCTTCATCAATTCTGTCTGGAGTGATGGCTTGCCCTCAATTTGTAAGTTGGGGGATTGAGATAATGGGCCATTTGTGGCCTGAGTTTCGGCCCGAGTTCTTGGCCTACCCTCGCAACATCTTAATAACCCCGAATCTACTCAACCGTCGTAGGCCTACGGTTTATTCAGCATAAGTATGAACAAAGTTTGTTAAGATTATATAGCTCTCTCCCTTCTTTAAAGTTCAAACCTTCCACCAGCGTTCATGGCGATCGCAGTTCACTTTATTTACTCAAACTGTTCCATGTTTGCTGCAAGTTTCCGGGCGAGTGGGGAGGCGGGTGGGGGGGGGGGGCAATGTCTTTTACTGTTTGATTCCAGGCTCCATCAATTCTGTCTAGAATGATGGCTTGCCCTCAATTTGTAAGTTGGGGGACTGAGATAATGGGCCATTTGTGGCCTGAGTTTCGGCCAGAGTTCTTGGCCTACCCCACAGCATCATAATAACCCCGAATCTACTCAACCGTCGTAGGCCTACGGTTTATTCAGCATAAGTATGAACAAAGTTTGTTAAGATTATATAGCTCTCTCCCTTCTTTAAAGTTCAAACCTTCCACCAGCGTTCATGGCGATCGCAGTTCACTTTATTTACTCAAACTGTTCCATGTTTGCTGCAAGTTTCCGGGCGAGTGGGGAGGCGGGTGGGGGGGGGGGGGCAATGTCTTTTACTGTTTGATTCCAGGCTCCATCAATTCTGTCTAGAGTGATGGCTTGCCCTCAATTTGTAAGTTGGGGGACTGAGATAATGGGCCATTTGTGGCCTGAGTTTCGGCCAGAGTTCTTGGCCTACCCCACAGCATCATAATAACCCCGAATCTACTCAACCGTCGTAGGCCTACGGTTTATTCAGCATAATTATGAACAAAGTTTGTTACGATTATATAGCTCTCTCCTTTCTTTAAAGTTCAAACCTTACACCAGCGTTCATGGCGATCGCAGTTCACTTTATTTACTCAAACCGTTCCATGTTTGCTGCAAGTTTCCGGGCGAGTGGGGAGGCGGGTGGGGGGGGGGCAATGTCTTTTACTGTTTGATTCCAGGCTCCATCAATTCTGTCTAGAGTGATGGCTTGCCCTCAATTTGTAAGTTGGGGGATTGAGATAATGGGCCATTTGTGGCCTGAGTTTCGGCCAGAGTTCTTGGCCTACCCCACAGCATCATAATAACCCCGAATCTACTCAATCGTCGTAGGCCTACAGTTTATTCAGCATAAGTATGAACAAATACAGTTTTGTACGAGTATGTAGCCCTCTCCCTTATTTAAAGTTCAAACCTTCCACCAGCAAAAGTTTCATGTTCGTTCGCAGTTTACTTTATTTACTCAAACTGTTCCATGTTTGCTGCAAGTTTCCGGGCGAGTGGGGAGGCGGGTGGGGGGGGGGGGGATGTCTTTTACTGTTTGATTCCCAGGCTCTAATGTCCCAGTGGTGCCGCCGCTAGTAGTGAATAAGTATAGCCAAAGAGCACATGATCTTCTGTTCATGTTTTGTTGACAAGGGGCTACACTAGAATGGTTTGTCATCGACATTCTTTTAGCACAGTAAGTTTCCTCGGTCATTATACATGAAGTTTGGTTACGAAAAAACAATACCAATCAAAAAATAAACTTCCTCACATGGAATGGACGACTGGGCGAACTTCGCTAGTAGTAGCAGATTTATTGTGAATAAACATTTTGTTTTCAATAGCACAACAAAAGCGGGGCTTACGAGGCTGTGCTAACTTTGAAGAAGAAAAAAAGAAGACAAGAGAGAATATGGAGAATGAAACCATGTACCGATACCAAAAGAAAACAAAAACATCAACCAAAAACATTACCTAACGTGACCCCAAACAACAAACCACAACAAACGAAAATTATATAAAGCTTAGTATACCCACAGTTTGGTATAGCCTATGAGAAACACTGGTTACCATATGCCAAACGCTGTTCTGCCAACCAAATAAAATACTGATGATTTGAGCTAAATTCAGAAAAAAAAAATCAAAAATATTTTTAGTAGGTTACTTTGGTATAACCACAGTTTCAGTCTGGTAAAGCCTCCGCGAAATGCTGGTCACCCTACCGAATAAAATACTGATGGTTTGAGCGAAATTCAGAAAAAACAGCCATTCAAAATTATTTTTAGTAGGTTCGATTCAGGCATAGGATAACTGACCTTTGGCATTCCAAACAGTGGGTACACAACAGTCTTTATCATAGCCGACCCAAAATTGTCCACAGTTTTGCGGCAGACTGGATTGAGTTACAGAGGGGCGGCTTTCACAGCTTGCCGTGGTATCATTTCTTTTTTCCTTGTTTTGCTTCTTTTCTTACTTTTTGTTTGCTTTCATTGTTGATATGCATTTGTTGCGGATTGACCTTAGATAAACAGATTTTAAGATAGAAAGAGCGAACTTACCCAATCGGTCCAAATGACAAACTTGACTTCAAACGGGTCGACACATCCAAGTGGGACGAACGTTGGTCCCACCAAGACTTCAGATACTTGTGGGCCTGAAACAATGAGAAACTTGGCAAAGACATAAAAGTACAAGGCAGGGCCAAAATCTTAAAAGGGGTTATCAAACGATCGACGTCTAGTCTCGCCTCCCACTAGTCTATCCGGATTCGCAATTCTCGGCTGTAAAAGAGTCACAATTTTAAGAGATAACGCTTTGAAATTGTCTGTGACCATATTATCTGAATTATGACCTGTCAAGCGTTACGTTTTTATGGCACTTTACATTCGGCCAAGTGATATAGCGATCGCAATTCCTGTCCGTCCGTCGGTCTGTCGGTCCGGGTTTTGCTAGTTCGGGCACCTCTATATAAGCTAGGACGATGAAATTTGGCAGGCATGTCAGGGACACGACCAGATTAAATTGGAAATAAACACTTAACCAACCCAACCATCTGGGGGGGGGAGGGGGGATCCGGGAAATTGAGGTATTTTTAACTTGCGAACGGTTGATCGTATCTTCTTGAGACTTGAGTGGAGGGAGGGGGAATCCAGAAAATTTAGATATTCTTAACTTACGAAAAGGTTATCGGATCTTAATGAAACTTGATATTTAGAAAGACCTTGTGTCTCAGACGTCCAACTTCAAATCCGGACCGGATCCAGTGATTCTGGGGGGAGCTGGAGGGGAGAACCGGAAATCTTGGGAAACGCTTAGAATGCAGGGGTCGGGACGAGACTTGGTGGGAAGTACAAGCAAATTTCCTAGATACATCATGAACATAACCTGACCTATTCGGGCACTGTGGGGGAGTTGGAGGGGTTGGGGTCCGGATTTCTGGTGATCCCGCGAGTCTGGTACTTCCTGATGTTCTAGGACTATGAAACTTGGCAGGCGTGCCAGAGACCAGAATAGACTGACTTGAGACGTTTCCCCGATTCAACCATCGTGGGGGGGGTGGAGGATGGGAAATTCGAAATCTAGTGGCATGCATAACTTTTGAACGGGTGACTGGATTCGAATGACACTTGGCAAGTGTAAAGAGTTATCGTATCAGATGTTCCATGTCAAGTCCGGATCGGGTCCAATCGTCACCGGAAAACTCGTGAAACTCTTAGGAGTCGAAGGATTGCGATGGAACTTGGTTAGGAGAACAAGCATTAGGCTAAGATACGTGATTGAAGGAGCCAGATCATATCGGGGCTCTTTGGGGGGAGTTGGGGGGGGGGTCCCGGAATCCCGGTGGTCGCGAGTTAGAATAGTTCCTGACGTGCTAAAGAGAATGAAACCTTGCAGGCATATTAGTGACCTGACCAAATTGACTTACGAACCCGACACAGTGCTCCTAAGAAGACTCCCGTTCCTGGATTCGACCACTTTTGAGGGAGTGAGGTAAGGGGAAAGCGGAAACTGACTTCCGTAAGTTGCGAACGGATAGTCTGATTCGAGTGAAACATAATGGGCGATAAGAATTGATGACATAGACATACAAAACATGCGTTCGAACCACAAGCGACCACGGTGGGTCTGGAAACTTTTGACATCCACAAAAAGCAAACGGATGGACCGAATGGGATGCAAGATGGACAGTAACGAGTTTATGCGGCCTAGAATTGTTATTTGGCGTCCTGACCGGATCTCGCCACGGTAGGGGAGGAGCGGGAACGGGAAATTTGCAGATAGGCTATGCTCCGATTCCAGTCAAACTTGATGGACAGGAAGACGAGATGTCAGAGATGCTACTGCTATGTTTTCAAGTCATACTCGGCCACAGTAGGGGGAGTTGGAGGGGTAGCCCCAGAAATTTTGTGGTTCGCATAGGGGTCACACGACTGTAGCGATCTAAATGAAACTTGGGATACATAGAGAGCATATTCTTTAGATGACATATTTTAGGGTCCGAACCGGATCCGACCACGGTGGGGGGAGGGGTGTACCGGAACTTCACGAGTCCGAACCAGATTCGGCCGCAGTAGGGGGAGTTGGAGGAAGGAGACAGAAATCGTGTGGCACGTCTACGGATCAAACGAGTGGATTTATTGGGCTGAAACTTGGAAGTTAGAACAGTCATTTGCCCCAGATGATCCCAGGCGATACCGGAAATGCTCAGACTTGAGTGAAAACTACATATCCTATGACTAGGTCCGAACCGCATTTCTGGATGTCGAGTGTATTTGTGACGTTCTCATCTACATTCTTGTACCGCCTACTCGTAACAAGTGCCATATGAGCTCGTAGCTCTTGCTGTAAACTCAAACCATTTTGTTTGACATATTACTCTTACGCATTATGAAACTGCAAGATAAATACATACAAAAGCAGTTATCGAAATTGTGCAGCCTTTTCATAAATATCTGACGGTGCAAAACGGATGCGTCAGCTACAGTTTATTAGATTTTCATAATGTTATCTAACCTCTAATAGTGCAGACACTGCTGCTTTTCTAGTCGAGCATCGCACCGGCCTTGCAAGTCTCGCAGGGCCCAAGGACTGCTCTAATCCCAAGATAGGTCATCCTAGTACAGATCCAATGATACACAAGATGTTAAGCCCTAACAAGTTGTAAAATAAATTCAATCAAAGGATTTTCCTTTACTCCTTGATCGCCATTAGTATATGTAAATGAAGAAAAAAGGGAAAACCAAAATAAAATCATAATCTAAAGACAGGCTCAAAGTACGCACACATTTGGGTCTTGGGGATAACTGTAGGCTATTATTATTAAACAAGACCAAAGTTTCGATGGGATCCCAAAAAGGAAATTTGTAGATACCCGGTCTTCGCCAGACTCGTTGAACATTTTTAATACTAAAACTTGAAGATAAATGCCAATGGCTAGTCATCTGAGAAAACAAAGTTCAGGTATGGACTCAGCATGTGTGTTTAACCGTAAACGTCATATCTACTTTGATGAAACTGATCGAAACATCCTGCCTTACTTCTGCCAGATATCCGGTTTCCGCCGGATTTCGCGTGAACTACTTGTCCGGCAAAAAACTAAAGCTCTAAGCGAATTAAGCATATCTCCTTACCCACCGAACCTCTAATTCTTCGGATAAACTTTAACTTTTAACAAATTCTCCAGTTTCGGCGGGCAAACTATATGTCAGGGTAGAAAATGATTGTAATATATGGGTTCAACACGCCTTCTTTCCCCTAAATCGCACGTAAAATAAATTCAATCAAAGGATTTTCCTTTACTCCTTGATCGCCATTAGTATATGTAAATGAAGAAAAAAGGGAAAACCAAAATAAAATCATAATCTAAAGACAGGCTCAAAGTACGCACACATTTGGGTCTTGGGGATAACTGTAGGCTATTATTATTAAACAAGACCAAAGTTTCGATGGGATCCCAAAAAGGAAATTTGTAGATACCCGGTCTTCGCCAGACTCGTTGAACATTTTTAATACTAAAACTTGAAGATAAATGCCAATGGCTAGTCATCTGAGAAAACAAAGTTCAGGTATGGACTCAGCATGTGTGTTTAACCGTAAACGTCATATCTACTTTGATGAAACTGATCGAAACATCCTGCCTTACTTCTGCCAGATATCCGGTTTCCGCCGGATTTCGCGTGAACTACTTGTCCGGCAAAAAACTAAAGCTCTAAGCGAATTAAGCATATCTCCTTACCCACCGAACCTCTAATTCTTCGGATAAACTTTAACTTTTAACAAATTCTCCAGTTTCGGCGGGCAAACTATATGTCAGGGTAGAAAATGATTGTAATATATGGGTTCAACACGCCTTCTTTCCCCTAAATCGCACATCTAATCAGCTTCGAATTAAACTTTTACTTTTAAAAAATTTCCCGTTTTTGGCCGGATTTCGGGCGCACTACTTGTCCGGGTAGAAAACGATTGTCATATACGGATTCAGCATGTCTTCTTACCCCAAGATCGAACATTTAATCAACCACAAATAAAACTTTTACTTTTAACAAATTTTCCGGTTTGGGCCGGATTCCTAACAATTTAATTGTCCGGCGAAAAAATAAGTTTCAGATATGGATTCAGCTTGTCTCCTTACCCCTAGATCAACTATCTCATTGGCTTCTTTGAACATTTTTTTCGTCCCATAATTTCACACCCCTGAATGGAGTGAATATGAAATATCATATCAAGTTTGAAGAAAATATCTCTACCCCTTCGAAAGTTATCGTGCTGCCAGACAGACAGACGGACAACTTTAACGAAGTCATAGGCATAGGTATAGATATATTGTCGTACGATGGACATAAAAAAAAGCAAACAAGTGTAGACCGGGACCGCACGTGAATCTTTCGCCTGTCCTAAGAGGGCGATCCCACGGAAAATAGTCGGAACATACATTTGTTAAACACAAGACTATAAAACAAAAGAACAGCAGGAAGAACATCAAGAAACACGGTAAACCAAATCCTCAGAGAGTCCACTCAGACAAAATATAATTAAATCAAAACTCATACTTTATAAAGAAAATCGTTTTTTAATCGGTTCGCTTCAGGCTGGATACCGATCGAACCGAGCCGACTCCAACCTCGAATAACTCGGAGAGAAGACCGAGAACGGAAGAAGAAGAAGACCGACACTCAACCGATGTTCAACGCTGTCCGATGCCACAAGCAGAATCACACCGACGAAAATGAGCGACGAATCTGAGTGGAGTGAGTGACGAAAAATCAATGACTGACGAACTCAAAATCACACAGCCGCCGGTCTCGCAGACTCCCTGACAGGGCGGTACCCCTCTTAGGCATAACAATACAATTAGGCCATGTTTGTCACTGAGATTCTCCGAACCTGGCCTGTAATTTCGACGCTCAAGCAAAAAACCCAATCAAAGTCACTAATTCTAAGGGAATCGGATTATACAGCGAGTTCTAAATTAATTCGATACTGCAAACAGATACACTCTAATTGGCATCGCCTTTCAGTGATCTTAAAAAAGGGGTTTGACGCTCCTATGACTCGGGCAGGTCTAGATTTCCCAGCAGAATTTTCTATGCCGACAGAGGGTCTGGATCAGTCATACGCAAATCCCAAAGTTTAGGGCATGGTGCTCAACCGCGCATCGGCGCTAAACCGTATATGCTCTTTTTATTCAAACAATGTTTACAACGGATACGTCAGCTACGATTCTTCATCAGCGATATTTCGGCCCTTTTTGTCAAGGGTCCTCGTCAGGCTGTCAATCCTCTGATTCAACTTCGGGGAAGGAAACAAACCTGTAATCTATTATAGATTATAGATTTACGGGGAAGGAAACAAACCTGTAATCTATTATAGATTATAGATTACAGGTTTGTTTCCTTCCCCGAAGTTGAATCAGAGGATTGATCTATTATAGATTACAGGTTTGTAATCAGGTTGTTTGAATAAATGTTTCAAAGTCAGCTTGGGCTCAAAGAATATGTTTATGCACTGGGCTCAACTGTATGCGCTCCGGTGCTCATACGTTGGGGCACTATGCCCTGCAACAAGGTCATCGCCCTTGGTACCCCCTTAGAAATCTACTGAACTGATAATCTGAAACTGAAACTTCTCAAACAAATTTTGAGTGGGGTACCATACCCACAAACTGATGATTTGTGTATGACAGGTCTGGAAATCTCAGATGAATTTTCGGCACCCAGCCTGCAAAAAAGTGGCGGAAAGTCAAGGCGGCAAATCCTACCCCCAGCATTAGATAAAACAATGAGATTACAGATCACATCTCCATCTATTACGACAGCCCAGTTCCGGTAGGTGGTGGCCTACTGGAAAGTTTTAATCTTGTTTTTTTTGTAATGGAATATTTCTCACTTAGGTGATAAACTTGAAAAAACAAATCGGGGACGAAACGGTAAAAAGAACGGTCGAAAATTATTATGATCCCACTGAACATGGCTGAAATACGAAAATTCAGTTAAGAATCACTTCTTAACTTAAACAGGCATGGAAACTCGATGAGAATGCGTTAGCTCATAGCTCCGCTAGTCCGCAACTCCCGAATAAAGATATGTGATGTGTTTGAAAGATCTGTCAAAGCTGATTAAACCTACGTTCAGGGCCGTATCCAGGAGGGGTAAGGGATTGCCCTACCCCCGAAACATACAAAAATAATCATTTGTATAGGCCTTAACCTCTCATCTATGTCTTTTTTGTCGGACCCGCGGGCACCCCCCCCCCCCCCCCAAAAAAAAAAAATCCTGGATAGGACCTGCCTAAGTTCTTCCATATTTTCCAATTCACGACTTTCCGAACTTCCTCTGTAAGGTTTGTCTAGCTGACAATTTGATTTTCAAAAAATCAATCACTAAATTTAATCTATTATTACAGTATATCTGTTCTAGGAACAAAAACAACTGCCATGGTAAAAAAAAATTATTAAGTGTCAAAGAAGCATACCTCTACACTGTCAGAAGTTCCATAACAGATAACACGAGGATGTGCGGTTTCAACAGATACTGCATAACAGATAACACTTCGTATGTTATCTGTTGTGTTTCAAACTGTTATGCATAATAAGCGTTATCATCAGGAAGAACCAAAAAAACGCCAAAAAGTATCTGCTGAGTTTTCCGACATCATGACGATAAGGAATAAAGTCAGTAGATGTTTTTTAGTTCTTCCTAACAAAGCTTGTTATGCATAACATTTTCTAACACAACAGATAACACTCGAAGTTGTTATCTTTTATAAGTAGTGAACTGATGGACAAAAATGCTCCTCAGCCGGAATTTGAACCCAGGACCCTCTGCTTACAAGGCAGTCACTCTACCACTGAGCTACCGAAGGGCTTGTGAACGGAGTTCGCAAACCACTACAATAGTCTGGTAAAAGCCGACCATAGGAACAGTGACGAATAGCTTGCTCAGCGCCTTTCTGTAAATTGTTACCTGAAGTTGTTAAGGGTGTTTCTTCTTACATTTTTGCAGTTGTTGTGATGAGAAGGTGTTTCGTTTATGTTTGTATCTTCTTTTTCTTCTTTTTTTTCTCTTTATATTTACTCCATGTTTACACCATGTGTGTATTTCGGGTAATAAATTTATTGATTGATTGATTGATCCCGCCCGAAGGCATTCATCTATATTAGAAGTGTTATCTGTTACGCATTATCTGTCGAAACCGCGCATCCTCGTGTTATCTGTTATGAAACTTCTTAGAGTGTACTGTACTTCATAAGCCCAAAAATTTTTAAAAATACAAATTTCGGGACATGGGCAAATGAAGAACGGTCAGCGCCGTTTACTGACACAAGCAAGCATTAACAACACCCAATATAAACTTCTATAGGTCTACACTCCCCTCGGAGCTTGCAACCCCCCTCCCTCCCTCACAGGGTTCCAAGAGCGTTGAACATGTGCGTCTAGGATTAACCTAATTAAGAAGCTCTAGAAATAAGAGGCCAAAGGACAACTGCAATTTCCAAAGTAGAGAGGGGAGTGAAGTGTATATTTTACAACTGTTTCCGATGACCCTCAAGTTAAAGTGATCGATGCTGTAATTATTGTTCCAAACTAGTGCTACAGGAAGACTGAGTCACTGCTTCTCTTCCAGACCGGCAATTAAGGGGGGGGGGGGGGGGTTGATTCTTTTAGGTTTCCACCAAAAAGTTGAAAATATAATGTTCAATATAGTTCCGAGTTTTTTCGCCCTACACGAAGATGAAGTTTTCATGGAAAGCAGTTTCTAAAAGACTAATTTGGATAGTTGTTGCCACGCGAGACAAAAACAAAATCACTTATTCTTAGATAATAAACATAAACATATCACCAAAAGAAGAAATCTAGTCAAAAGAAATTTTTAAAAACTGGATATTTTCTTTAAATTTTGGTGATTTTTGTGGCGTTTTTTATGCCATAATCACCAAAATGGAGTAACCTGGTGATGCAAACAGAAAAAATTACCAAATTTGGTCATATATTACCATCCGATGCAATCCTTCCTTTAGACGAATGAACTTTTGCATCACAGTAGCGCGAAAAATTATTTCAGTAGAGAAAGAGAATGAAAAGACAAAACAGCCAAAACCGATCAGGCTTAAATAATCGTTTTAATGCTCCGTAGCGCCAGGCTAGAGGAAGTAATTTTTGGTAGCCTTGCCCGTACGCCCTTCCTGAAATTCCTTCCTGATACTTATATTTTTTTGCCGCTGATGCGCTACTGTAAAATAAACAACGATACAGTTACTTGTTGGTGTACGCTTAACCAGGTATGTTCGGATATTTTCAGCTTCTATTTTGTTCACCGCTCAGGGCTGGCCATGTTTAAACTGTTTAATATTGAGCATTACCTGTCCGCTGCCTCTATCTTCTTCTTCGTCAATTTTATACTTGGATAACGGTTTCACATTGAAAACTCAATTTCAAAAACGCACATACTAATCTACTTGCCCTTGCTGCATTTTCCATCTACAGTGATAAAAGATGATAACACGTACTTTGCTGGACTAAGGCCCTGTAGCCTAACTTATGCTCGTCTAGACAATTTACTACGATATCTAACACTATGAGCGTGTCCGAAAGCTTTCAGGACTGTAAATGCTGCATTTCATGCTGGATTTTTATTTTTATTTTCGTCCGAAAGCTCTTACCTTATATGCAGCATTAAATGCAGCATCTACAGCACAAAAAGCTTTCGGACACGTTCTTCATTTCTTCTCTGACACTTCTAATTCCGAAATTTAGCCTTAATCGCCAGCTCCCCAGTTTCTTCTTGAAAATTCAGCGTAAAATTTAGCATCTTCGCTGAATTTTTCGATGAATTTTATGTTGAATTAATGCTGCATTAACTGAGCGAAAATTTAAGTCCGAAAGCGAAATGCTGCATAAAATGCTGAATTAATTCAGCATTTTCGTTCGTTTCCGAGCTTTCGGACACGCTCTATGTGTGCTCAAGCCAACTCTAAAAAAACAAACGTCAATTCTGGCTTCCTAATAAAGTTGACTGCTGACTGACTTTTCCACGGGGCTAATCCGCGATTCGGGATAACCGAAAGCCTAATCGCTTATTCACCCTTCAGATAATACCAAGACTTAAGGTGTGATCGTTGTTTCTCTAGCGCATTTGGCGGCAATTCGTCGTTGGATTTTAGGAAGGGCGTATATTCCGATCCTAAAATTCTTCATAGTACAGTGCGTTTTCTGCAGCCTTCTCCAGAAAACCCCTTCCCGCATATGCTACTGATCCAAAGGAAAAGGTAAGGCAGTCTGGAGGAATATTGACGTAGTAACCCTGATTATGATTAGGTTAGGCAGCCAGGTGTCAACGGAGGCAGATCGGACGTTGGAGGACTGTAGGCCAGAAGCAAGAAATGGCGTCGACCAATATTACACCAGTTTGCAATCCCTGGCCTTGTTTTCGGTTTCTTAATAGATGTACAGGAGCCATAGCCTAATTAAACCACAGTAATTACAAGCACCAACTGCAAAGTGCACACGAAACGCTCCATCATCGCAGAGCCAAGAGAAGAAGACGGATCGGAAACGGTTGTCTACACCTAATTCAAGAACACTCAGTACCCTTGTCTCTAAGAATTCTAATCGGAAGGTTTTCACAAAGCAAACATGTAAAATGCGGTAACACAGTTTCCGCCCAAGCTTGACAATCATTAGAGGGGAGGAGGGAGTGCTAAGAGATGGATAGGAAGGGTGCGTCAAGAATAAATTTTTCCGGAAAAATAATTTCACGACAAGGCAATAACTCTACAAGATATTCCTGTCAACTTCGTGACTTCCGTGGAATGCGTCGACGATCTAGTTTCCTACAGGTGAATGAGTAAAGCATGAGAATATGCATTCCAAATGATTCCAACGTCATACCCGAATGCAACGAAAAGACAATTTCCGCGGTTCAAAGGCTAAAACCTAAAAGGGATTTCCCATTCAGAACGTAAGACGCGTTGCACAAGCGTATAGTCTGCGTTGTAAGAGGAAGTCTTAAGGGACCAGAACTTTGACACTGGCAGGTATCAATAGATAAATCAAAGACATCATGTATTATAGACAAATTAAAAAATCGTTTGGATTCGAACTTGTTTTAAATTATGAGTTCCGGCTCAGATACTTTTGGTTTGGTTCCAACTTTGGACAAACTCTCTTCCAGCCACATGTAGAAAGAACCTTTTTGATAGGAAACAAGAGCTACGAGCTCATAAGGCACTTGTCGAGAGTAGGTGGTGTAAGAAACGAGGAAGTAAATCTGAGCATTTTTCCGAAAATTCCGGTACCCCTCCCCACCGTGCTCGGATACGGTCTGGACCCTAAAATATGTCATCTAAGGCATACAATCTCTGTACTTTCCAAGTTTCATTCAAATCCCTCCACTCCTTTAACCCGTATCCCCCCCCCTGTGGCCGAATACGACTCTGACACATCAACTTCGCATCTCTAACATATCCTCTTCCCTTCCATCAAGTTTTACTCGAATCGGGGCATATCTGCAAATCTCCGGTTCCCGCTTCATCATCCTCTATCTTGGTCGGATCCGGTTCGGACGCCAAATGACAAGTCTAGTCCGCGTAAACTTGGTACTGTCCAACTTACATCCCATTCGGCCCATCCGTTTGGTTCTTGTGAATGTCACAAAGTCCCCCCCCCCCTGACTCCCCCAACCATGGCCGCATGGGCTTCGGGCCCATGCTTTGCATATCTAGGTCATCAGTTCTTATCACCCATAAAGTTTCACTTGAAACCAACCATTTGTCCGCAACCTACGGACGTCAGTAATTTCCGGATTCCCCTCCCTAAACTCCCCGAAAAATGGTTGAATCCAGGAACCGAAGTCTTCCTAGGGCATTGTGTCGGGTTCTTAAGTCTATTTGGTCGGGTCACTAATATGCCCGCCAAGTTTTATCCTCCTTAGCACATCTGGACTCGCGATCACGGGAATTCTGGGAAACCCCCTCCAACTCCCCCCAAAGAGTCCCGATATTATCTGGTTCTGTCAAGAACGTAGCTAATGCTAATGCTTTTTCTTCCCATCAAATTCCAACCCCATCCCTCGACGCTAAGCGTTTCACAAAAATCCTGGCGCCCCCTTCACCCCCCCCCCCCTCTAGTATCGGATCCGGTCCGAACTTGGCATCTGAGGGGATAGCTCTGTCTACTTGCTAAGTTTCATTCAAATCCGATCGCGCGTTAAAAGTTATAAATGCCACTAGATTCCGGATTCCCGATCCCTCCAGTCCCCCACGATGTTCGGATTGAGCAAACGGCTATTTTCAAGTCGGTCTATTCAGATCCTTCATATTCCTGCCGAGTTTCATCATCCTAGTAGATCGCGAAGTACCGAACTCGCTGGATCACCAGAATCCCCCCACTCCCCCCACAGTGCCGGAATCCGGTCCGGTCATGTCAATAATGTATCTAGGACTTTTGCTTGTTCTTCCCACCGAGTTCCATCCCAATCCCTCCACTCTAAGCGTTTCCCAAGATTTCCGCCCCCCCCCCCTCCAGCTCCCCCCCCCAAAAGTCACCGGATCCGGTTCGGATTTGAAGTGGTCGTATGATGACCCGTTCAAAAGTTACAAACACCTCCCCCTCCCTCGGCCCCCTCCCCCCACGATGGTCGGATCGGGGAAACGACTGTTTCCAAGTTTATCTTTTCGGGTCCCTGAGATGCCTGCCAAGTGTCCGAACTAAGAAAACGCAGACCGACCGACCGAAGGACAGACCGACGGACGGACAGAAAATGGCACTTGGCCGAAGGGCCAGTGCCATAAAAATAGGTTGCGGAGGAGAATGACAGATGCCCGCTCTGGGAAAGATACCATTGTGGTCAACGGTATTAGGACACTGTCAAGAGCTCCCTTCACTGAGTGCCGTTGAGTTGGTTCGTGGTGTTCTAATTCCTGGTATCTGGAACTCTAGAAACAAAATCGCAGCCTTAGGCTCAAGTGCAATATACCGATAGCTTTCCCGTCGGTCGGCTGTCGGTCGTTCCACTGATCTCGAGTTAAAGTACTTCCAGATGTGCTAGGACGATGAAACTTGGCAGACATAGCAGGGACCGGAACAGATTAACTTGGAAATAGTCACCACTAGAGGAGGCTTTCACCAGCTGGAAAGCAAAGTCGGAATCACCTTTAAATGGTTTTTGCGCTGCTTCGGAAGTTGCCAAGCTTTTCCACACCAGTTTTCGCGCTATGGAAACCGAAGCAGCTTTCTCGGGAAATGATTCCAGAAAGTTAGTGGAAAGCTCCGCGGAAAGTTGAATGCTTCGGCGGGAATTTTTAGGTGTAGAAAAAACATGACAAGCGTCATTAAGGATGATTTCATAGGAGCATAACTTGAGAACAGAAGAAATGTCCAGTAAACCATTCTTAATTTAAAAAGTTTGGAATTCAACGTTTTCCCGGCGATTTCAGCTTTCCATGTGTTTCGTGAGTAGTCCAACGGGAAAGTGGAAAGCAATCCAAGAAATAGGATTTCCACGATTTTCACGATATGCTTCGTTCGCTGAAAAGTGATTCCGGAACCTCGCGAAAACCCTCCTCATTTCGGTGCGAACTTCCTTCAGTTTCAAGACCGAGCCAAAGAATAGTATTTCAAACAGCCATGTCAAATATTACTGCCCTATTCTATACCTGAAGTGTGCACGCAAAGGTTTGGATGGCTTGAAGAAAGAAGTGTTTGGAGGAGCGTATGATGAGGGGCGGATGGTTAGAGCGATGAATGATGAATGCCTCACCGGGGTTAAAGACAGTTATTAAGATCAGGGGCGTCACGACTGCCCCCCCCCCCCAATGTTGTCGGTAAAAAATAACCGAGTCAGCGCGAAGCGCCGCGATTTTCCTCAAAACAATTGATCATTTTCGTGAAAACAGTCGGTTTTTCTGAAAATCGGTTGATTTTTTGTCGGGACAGTCGGTTTTTCTGAAATCAGTCGACTTTTTTTCAAAACTGTCATTTTTCCATAAAACAATCGTAACTCCTTGAAAACAGCCGTTTTTCTGCAAAAACAGTCGGTAAAATTTACCAGCCAGTCGGTAAATGCCTTGCCCCCCCCCCCCCAAACATTTTGGCTGGTAACGCCTCTGGTTAAGATTCCTTAAGCTTTGATGACGCTAGAGAGGGGTTCATCTAATATGGTTTTGAATTTGGAAGGTGATAAGTTTTTATTGTGTTGCGAGAGCAACACTTTGGTTTTGTCGTGTTTTTTGTTTGGTTTTGTCCTAGTCCTGCGATTTTATCTTATTACCAGAAGACGGTAAGGGTCTAACGTGTGTTGTTTTTACGGAAAGTGTGGGCCTCTGGCCGGATTGATGAACATAATATAACATTAAATTTTGGAAAGCTTCGTAGAGCTCTTCCTGGGGCCAAAAATAATGTTTTTTGCTTGTAATCGAAGAGAGCGCATAATTCTGCTTTCGAGTGAAAAGCACCGTTCTAGCAGGCAAGCAGACAGACACCAGTTTAAAACGGAAGATGGACTAAAATCTATAAGTGCTAAATATGTGCGGCATTTCCCAGGTCCCACGGCCAATATCTCTTCTTTGAGTGATAGAAAATATAGAAAAATTTGCAGACAAAAAAGTGGCATTTTCCCACGGGTCCGAAAGTACTACCATCTATTGTCTCTACCCATTTCTGTTCGTGATTTCTGCTGAGTTTATCATTCCATTTCTTACACTTGGGATTGACGAAGAGAAATGGTATCAGATGTGCCTCTTACACTTTCAAAGGTCCCTCGTTGCTAAAAAAAAAATTAGAGCTTGTCCTTTGCTCCTTTCTAGGTGGTGATATTAGAAATTTGGCCAACGGCAAAAAAAGTCAACTTTTGAACTCAAACATATAGAATTTTTTTTTTTTTTTAACGGCAATCGATAGACATTGATGAGCTGATCAAACTGTATGTAATCCGTTTTTTGGTACAAAATTTCCTTCATGAGATACAACACTTCGGAAGTTTAGAGGGGTTGACAATTTCAGTAGAGAGGTACACACTTAAGCCAAAAAAAGGCCGATCCCCATTGCGCGACATGTAGGATAAGCAAAAATCGGCTGTTAGACAATAGTCATCTTCGGCGATGAGGGGTTAGCAACTTTTATTCAAATAATGTATACAACGGATACATCAGCTACGATGCTCCGTCAGCATTTGATGCCATGTTCGGCGAGATGGACTTCTAAGTTAGAACCGGTTGCTAGAAGGGGTTTATGAGGGGCTAAAACTAGTAGAAATTGGTGCACATTTTGTTTGATATCTATATCTATCTGTAACTTTAGTGGTAGGGGACACACTCAAACAAAGAATAGGGGGAATACAATTGTGAGACAAGTCATGGACTTGGAAATAACAATCGGATGTTACACCATAACCATCTTCGTCGGTGAGGGGCTTCCGATTTGTCTTAGTTAGTGTACCTATTTTGTTTCCGGTGTTTTTGATGATAAGAAAAGTTTGGTTCATGTCATCGTTCAAGAATCGGTTGCTAAAGCATTGTCGTTTTCATGAGATGCTACAATGGTCTATTACTGATGGTCTATTACTGTAACCTAGGATTAAGTGTTAACGCAATGGATACAAATGATAACGGAAAACAACGACATAGTTTCGCAATAATTAGTAGTAATAATTATGGTATGTTGATCCATCTAAGATAATGTTCCAAGTTTTCACCAGTCACGATGTCTACGATTGACAACGATAAAGTTCAACTGGCAGCAAAGTCAATTTAGTCCCTACTTCCGATATTCTGTTTTTTGTGTGTGTTTTTTTCAACGCTGAAAAGATTCTGTCGCCATACCAGTTCAGAAAAAAAAAAACTTCTTGGATTGAAACATTCCATTTTGAAAACCTCGATGGGTTGACAAATTCAGCATTTAACCGTTAACGAAGAAACAAAACCAAAGTGTTGCTCGCGCACACACGCTCGTCGGCGAAGCGCAACAAAGGTTGCTGCAACACTTCACGATGTCCAGGCAACGTAGGTCTAGTTTGCATTGCCAGGGTCCTTTACTTCTTGTGTAATTACATCATCTCATATCACAAAGGGACTCAGGTGCACGCCGCACGGACTGTTTCACCAAGAGCGCAAACCTTGAAAATCAGCGAAGTGCACTTAACGAGAGACGTATTCCAAGACACAAAAATCCGCATAAAGGCAAAATTTGAGGCGTAGTGACAGCCTAATGAATCATTCCATGAAACTCCTAACTTCGTTCTTTTATCAGGTACGAGCCATTGTCTCCGTCCCTTTTCAAGTCAGCGCCTCTACTTCCCGAAAGTCGTGCTTTTCATGGTACCGAAAGGACTCGGATGATTAATATGTTTTTTGTAAAAAAACGAACCAGAGGGGCATGCAACTCTACAATCTAATATATTTCAATAATTTTTTAAGAGTTTAAGGACTCGTGACTTTCTTCCTTTTAATGGTTGATTAACCAGAGATTATAAATGTTATCGACTGGACCAGTGCTTTTTTTTTCATTTAACGAAACTTCTTTTGTCACAAAGAATGAAACTGGATTCGTTCATTTCGTCTGCTATTTATTTTAAATCTTCTTTTTCTTCTGTCGAGATACTTTTAATGGTAATGAAAACAATGCAAAACAAATATTCCTTGAGCCTAAGCTGACTCTCAAACATTTATTCAAATAATGCATTCAACGGAAACGTGAGCTACGATGCTTTGGCAGCGATATTGCGATTGCAGGTTTGTGTCTTCCATTCCCCAACGTTGTCCCTGACGTTCGACAGCCTCGTTACGAGAGGTATTTTCTGAATCCTCAAGATCACGTGCGGTGCCCCACAAGGCACTATTTTGGGTCCAATTGCTTTCGTCATAGCAGTAAACGAATTACTGAAGAAAAGACCAAATAGGGCCGAATTCGCCGATGATCTCTCTTAGCCCGTCTTCTGTCAAACAGCCACAGCAAAGGATGAGCTTAAGCTAGCCTTTGACGAGCTAACAAGGGAGGCCCAGCTTGCCAAGATGGAGATCAGCGAGGAAAAAAGCGTCGTCCTGTGGATAGATTTCCTCAAGAAAAATGTTGAAGATACTGAAGCGGAGGTGGGCCTTAAACCAGTCGAGTCTGCTAAGATTCTTGGAGTCGTCATCGATAAAAATCTGAAATGGGATTCCCAAGTTGATAAAATAGTCAGTAAAGGAGCTTGATTGCTGAGATCATTCGCTCGCCTGAAGCGATTTGGTTTTTCCACCCAGGTACTGAGTAACGTTTTAAAAGACCTACATCCTACCTGCCCTAGAATATGGGTGCCAGGTCTGGCATCCAGGACTAAATAAAGCACAGGAAAAGAGGATTGAGAAAATTCAAAAACGGGCTTGCCGGATCATTCTCGGAGAAAATCACACCTCGTACGAGAACAGTCTTCGCACACTCGGGCCCAAGTCACTATCCGAACGAAGGCATGAAGCAGTTATGAGGTTTGGGAACTAGTGTCTTGCTTCCGAAAGGCACAGGCAAATCCCGGCATGGTCCCGTGACAAGAAGTAAAGCAGCCTCAAAAGTCACCCTAAAGCAACCACCGGCAAACTCCAGCGAGCGATACAATTCATCATTTGTCCCCTACTTTGTTCAGCACTACAATGCCAAATAATGTGCGTCTTGTTTTTGTGTGTGTGCTCATTTTCACTATTTTTTTTTACAATGTCACTGCTATTTTATAAAATATTCTGGCAAATTACAACGATTGATTGATTGATTGGTTGCCAAGAAGGGCCGAAATATCGCTGATGAGGCATCGTAGCTGACGTATCCGCTGTATACATTAATGCAAAACAGTTGCAATACATGACAACGCCGTAATTTTTGCCGTTTGAGGGTGCATATAAGAATCTACTTTTCACCTTACTAATGGTCCGAGGCAGGGTGGTATTTTGTCACCAATCCTTCTCGCACTGTATGTTGATGGTTTGTCTGCTCGTCTAAACGAAACCCGGATTGGTTGCTTTGTAGCTGGTAAGAGCTGCAACCACTTTTGGTTTGCTGACGATCTCGTCATCCTGTCCCCGACTGTAATTGGCCTAAACAAGCTGATTTGTGTTTGTGATTTGTTTGGAGCTTATATTTTGTTGGTATTTGTTTAGGTTTTTTTATGACATTTTAATACTTGTAAAGCATTTGCTATGGTATTTATGCCACCCCGGTGTAACGTGCTACCAAGTGACGTGTTGCTTAGTGGTCGGGTATTGCTTATGTTGGTGAATTTCGTTATTTAGGTTTTTACATTAGATTAGAAAGGATCTTAATGATGATTCTCAAAAAGCTACTCGAAAAGAGCTAATGCACTTGTTTGGAAATTTGGTGCAGTAGAAGATCCTGTAAAGGTCCGCCTTTTCAAGACCTACTGTTACCAATTTTTGCTTTTGGTCTGGTTGTCTCTGCCCATGCTTAGTCTTCGTCAGCTTTGCAAGTTGTTAACAACGCGGGTTTTCGGAAATTTTCCCGGTTGGCTAGGCGATGCAGTGTCAGTGGTGCAATGGTTGAAAAAAGAGTTGCTACCCTGAAGGAGCTGCGCCGCGAAGCTAATGTTGTAATGTTTAGTGATTAAAAGATTGTGATAATGATTTGGTAGCTTTTGCTGCCCTACCCATTTTCTATGCGCTACCCGTATGGAAGGGTATCCTCCTGGATTACTCCTTCATGGGGTAGATTTCTTTTGTATCTTTGCTTGGCGTCTGTTTTAGTGTATGTTCGTTTTTTTGTTGGTATGGTCTTATGGACTGAAATAAAGCAGTAATATTTAAAATAATAATATGCAACTGATCAAAAAATAGCAAAAGATTCAAAAAATTGAACCGAATGGCTTTAATTTGACCTTTTTTTCTTAAACTATTGTTTGCATTCAGTCCTGTGCATTCAGTCCTGTGCCAAGAGCATTCAGTCCTGTGCATGCATATTTGCTAGGTTTGAATTTTCAAAAGTTGGAAAAAAGCATATCTCTACTGTAGGCCTATAAGAAACCACAGGAAGAAAACCGAATTTCCTTCTTCATCTCAGAAGAAAGCTGAACCACTTGGTTATTCACTGACATTAAATCTATTAATGACATTAAATCTATTATTAAAGTTTCTTTTATTGATACTCCGCTTCGATTTTTTATAGCGGGTCAAAAATAAATTATTATTATTATTATATCTGTTTCAGGAACAAAAACAAGCTGCCATGGTCGAAAATTTATCAAGTGTCAAAAAAGCATACCTTTACTGTACTTGCGTTCCCCCTAAGCCCTTTGTCCTCCTAATCCCTGACCAGAAAAGCACCCAAAGTTGTTAACTTTCCAGATGGCTACGTACAGAATTTTTGCTGACAGCTTTAGCATAAATTCTAACATAACACACATAGCTTCTACAGTTACCACGCAAGTGCCCTAACCGCAGGTGCAATGACTTTGCGAATACCCAATGTGAGAGACTGGCCCGAACAAAGTATGAACTGCTCGACATTTAACACCTTAAGCTAGAAGCCCATAGCTCAACCCTGCAATTATGCGGACCACAACATAGTTGGTAGAAGCAAAACTGCGCCAAATTTGGTAACCACACCGAGATCCAAAGGTGTAGCTACAGAGAGATTGCAGCCTACCCTGTAAAAAGTTTCTCCGAATAAAGATTATTATTAATTGCAGTATTTGCTACTGGGATTAATCTTATCTCTACTGAGATAAGATTAACCCGAATTATAGGTAAGATTATCTTTTCAGAGACAAGATTAATCCCAGTAGCAAATACTGCATTTATTTATTTTTTTTACACCCTGAGAAACGGAAAGGAGCATAAACAGAATAACTTAGCATTGTGAGGTATAGGACTTTCGATTATGAGATTAAATTTTTGGCGTTTGGTGACTGTTCTGAGCCTGTGGATGATTGTAAAAGTTAATCCGACTCTTTCTTGATTGTATAATGACATGCTTATGACGAAGAAGCTGACCTCACAAAAACAACCCCCAATGTGTATGCCCATTGTCCAGATTGTTGTCGCATATAGAAGGGGACACTCTAAGAAGCTGTTTAAGCCGTCTGTCAGAACCCGACAACGAGAACAATTCTCCTCATGTCGAGTTGCCAACCCATAGAACAGTCTGACCAACGAAACTGTATCAGCACCCAATGAGGAAGCCTTCAAAAAGTCGTTGGATGAAGAATGGAATGGTGTACCCTCGAAGTACTACTGGGATGAATCTGATGCCTAACAAATCATCACATCATCAATGACGGAGTGATTCAGCAGATCAAGACTGATCTTAATTCAATCCGAAGTTCGAAACAAGGTAATTGAGGTATAATTACATTTTGTAGAAGAGTTCCGTCAGAAATGAGAGCTTCAAGGCTTCAAACTTTTACAACAAACGAATCTTGCTTCCTATTGGGTGGTTTTTGCACGACCCGTCATAACCAACCAATAGGATGCAAAGACTCCATTTTTTAGTTCAAACTTTGATGCCTTCAAGCTCTCTTTCTAGTAAAACTGGAGTAAAGCTTCAAATAATTTACGCAACAAATATGTATGAAAAATCAGGTCAGTCAAACTTGAGATTGCTCTTTGAGCAATTTTGTTTCGTTTCAAACAAAATTATCACATCAAGTAGCTGTATACCAGGGTTTCTTTTAACCTTTTTTAACTTGCTTGAAAACCTTTTTTTGCGTTAAGTTATGAAACAAATATTCATAGAAAATTAGGTCAAATACTTTTGAGTTTGTTAGCCTATTCGAGTAATTCCAGACAGCTTCTTATGTCAATAATTTAATAGTTTATGTAGCCTATCATCCCTAAATTTAAAATTGTATTTTACCGCCATACGTAGCTGTATATTCATGGTTCTTTTACTTTTCGCTTTTAAAGTAAGTTATGAAACAAACATTCATGAGAAATCCGGTCAATTAAATTTATTCCAGAAAACCAATGACTAATGAAGTTACCATCACTCTAATAAACAACTTTCATTTCAAACAAATTACCACCTTACGTAGCTGTATATCCAAGGTTTATTGTACTCTTCACTCAAGGAATGAGATCTTGGAAGCCTTCCAAGACTACAAGAAGAACTCACGCTGACCTACTGGGCCTTGCTACACACTTGGAGATGTAACTTAACTTTTTGCCGAGTTATCAGCAAAAGGTGAACTTTTGCCTTGCCTAAAGCCTTAGATAAAGATCAGAAGTCGGAGGTTGATATTGGCTTGTCAGCAGCATCGCTTCAGTCGATTTTCAATCTCCGACCTTTAACCCTTGGCGATAAAATACTCAGGAATGCTTTTTCAAGAGCGCCGCCATTGAGCCCAACGCGACCTCTTTCTCGCTTGCTGCGTACTCTACATTGTTGTCGCAGATAATGAACTAAGCGCAGATTTTTTTAAATGAATGATTTTCAGCCCTGACCGTCTGTGTCAGCTCCATAAAGGAAGATGTGGTTTTCAAGCTATCACCGAAACACGGATGAGCTTAATTCGCGGCAGGGAAGCTCGCTTAAAAGCAATTAAAATCTCGCGGTTTTAGCGGCGTGAAATCAATTAAGGACGTTGTATGTTTATCGGCAGTCCTGTGGTGGTACAGGCTGTTGACCCAAGCTACAATTTGTTTTAGAGTAAGGCTACGTATCGTACTTCAATCTAGAAATTAAAATAGCACATTTTTTTTGTATCGCTTGACAAGTGATTCGCCCTGAATCCGTCAAAACTGGAATTTGTGGAAACGGAAAATGTTAATTACGAAGCCGATTAACTCTTTGATACGAAGGTAAGACGAACACGCTGAATGTCTGTTCTTAGTTTTCTCGGCGGATCAGTCGTTTGGTTGTAGACGTGATTCTCCTTAACATTCCGGGCAAGGGGTGGGGCTTAGAAACGTATGGGATACTCTATTATGTTATTTATACATTACCAGATATAATTTGATGGGAAAGGTTGATGTTCCCGAAAAAGACAAGGAGAATCGGGGAATAATCACGGGAATACTTGTTCTTGCCTCGATGGATAGTCCGGTTGGATTTTTACGAAAGAGCCTGAGTGTCTTAATTACTTTTCGCTGAAAAGTATTGCCAAATGGGCCTGGTTAAGTGGTATATTAAGATGCTATTAAATGTTAATGGTGTTCGGCAAAAACCGAATATCTGCAAGACCCGATTGTCTCCATCAGGAAGATTGTCTCGATCAGAATTAATGATCCCCTTCTGAGTTCCATCGAAACCTTTGGTCTTGTTTTCTCTGCAACAATGTTCTAAGACTCTCCATTAATAATCTTAATTATTTTGATTTATTGCTAGAGTCAGATTTTCGACGGAAAGTTACAAAAAAGGTAGTTTAAGAAAAGAAAAGGTTATTGTTTTAAGTTTAACTGCAAAGGGCTGGGATAGGACCGGCGGTGCTGCGAATCCGCTGTGATCGAGTCCGAGACAAGACCGAGACCCGAATGGCGCTCAAGAGTCAAGACGAGTCCAAGCCCGCGAAAAAAATCGTTCAAGACGAGACGAGACCGAGTCCCCGAAAAAGGTGTCTCGAGACCGAGTCACGCCCCGAGTCCTAGATGACGAATGAAATTTGATGTTGTACCAAGGGCAAGACCGTATCCAGGGGGGGTATGGGGTTGTTCCACTATTCACGAATAATCGATTTTCAAATAGTGGAATTTCCGTGTGATTTGTGGTACCTCTATGTGCTTGTATTTTTGTTGTATGCCTTACGAGAAAGATTTATACTATAAGACTTTACACCAACCAATCTCACCACTGCCCACTGAAAAGCCGCGTTTCTGTTGAGATTAAAATTTCCCACGCCATAGTAGAATTTTCTTTGTGGGGATGGCCGCAGATATACTGAACGTCATAACAATAATCCAAATAATTCAGTGTATTCAACTGAATGACACACAAATAAGTTGGCTTTTCAGTTAAACTTTAAAGATTTCAAACATTACGGTGTTTTTATTTAGGCTCGTTTAGTCTAGTGGTTTCTTTCTTGTTTTGTCCTTTTTTTTCTAATACTCAATTTCGGCAAGCTTTGTGACATTTTACTGATTAACTGATGATCTAAGGTACTTGCCGCCTAGCAAGTTTCACTCAAATCGAATTACCGTTCAGACGCAACAGAAAGCTTTGGATTCCTCCACACTCCACCCACACGGATGGTCGAATTTGGAAAATCAAGATCTCCATGAAAGGCTGGTCAGTTTCTAATATGCCTGCTTAGTTTCATGTTCCTAACCCATCTGGAAATACCGCAACTAGTAATCGCCGATCCGACCGACAGACAGAAAAGCGATGATTCGTAGCTGTAGACTTGATACTTCAAATGTCGTAAAAAAGGTTGCCTTTGCCAGTCGGGCTAATTAACAGACGTACATATGGAAAATTGCCCTAACAAATCCGTGTACATCAAACACTACTTGCTTCAAAACCTTTTCTTTAGCGGAGCGAAAATAGCGCCGCTTTTTACAAGCACGCAATTCAGTCTTCAGTCTGGAGTAGCAGACCGATTCTCATCCATGCGAAAGTCGGCATTTGCCAGAGATGTTATAGTTCTGGACCCGCTGATTAGCGGTCCTCATTAGCATTATGAATGTTAGCTTTATACCGCATGTTGGATGATTAATCATCGTATGCAGAATGAGAAACTCTCTTCACCAACTGGGTGCTGCTTCGCTGCTCTCCCGCCAGTGCTATCGCATAATTACCGCGGATGATTTTTTTTGCTCGACACGATTACTACTAGGCTACAAAAACTTACTTAGAAAAAAAAATAAACCGCACAGCAACAGGAAGCTTGGGACCCCCTCTGTCTTGTAAGCTATTAAGCCACAGTCACATAATAAAATTTAACTGATGTGGCGGAAGCTGATCGAGAAACCATTACCAGACGATATGAATGATTACTGTTACCACAACTGTAGGCTACCTTTTTCGCAAAATTCAAATCCCAGCCAATATTACTCATAAATTACAGAAAGCAATTCCAAGACACTGGACCAATTCGTCCCTAGATATTCCTTCAGCCCCAGCTGACTGCCAATCACATTTGACAATGCAAAACGGATACGTCAGCTACATTTTAATAGAGCTATACTTCGGCCCTTCTCGGCAAGGGTCCTCTACTAGCTGAAGCCGAACGACAACCCTTACCAAGACAGGCCGAAATATCGCCAGAACAAATCTCAACTGACTTAAACATTTGGCCCTAGGATCTGCTTTCTCGTCCAGTTTCCTTTACGCGCAATAACGTTTGGTTTGAACGAGTGAATTTGAATGGCGTAAATTATGATTTAAAAAAAAACTGCCGGTGAACAGGCTATGTAAACACTAGGCTGTTTTCTTTTCGAACAACTCCAACTCCATCCAACATTATTCCCAACTAACATTATTCCCAACAAACAGCAAACAATCATCAACCCTTTGTGACAATGATTCCATTAACTGACTGCTCATCAAGTATTCATTGGGTCAGAGCGGGGCGTCACGTATGGGGGGGGGAGGTCCCCCCCCCCCCCACACACACACACAACGTTGTCGGAGTGGTCGGTAAAAAAATATAATAAGACACAGATGGCACTTTACACAAGAGACTTGTACCGTGACCAAGGAACCAGAAACAGTTTTTTCGAATATAATTTAGAAGTCTAGGACTCCATTGTCGGAGCCACGTAGACATACCAGGACCCACAAGGCGGGGTCTCATGGGGAAAACCAAATAAAACCAAATATAAAATTTTAATGGGGAAGACGCATTTCAAGGGCGTCTTCCCCTTGTCCATTCACCTTTGCAGGCAATACCAGTTAAAATTAGTTCATGACCACACAAACAAACACAAATTTACCTTTTTACCAAATCCCAAATTTACCTTTCTACCATTTAACAAATTTAGCAAACTGAAACTTCAAACTTCAACACAGGTGGAAATGATTTAATCATCAAGTTCACGGCTGAAGAAGAAACAACAAAGGAAATCACAAATGAACCAGACCTCCAAAACAGATTAGAGAAGTTTGAAGAACACTAGTAAGATCAAATAAAAAGTGGCACATGACACGAAAATGAATGGAATCCATTTTTTTGGCAAGTACAGGAGGGGTATCCAACCTCAGGCAAGATTTCAAATTTCCAGATAAGTCTTTCCTTCAGAATAATCTATCTGGCGTAAAAAGGAACCAACAAATATGACATACATACTAGACTGCAGAGGCGTTACTATCTAAAAAAAAAAATTTGGGGGGGGGGACGAGGCATTTACCGACTGGCTGGTAATTTTTACCGACTTTTTCTGCAGAAAAAAAAGACTGTTTTCAACAAAAAAATGACGTTTTTGAAAAAAGATCGAATGATTTTCAGAAAAATCCACTGATTTCAGAAAAACTGACTAGATTGACGAAAAATTCGACCAATTTACAGAAAAAACGACTGTTTTCATAAAAAAAAAATCAACTGTTTTGACAAAAAACCGCGGCGCTACGCGCCGACTCGGTTATTTTTTACCGACTGGACAACAGCATTTGGGGGGAGGGGCATCCCCCCCCCCCCCCAGTCATGACGACCCTGCTAGACTGAAGCTAATTGAACGGTTTACATACTGGATGAATGAATATTGCTTCAGTATCTCTAGTTAAACACATTTTTCTTTTCAAACAAGATCACCTCATTCTAACCTTAGCTCGAATTCCTCTCTGTGACTTACAAGTAATGAACAAGGCAGAGTTATCAAAGTCAATAGCCAGAAAATCCCTTTTCAAAGCAGCTTCAAAACAAAGAAAAGGCACAGAATTCGAACATTTTTGAACACACACCAGTTGAAAAAGGTAATATTTTGCCTCTTGACTGTCAGTAAAGCAGTGTGAAAACAAGGTCAGGTACCCCTACTGTACTTTTTTGCAGCAAATGTTTGCCTTGTTTAGATATAGTATTTTCTTCCAAGACTTGTCACTCATTGTTTTTACACTACCCGATTTTGCCTCGAAAAAGGTTAAATGAAATGTATGTGGTGACCTCACGGTCAAGAGGCAAAATATGACTTTTTTCTAAGTCACATATCCAAAAATATTCAAATTCTGTGCCTTTTCTTTTTTGAAGCTGCTTTGAAAAGGGATTTTCTGGCTGTTAACAGAATTGACTTTGCTAACTCTATCTTTTTCATCAATTTTTTAAGGCAAGTAAGTTTAGAATGAAGGGATCTATCTTGAAAAGAAAAATATGTTTAACTAGAAATACTGAAGCAATATTTATTTATCCAATATGTAAACCATTCAATTAGCTTCAATCTAGTATGTTTGTCATATTTGTTGGTTCCTTTTTAAGCCAGATAGATTATTCTGAAGGAAAGACTTCTCTTGAAATTTGAAATCTTGTCTGAGGCTGGATACTAGTGTAGTGTTGGGCAATATTTGATACTGATAATGATATTTCGATTTACTGGATCAAATATAGATACAGAATATTGAAACATAAATATTGATATCGAAAATGATACTTGTTTATTCATAAATATTGTAACAATCCAACATAACCTACATTTATTAGGGTAGCTACTAAAGAAATAACTTTCAAATTCTGATCTTTTAGTCATAGGATTATGATTCTCCTGAACTTTAGCATTGGTTTGAGCTCAATAATACCTCAATAACTTGCTGCTAAGTATCCCAATTCTAGATTTGAAAAAATGGGAGCTTGCTGGCAGCATGCAGACACGTGTTCAAAAATCGCGTAATTTGGTGCTAAAAATATTCCGAGAATGATGAAGTCACACAGCTACATTGGCCCGGCCCCCATTTTGTCCTGTAATTTTTATCGAAACTGGGTGTTAGTTTTTTTTATTGGGAGCGGATTATGGTGGATTATAAGAGAAACTGGGAATAAGATGCTCAAGTTCGAAGAACCAGCTATTTACTGGTGTAGCCAATTATGGATCGTCAGTCCTATGTATCAATAAATTCTTCTAGGGACCTCCAGGTATACATTTTTTCAGCTGTTTTAGACTGAAAACAATTGAAAAAAAATTATGATAAATTCCCAGCAATTCATTTTTCATTACGAAAAACTCGGCAAATCGGCGCTACTGCCGATAGGGCTTTTTGTGGCTACCCTACATTTATTTGTCCGAAACTGGAGCAATTGCCAATATGTTTTCTATAATTCAGTTCTTATTTATTTGGTTTTTGAGATGTTTGAGATGTGAATTTTGTTCTTAAATTTTGGTGAAACGAGATGGATTATATAGCAAATTATGGTAAAGGAATATCAATATTGATATCTAGATTACCGAATATTGGAAGAAAATATCGACATGTTGATATATAGATAAATTCAGATATCACCCAACACTATTGGATACACTTCCTGTACATCTCTGACTCTAGCCTACGTTCTACAACTTTAAACCTTCTGTAAACCACTTCAAGTTCTATGTAATAATGATGGGATCCCATTCACATTAGGGAGATGAAAATCCGTATGAAACAATAGGTTACCTGGTCCACAACAGACTGAAAATCAAGTTAATATTCTTCTAGTGCAAGTTTCTCCTTCATCAATTAGTTGTTTATGTTCCTCCAGTGTTTGTCTAAAGTCAATTCTTCTTTTGATCTTTTCTTCAGAGGTAGGTGAATGTGATGAACAAGCGCGAAATTCAAAACATCTTCACCCAAAGGCCAAGAGCCAGAAGTTTTTGGATTGGATTGGATTGGATTGGATTGGAATGGGTTCCGAAGGGTCGGAACCCAAGAGCCAGAAGTTTTTGGATTGGATGTTAGCTGTTTTTGGAGGTTCTTCTGTTCTCCAACAGTGTTGATCAAAGAACGACTGTTGACCGCCAAAACATCCTAGTTGATCAACAGAGGTGATTTTCCGCTAAAACACTCTGTTTGAAAAATATGGCAGAAAACTACACATGTTGATATACAGAGTTGATCAACAGCACTTTCAGTTGTTGGCCGATTTGACCAACAATGTTGGCAACAGGGATTTTTGTCGGTCCCTGGAACCCACTGATGTTTAACATTGGCTCAGTGTTGAGCAGCAAAAAATAATGCCTATTTCTCGTCGATCCCCAAGGACTCCTCAAGAGGAGTCCCTGCGTTTTTGTTTGTCCCAGTGACTCAATCCCCGTATTGGGGGGGGGTGCTCTAATTATCATTACCATCATCAAAAAGGACTCATTTCAGATTTGGAGAGGAATCGATTTTGGGGGTTTCTGACCTTCTTGGAAAAAAAAATTTAGAGATGGTTAATAAAAATTTCTAAGTTCAAAATTAAGTTTGGTTATGGTTTAAACGGATTTTGAAAAAAAAGGTCATCTTTTCCATTGTGTTTATGATTTTTTGCTTGTAAGTATAAAACTTACAAACAAAACAATAAGAATAAACAAAACCAAAAATAAAGCGAATCCAGACAACTATGTCGCCACCTGAAAATATTTGTTTCGAGCAAACTCCATTTTGGAAGCATTCCCCGTCTTCTCGTTGTTTTCCGTCCGCGGAGTCCGCTTGGATTGAATGAATGAATGAATTTATTACGTGCAGCCTAATGATAAGGCATTTGCACAGTACATACAAAAAAATGGTAAAAATAGACTCCGTCTATTCTGGCTGTTCCCCTCGATTTCCGAAGAGTCCACGGGGAGTGGCGAGAATACGCCTCAAAAGACGCTTGCCTCTCATGCTGCGAACAGGCTGTGGGCTATGATTGTGAATACACGATTAGAATAAGTTGGACAAAATTTCAACTTGTAAATACAGAACTGATGATTTTGCGGAAAATCTTGACAGGAGTTTCAATTCGCGACCCTGATCGTCTTTCCGCAGCAATAGACGATCAGGTTTTCCCAAACGGATTTTCTGCACTATCATCATAACGCTGAGAAAATTTGAGCTTGGTGCCAAGACTCTCGGCAGGAATTCCGATTCATCATCGCCCACCCTCGCCGTATGTCCGGAGCATCAGCAGTACGCAACAAACAAGAGGTAGGAGCTCATATGGAACTTGTTACGACTTACGAGTAGGTGGTACAAGAAAGTAGATGAGAACGTCAGAAAATACCCCAGTCAACCCCCTAGGCTCGGTTCTAGAAATAGGATTTCTAGATTCGCTTGAGTCTGAGTATTTCCGGCGTAGCCTCGGATCATCTAGGGCAAATGACTTCTCTAACTTGCGAGTTTAGATCCAAAAGTTTGATTCCTAAGCTTGCCACACTATTTCCGGTATCCGCCCCCCTTCCAATCCAACTCCCCCTAGCGCGGCTGAATCTGGTTCGGACACATAAATGAATCATCTAAAGAATCTTCTCTTACTGCACATCAAGCTTCACTCGAATCTGGAAATTTTTCGGGAAATTACGGTATCTGGATCCTGGTCCGGGTCCTAAAATATGCTTCTAGGGCATATGATTTCTCTATCTTCCAGTTTCATTCAAATGCCGAAGGGCAAGGGCCATAGAAAGAGTAGACGGATTGGTTACTGTTCTGTAGAACTGTGACGCTGGAATGATGTGAGATAAACGTTTCCTGTCTGTGAAAAATTCTGGTCGTTACTAGAGGCCACTGACAAATTCTTAGATTAATGGGCATTAAATAGTATTTTAATATGTTTCATTCTTTGAGAAAATGTACGGTCATTTCTGGTGGCACAACGTGCCAGAGTTTCGCAAAGCTGTTTATTTTAACTTGATCAAACCATTTTTATTCTAAAATATTATAAATGATGGCAGCCCGCCCTTAGACAACTGCTATTTTCTGTGATTTCCAGGTAGTATAATACTCTATACGACTGAATCCAAAACACGCCAGTGAATCTCGGGAAGAACGAGAAACTTCGCCCGAACGATGATCAAAATCCTGTGTCAGCCAATAAACGGCGTTCGTTGGGGACATCTGTGGTGATTTTTCCGCTAGTTACACGGCGACTCTTCATTGGCACGAAGAGTAGTCATCAAGAATATTTAGACTGTTGTTGTTTAAATATATACCAGACAGACTGGCGAAAAGCAGTATGAGCTGATTAAAAAGGCATCAACATACGCTGCTCCGCTTAAAACCAGCTCTATTTCGTGATATCTGCCGCATTTTCTCTCCAAGAATGTATAAAAAAAATTGTACAGACGTTCACTTCCTTTCAGATTGCTACCTGCAAGTGCCTAGCCGCTTTGCTCAACTATCACCAGCGAATAATTAGAACTATTCTTTGAGCCCAAGCTGACTTTGAAACATTTATTCAAACAATGTTTACAACGGATACGTGAGCTACGATTCTTCATCAGCGATATTTCGGCTCTTTTTGGCAAGGGTCCTCGTCAGGCTGTCAATCCTCTGGTTCAACTTCGGGAAAGGAAAGAAACATGTAATAAATAACTGAAGCATCTACCGACTATAAATATCTTATTAAAGGAAAAGTACTTTCCTTTCATACTCTCATCTCAGAGTCTCAGATATCAGCATTTTAAAGGACCTGTCTCACCTAGAATACTAACGCAACCTACTTCCATAATCACTCCATATATTTCTAAACCCGGGGACCCCAATTTCGTATGGTACATTCAAACCCCTCTAACAAAACCACACTGATTTTCTCACTGCCGTGTTTTGCTATCTTCGATGTGTACCACGCTGTCGAAGGCTGTCTGCGAGAATTTTTTCCATCAGAAAAACCGGTTATGTAAATTCTTTTCCTGTTTCCGCTACAAGTCAACGGGTCAAAGGCTTAAAACAGCAAAAACCGCGGGTTATTTGTTGAGAGCAGAGCCTAGTTTTAAAGTATTCAAATTTTTTAAAATACTGTAAGTTGAAGAGTAAATAGTGCGAGGGGTCCTTTAAGAAGTTCATCCTCACTAATATTTTTAACATCTCCTTTAATTTTACTTCTGTTCTTGCTCGAAACATGTTGCCATGTAGGAGGCGAATGTTTCGTGGCTGTAATCTAGATTCTTGGCTGGTAGTGACGGTGACCCACAAGAGAGCATACACGGTTTGTACCAAGCAGAAACTGAAGCTTCGATTGGCATTAGTACCTCAAGGTTTTGATAAGGAATCTAACTAATTGAAGAAAGTAAAACTTTGACAGATTGATTGCATTAAACTTTCAAGTTTGTGAATCTTTGGTTGAAAGAAGCAGAATTGTTTTGAGTACAAACAGGAGATGATGGGGTCGTATCAGAAATACCAGAAATTAATTAATTTCTGACGGAAAGTGAAAATGGCACTTGCAAGCATATGTAGTAAGTAATACCCCAACAAGAAAAAATGAAGGGGGCTGAAAATTCAACCTATGGTTTCACTATAAATATCAAATAGGAGACAGAAAGCAAAATCATTGTTGGTTGTTGTGATCAGAGGCGTTACTAGCCAAAATGTTTGGGGGGGGGGGACGAGGCATTTACCGACTGGCTGGTAATTTTTACCGACTTTTTCTGCAGAAAAAACGACTGTTTTCAACAATAAAAATGAAATTTTCGAAAAAAATCGACTGATTTTCAGAAAAATCCACTAATTTTCAGAAAAACCGAATATTTTGACGAAAAATCGACCAATTTTCAGAAAAAAAGACTGTTTTCATGAAAAAAATCAAATGTTTTGACGAAAAATCGCGGCGCTTCGCGCCGACTCGGTTATTTTTTACCGACTGACCGACAGCTTTGGGGGGGGGGGGCGTCCCCCCCTCCCCCCCCCCCCCTGTAGTGACGCCTCTGGTTGTGATCGTTCTTTTTTGTTATTGTCAGAGGAATTAATGTTTTCTGTTTCTTCTTTTTTGTCTTGTCTTTAGTTGCGCTCCATCTGTTTTTTATTTGATGGGTAATACATGCATTAATTCATTCAAAAGGAAACAAGAAGGAAAACAAAAACTGGCAAGGCTGGGTCAGATGGAAGTATTCGGTTAAGATGCACCAAACATGCAAGGCTGGGTCAGAGGATGGAAGTGATGATCAAAAGTTTTTTTTTTCTACTTTTCGGTTAAGATGCGCACTTTAAGGGTGCTAAAAATTTATTTCCAAGCAAAATCCTTGAGGCAAAAGGCTCATGCACTCATGGCGATCTTGAAAAGTAAATTTTGCTAAACAAAAATGTTTGGTATTTTGCGGTTAAGATGAGTTCTTTAAGGAATGGTAGGATCGGAGAAGTGACGATGTCTAACCCAGTGATGTCAAGTTTCTAATACTCCAGCAAAGTTTGATCGTCCTAGCACATCTGGGAGTACCTTAACTCACGATCACCGGAATTCCGGACACCCCCCTACAGCCCCCCCCCCCTCGGTACCCGAATCCGGTCCGATTCTGTCACTAATGCACTTGTTGGCTTGTGCATGTATTTCCCACCAAGTTTCATCCTCATCGCTCCACTCTATGCGTATGACAAGATTTCCGGTCCCCCCCCCCCCCAGTTCATCGGGTCGAATCCGGATTTGAAATGGGACATCTGAGACATGACTTCTTTCAAGATATCAAGTTTCATTAAGATCCGGTAACCCGTTCGAAAGTTATGCATGCCACTTATGCCCGGATACCGCCGTCTCCCCCTTCCCCCACGACGGTCGGATCGGGTGGGTGACTGTTTCCAAGTTAATCTGGTCGGGTCTCTGGTATGCCTGCCAAGTTTTATCTTGCTAGCCCACCTGGAAGTACAAAGACTTCAACGCTTACAAGGTATCGCATGTTATATTACTACATGTGCGACGAAAAGCTAAAATGGGCGGCAGGGCACCGGCAGGCACCCTGCACCCCCCTCGATTTTTGGCTAGCGACGCCCCTGGTGGTGCGGTAGTGTTTTTTTTCTGTTAAGGTATCTGTTTGTTTGTTTATGGCGAAAGCTGAATTGAAAGTTGATAATAGCAGTAGTAATCACTAGCAGAAAATGGGAGCCCCCAATGGAATCTTTAAATTGGTCCGAACCTTTTCTTGTTTCGTCGAGTGAGAAAACCAATAGGTCAGAACCTGCGCCAAATTTCTAGATCAATCAGTGATATTGTCACCCAGGCCGGACATTTCCATTATTTGCTCTTTTACGGCCTTTTCCGACCCAAGACAGGAAAACTTCTTGCTAATCAGCGTTTCTTATTGTCGCTAAGAGACCGCCGTAATTATTTCCCACGGTGACCTGTCTTGGCCTAGATGGATTGGGAGGAGTTGTCGCCGATCTGAACTGACTGATACAGTAATGCATCAAGTTCAATCAACCGAACTGTCGGGACTGAAGGTGGATTGAAGCCACACGGAGAAGATGGAGAAGTCTTGAAATAGAAGTCGACTGTGATGGCCCTACTGTAGACCACCTAGGATGAACTGGCTCGACATCCTCCGCCGCGGAGGGGGATTTCCAGCGGTTTCACGGAATGTAAGAAACAAAGACCGGAAAGAGACACACCTGAGGTGTTTCCCGAAATTGTGCTGTTAGAGAGATTAGTTGCGTTTTCGCAGATACCATGGTATCTGTTACCACGGTAATTTCGTTTTTGCAGTAACCGTGGTATCTGATATACGGTTGCTCTGCAAAAACGACTTGCGCTTTTCGGAGTCATCCCGAAAGAAAAACTGATATTCAGTCACATCACTAAGTGCCAAACGTCTTTCCCACCAATTTGACTAAAATTGATGAAAGTGAGATGACTTTTCAGATACCACGACCAATTACCACGGTCGGACCGTGGTATCTGAATACCTGATACCACGATAACTGGCCAGATACCATGATGACTGCAAAACCGCCTTTTAACCATGGTATCAGATACCACGAATAACTGCATAAACGACTTTCGAGTTTTCGACCGTGGTATCAGATACCATGGTATCTGCAAAAACGCAACTATTGTTCTAAGAGTTCCAAATGCTGTTGTCATAAAATGAAAGACAAAATTGGGGTCTGCGACACGCGAAGTCGACTATGGCCGGTTTCTTCAGTTTCTACGAACATTCGGAACATGCAAGAAACTGCGAGGGAACCAAACAAGTTTTTAGTATCTGGACCTGAATATTCTGAACTACTTGGCTGCGTTTAGGCAAGAACAAATAATCTGGTAGAACCTCCGTCTCCCTATCCCTGTATATAATACGACCATGCGGAATCGAATATTTGCTGATACCCTACCCGATGCAAACGAGTGGAGGAGGAGCTAAGCAGAACATCAGAATGTGTTACCTCTAAAAACAGCTACAACGCAGTACAACCGCGCAATCAACGCAACCCGCGTTTGAGTCGTCTTTACAGCTGATTGGTTGTCTACCATTGTGACGTCACGTCTAATTCGAGCAGACCGTTTTTGGGATTCCAAAACGTAAGTGGAGGGATTGGGAGATAAGGATATATGCTGATTTCGTTTCTGGATTTTCTTTGTTTTGCTGGACAAGTAGTTCGCTCGAATTCGGCCGAAACCGGAAATTTGGCAGAAGTAAAGCAGGAAGTTTCGTCAAAATATCATCAAAATAGATATGGCTTATAGAGGTATATCCGAACTTGGCTTTCTCAGATGATTAGCCTTGCGAAGACTGGATCTGGCGAAGACAAGGCCCAATTGTCTGGATCAAATATTAGATTTTTGGGATCCCATCGAAACCTTAGGTCTTGTTTTTTTCTAGTATTGGCAACGGTGAAGAGGGGAGTAGACGGGTATCAACTCAAACCTCACAGCAAGTACCTCCAGCTCCGCTCAGTTTTATCGGGTGGGTATCCGTAGTCGCTGCATGGGACCAAAGAAGGAGGTTCTATTAGATTATTTGTTCTTGGTTTAGGGACTATTTTTCCCAAGGAGCGTCTCATAGTAACGTCGAGAATATGAACGGCGCCCCGAGAACTGGTAGTCCGCGCAATTTGAATTTCATCCGAAACAAGCCTGTCCGTTGTTAATGACTTTCGCAACGTTTACACGGACAGGAATTCCGGTCTAGATGAAAGGGATTAGAAGGAAAATGCTTATTCTGAAATAGTGGAGCAATGTAGTTTCATCGAGTTTTAAACCCTACCCAAGCACACGAAGAATTCTTAATTGAATCTTTACACTTCAGCGTTTTTCAGTAAACCTTTCAAGCTAGCGGATACACAGTTAGATATTACGTAGTCTTTGACGAGGGGAGTAATTAGGAGAGTCCTGTGGTGCTCAGTTTCTAGAAATATTCTCAAACATGTGAGGGCCTGTAAGGAAACAGTACTAATATTTTAATGATGACAAAAAATACCCTTTCGACTGTAAAGAATGTTCAGGGCAATAAGTATGTATGCAATGGGGTCAAATGAATAGCTTAGTCATTAGTTACGTCTTTGCAGATACCACGGTATCTGATACCTCGGTAACTGAAACTGCATTCGGTCGTTTTTGCAGATACCGTGGTATCTTGTACTACGACAATTGCCGAGTTTGAAGACAGCCGAAAAGAAATACTTACTACTTACATCCATTCACACCAAAAGCTCGATCAAAAGTTGCAAACTTCTTTCCAACCAATTTGACAAAAACCTAAGCTCTTGTGTTGGTGATGATGAAAGTGAGATGACTTTTTCAGATACCACGGTAAGCAAGAAACATAACTATCCACAAACTTGCTCTACCAACAATCATTCGGTACTACAGGTATAATAGTCTCTGGACAGGAGCGGAACCACGAGGAGAAAGGAGGGAAAGAGTTTGAAGTAGCTAGGGAGGGGGGGGGGGTGCTCGGTAGCAAAGTGACAACAGCAAAATTATTGACTAATTGTCGTTCCAGTCGAGAACGAAAAGTAGTTGACATAGAGTCTAGAGAAAAATTGCTTTGAACTCAAATGTTCTGGCTAATAATTTAAAGCGCTGTCAAAACTCTAGGTTCGCATGGAACGAGAAGAGAAAGCTCATTCGCGAGCAGAGTAAAATCAGAATAAAATAACATTAGGGAGTAGCGCCAAGACCTATGCTTTCCATGCTTTGTAAACGGTCTCTTAGAATGGTCTCGTAGCGCCACTCACTACGCTTACGGCATTTAAAGCGAGACAAACTTTCGGGCTTATACATTTCTAGTAAAGAAAAGGTGCGGTCTGCACACACGAAGGAACTGATGGAGGCCGTATAATTTTTTGCAATATTCAGAATATGAAATTATCGGAGCAAGCGTTGGTGAACGCCTGAATGAGTTCCAGTGAGGACGTTCTCGCTGCTATTCGAGTGTGTGTCAACTTTGTCAAGTCTTGGCGCTACTCCCCACTGTTATTTGCTCTGTTCGCGAGTTAACTGGGCAAAAGAGAGCTGGTGGCCTCGTGTGCAACTCAGAAGAAGAACCGCGGTAAGAGTATTTAATACGCTTTTTTCCTTAAAACCAACTCCATACTCCATATGGCTTATCACAGGTTCACCGTATAACTCCTTCGTTCGTTTATAATCTTGCTCGAAAGTGGACAAGAATATTCGTGCCTGAAATCTTGGCTGGTATTCGCGGCTTACTATCTGGGTGCGGTTCGGTGAAGCCTTTATTCTTAAAATCCTTCCATGAGCATAATGAATCATCATTGAGTGATTGACTATGTAATATCTATGACTTCCGAACTATCAGCATGTAACAAGTTTATCTTGCGAATATTTCCAATGTCTCCTTTCATTCTTATTATCTATTCTTAAAATTGGTTGCTATAGAGCAGTGGTTCCCAACCCTTTCCGTATCGCGTACCCCTAATTAAGGTTGAAAATGGTTGCGTACCCCTTTTTGAAGAATCATTGTTCTATTATTTTACTAAAGAGCTGTCAAGATCGGAACAGCAAAAAGACGTCATTAATTGTCATAAATGGTAAGCAGTTAATGTGTAAAAATATATATAAGTAAAAGGGATACTTGAGGCTGCAAGGCTGTCAATTTCATTCTCGTCCAAAAAACTGGTCAAGGATCAAAAAGACACTTGCGCTGTTTATTTGAAACTTCGTAGGCTCAAAACTCTAATTTCTTGAAGAAAGCAGACACTTTCGAATTCAGAGATTTGGGACCTTCGCGTACCCCTTACGAGGGTCTCACGTACCCCTTTGGGTACGCGTACCCCCAGTTGGGAACCACTGCTATAGAGGACACGAGTGTTTCATACCTTGGATGGTATACTCAGTATTTTGCATCGGCAAGAAGAGTTAGTAGTGTTGCCACTGGTAGTACAATTGTACTCTTTTTAGTACATTTTTTTCAAAGTAGTGAGTTGGTAGTACGTAAAAGTAGTACTTCTGCAGTACATTTTAAGACAGGTAGTACTATCCAAATAAAATATCCTTTCTGTCAAAGTTCATGTGGGCCTAGTTGTATTTTGCCAATTTTATCTAAAATATTTGATCTGATTACTTTAATTTTAATCTGGTTCTGAATGAAACACCTATTTTGCTAAAATGATTTGCATCGGCAACAGTGGAAAACAATGCCCGAAGTGCAACGCGCGCACAACTTTTCTTTAGATAGTACATTTTCTCCTCTGGTAGCACCTTTTTGCTACATGGGTAGTGCATTTTATTTAAGTCATGTGACAACCCTGTTGATGATGTTCACACGAGAGGCTTGGTTTGTGTGAAGCAGTGTGTCTTCTAGCGGAAACCAACAAAACCTTGTAAGAGGAGAAGAAGATTCTTCCTGTGTATATCGACAGGTTTTTTATTAGAAAGATAAATTGATCTTTAATCAAGCTACTACAACTACGAAATTCATCATCTGGTAGCATCCTGCCAACACTGTAAAAAGTTTCATCACAGATAACGCAAGGATGCGCAGTTTTAACAGACAACACATGTAATTCGTTGTGATTTTGAAAACGTTATGCATTAAAGTCTAAGTGAAAAAGGCAGAGATGGGACAGTCTTGTTACCCTCACTTCTTCACTTAAAGAGGCTTGAAGATCCGATGAAAATTCGTTACTTCGTTGCTTCGCTATTCAGGAATAATCAATTTTCAAATAGTGAAATTTCCCTGTCAGATTTGTAGTACTACTTGTGTCGTATGCTTGACGAAAAAGATTTATGATTTTTTTTTGTTCAGGCACTAAGCAGCCTTCACCAAGCTTATCACCGCGCACTGAAAAGCCATGTTTGTGTTCAGATTCAAATATTCCGCGTCGTAGTAGAATTTGCGCTGTGGGGACAGCCGTAGACATTCTGAACCTCACTACTAGAGCAGATAGTGGAAAATAAAAATTTCTCTTAGAAGAATCCAAATTGCTCAGTATATTCAACTGAATGATACAAAAATAAGTTTGCTTTTTAAATGTTATGCATAAGAAGCATTGCCAGGAAGAGCCAAAGAACCGCTGAAAAAGCATCTGTTCACTCTTTTTATTGTCGCCATGATATTGGAAAAGTTTGTGCAAACTTTGAATTTGACTTTGATTTGCTTTATTTACTACTAAATACAAAATAAACTATAAAAACACGCAACCGCCCGGGGAAGGCTCAAAAAGCCTGATGATGGACGACTGCAATCCTCTGATTCTCGACCTATATCAAATTTCATAAAGAAAAAAAGGAACACTCTCTCTCGATTTACCTTTAATACCAAAATTTAAAAAGAAAAAAAAAATCTAAGAAAAAGAAAGAAAAAAAGAAGAAAATTAACTCCCTTCTCCCACTAAATGTTTTTTAAGTTTTACTTTAAATGACCCAATGTGTTCAGCCTCCCGAATGACAACTTGGATATCATTCCAAATAGCCGGAGCTAGATACCGAATTCCGAAAGCTGCACGTGTGGTGTCTCGGTACTCAACAACAAAATTATCCGCCTCTCTAGTCGCATACCTGTGGAGTGAACGTTTTGCGCGAAAAAATTCGGTAAAAATTGCAGGACTTACATCATTCCAACATCGATAGGCAAAAACAGCAGCTTGATAATCGCGATTCTGACCAATCTGTTGAAACGGTCTTGCAAAACCAGAGCCGGAAAAGCTTCTACACCAAGAAAGTTGTCAGCCCCTGGAATGAACTCTCCAAAGCAACAATCACAGCCCCCCCCCCCCCTCCCCCCGAAGGGTTCAAGAAGGAACTGGACAAAGAGTGGGCCAGTGAAGACTGGAAGTGTGAGTGGGACATCTCATCCTGCTCATACCTACTAAGATGAAAACCAACTCAAATCACGAGCGAATTTCAGTAGATCTCCTGTTCAAAGTTCAAATTAAGGTAATGAACATTACAGTGCAATATTTGCACACAGCGCACTGTCAGAAGTTTCATAACAGATAACACGAGGATGCGCGGTTTCAACAGATAGTGCGTAACAGATATCACTTCGGATGTTATCTGTTGTGTTTGAAAACATTATGAATGAAATCTTATGCATAACAAGCTTTGTTAGGAAGAGCCAAAAAAGAATCTACTGACTTTATTCCTTATCGTCATGATGTCGGAAAACTCAGCAGATCCTTTTTGGCGGTTTGTCGGTGCTTCCTGATGGTAAAGCTTATTATGCATAACATTTTGAACCGAAGTGTTATCTGTTACGCATTATCTGTTGATACCGCGCATCCTCGTGTTATCTGTTATGAAACTTCTGACACTGCGTACATCTCCACTGTTTAAACTAAACACGTTATACTTTAAAAAAAAAATGGCCTAATTCTACATCTAATTTTTACGTTTGGGATAATTTATAGACCTGTCACTGACATTTCTATTCCCTCATAAAAGTATTCCTTCGTTCAGACTACTCCCGACACCTCAACTTTGCAAAATTGGCACCTCGGCCTTCAGTTGGCAACCTGAATTCATCCAGCAAAGCGGGCCAGAGAAATAAGCAAACCACTTTACTTGCGGGTACTTAATTTCAAATCACAAATCGCACGCGCGTGAAAGGACATGAGCTTACTCTTCGTAAGTACATGTACAGATAAACTTAACAGCGTAATACCAATTCCAGACATCGAATTCCACTTACATTACGTCTGGTTGTGAGATAAGGGCTGATGGAATGGTCGGTTTTCATACCCATTCAAAGTACCGCCGATCCTTGGCACTGCTTGCAAACTCACAGGAGGAATCAAAGATACCTGGACCATGCCGTCAGTACGGGAAGTACCAGACTCCACAATATGCCAGATTAGTTATTTTTTTGCCGTTAGATGCGCTACCATAAAGTACACATTGACACGTTACTTCTTGGTTTACGTTTAACCAGGTTTCTTGGCTATTTTCAAGTCATCTTAGGCCTCGCCATGTTTAAAACTATGCCCCTGCCTGTGTGCTCTACCCAACTCTGTTCTGTCGAACTTCATCAAGTCTGTCAATCCTGGCTTCCGATGTCACACACTCACCGATGACTTTTCTACGAGGCTAATGCGCGATGCGCGACTTGGTATGAACCGAAAAAGCCTGATCACTTATTCAGATAACTTATTCCAAGATCTAACTTGCGAATGTTTTTGTTTCTCTAGCGAATCTGGCTGCAATTTGTCGCTGGATTCTATGAAGCTATCCTTATAATGTTATCCTTCAGTTGCAACACAGTAAGTGGAACAACAGTAAGTTGCACCTACCAGTCGGATCTAGCCAACATTTACGTTTTCCATACAGCCCGAATGGGTAGATTTGGCAGCGGCTTATATCAGAGGTGACTGGCGACTCTTTTTCCACGTAACTTCGTTTTCTTCTCCGTTCCTTCTCCATCACCTCCAACGCAGTGACGTTTATACAGAATTTACCTAATAGTTCACCCTACTTTAACGGCACCTACATTTTCCAACCCTAAAAGCCAACTCCTCTTTAAAACTTCGCATTCTTCATCAAAATGTTGAATAAAGCCTTTCTATATGACCATTTCTGCAAAAAAATATTCTATTCATACTTAATTATTATTATCTTTTAAATTTTCATTCATTTTCCCATAAATCTTCCAAAAACTCAAGCAGCCAAATCTCTTGTTAGATGCCCTATGTGCGAAGCTCGATGCCCTCTGCGCCAGACATTTCTAATGTCGAACTATTTGTTTCAGCCACAGAACCTTTCTTTCTCTCCTCTTGCGACTATGCTACTTCTGCATCTTTACATTTTTTTTGCCTTCCGGGCAAGTGCCATATACCGATCACTTTTCCGTCGGTCGGTCAGTCCGGTGTTTGCGAGTTAGGGTACTTTCAGATATGCTAGGACGATGAAACTTGGCAGGCATATTAGGGACCCGACCAAACTAACTTGGAAATAGTCACTTGCTCGATCCGACAATCGTGGGGGGAGGGAGGGGAGCCGGAATCCGGAATTTAGTGACATGCATAACTTTCGGGCGGGTGATCGGATCTTACTGAAACTTGATATTTGGAAAGACGTCACGTCTCAGATATCCCATTTCAAGTCCGAACCGAATCCGATGGATGTGTGGGGGGGGGGGGGGGGAATCGGAGGGGGGAACCGGAAATCATTTGACACGCTTAGAGTGGTGCGATCGGGATGAAACTTGGTGGGAGGAATGAGCACAAGCCCTAGGTACATCATTGATAGAACCGGACCGGATTCGTGCACTGTAGGGGAGTTGGAGAGGGGTTCCGGAATTCTGGTGATACGGAGTTAAGTTACTTCCGGGTGGGCTAGGACAATGAAACTTGACAGGCAAGTCAGGGATCCGACCTGATTAACCTGGAAATAGTCAACTTCCCGATCCGACCACCGTGGGGGAGCGGAGGGAGGGGGAATCTGGAATCTTGATGAATGTATAACATTGGAACTGGTGATCGGATCTTTACGAAACTTGATATTTGGAAAGACCTCGTGTCTCGGATGACCCATTTAAAGTCTGGATCGGATTCGATGAATGTGGGGGGGGGGATCTGAGGGGGGACCGGAAATCTTGTGACACTTTTAGAGTGGAGCGATTGTGATGAAACTTGGTGGGAAGGACAAGCACAAGAACTAGATACGTCAGTGATAGAACCTGGTCGGATTTGGGCACTGTGGGGGGAGTTAAAGGGGAGGAGTCCGGAATTCCGGCTATCGCGAGTTAAGGTATTTCCAGATATGCTAGGACGATGAGACTTGGCTTCAACATTAGAAACTTGACATGATTGGCTTGGAAATAGTCAGTTCTCCGACCAAACCGTCGTGGTGGAGTGGAGGGAGGGGGAATCTGGAATCTTGAGGTATGTATATCTTTTGGACAAGTACACGGGTCTTAACGAAACTTGATATTTGGAAAGACCTCATGTCTCGGATGTCCCGTTTTAAGTCCGAACCGGATCCGATGAGCGTGGGGGGGGGGGACGGAAATCTTGCTACACGCTCAGAGTGGAGCGATTGGGATGAAACTTGGTGGGAAGAACAAGGACAAGAACTAGATACATCAGTGACAAAACCGGACCGGCTTCGGGCACTGTGAGGGGAGCTGGTGTGGGGGGGGGGATTTCGATGATCGCGAATTAAGGTACTTCCAGATGTGCTAGGGCGATGAAACTTGGCTTGGCGTTAGAAACTTGACAAGATTGGCTTAGAAATTGTCACTTCTCAGATCCGAACATCCCTTAAATACTAATCCTAACCTTGAAGTACTAATCCTTACCACAAAGTAAAAAAGTGCTTTTAAGCAAAGTAAGGGTTTTGCTTACAACCGAATTTCTAGAGATTCCAGATGAATCTCTAGCGCCCTTAAAGTGCGCATCATCACGGCCAAATGCACCAACAAAATAATTCTTACGAACAATACATTCTCGTGATTTCCATGGACCCATGACCGTTCTTATCTCAAGGGGTTTGCTTACAAATGATCACGACAAACCCACGAATTGGCGAATTCCCACTTTAATCCTCTGTCCCAGTCTTGCAAGTGCCATATGAGCTTCCAGCTCTTGTTCAATTTCACTGGCTAACGGAAATGCTGGAAATACTCGCATTATCGGGGATGACGGCTGGAAAAGATGGATGAGGCACTGCGGAAACTGTGAAGACTAGTTCCAGAGATCCACGGGGAAACACCGGATTCCTGGCTTCGAGGGCCATCGGAAACGTAAGCACTGGCTATGAAGCAATTAGCCGGTGCAACAGGTGGGGTCACAAAGAAATATGACGATAGCCTGGAAAAATAGAAACACAATCCTTCATAACATGTTAAAGATATCCGCCGACTAAACTGCATAGAAAGTAAGTGTACAAAGCAAGCCATGGAGAAAAACGCCAAACCAAGAATTTTTGGGAAAAAGAATTCGAGTTTTTGACCTCGCGGTAATAGAATTCTGGCTACCCTGGTGAAACCCCCTGGACATACCCCCCCCCCCCCCGACCAAACCCCCCAACACAGTGTAAATAACAAGACCAAAGGCTTCGATAGGATCCCAAAAATTGAAAATTAATTGGACTTCTTGATCCAGACGATCGAATCTTGTTATATTTCCCATCTTCATCAGACCCTTTTAACATTTTGCTATTTGTCCGTAATCAATTCCGCTTGAATGTGTACAAAAAATATGTTACCGTGTTGGTGCCAGCTTATCCGTCAAGGAAATTAAGTTCAAAACTAGATTCAGCATGTCTCCTTACCCCGATCCCGAATCTCTAATCGACTTCAGGAACAAATTTGAGCTTCAACAAAATTCCGGTTTCGGGCGGATTTCCGGTGAACCATTTGTTGGGCAAGAAAACAAAGTTCCGATATGGATCAGCGTGCCTCCTTACCACTGAAACAATTATCTTATTAGCTTACAAAACATATGTTTGTACTTTGTATCCTGAATTCGAATCCCCCTCTCCACCACTAAACATAGGGCTACCTGATCCATCTACGAACTTGGCCTGTACTTTGATCAAGTGGATTCTCATACCAAGTTTGAACAAAATATCTCAACCCTTTCGAGCCCACGACTGCCAAGATTAAGCTTCAGAGCCTGTGCTGGCAAACCTAACATAAAATAAAATTTTACACCAAATGTTCGCTTCAGTAGTTTATAATTATTTAGAGTTTCAGAAGTTTGAGTTGGTACCCGTTTTTTCACCAGGGGTTTTGGTAGCGGCGGGAGGGGGGGGGGCAGTCACCGATTTTCTTGTACCGGAGGGGTTTTCGCTGGGGAGGGGAAAAACCGCCAAAAAGTATCTGCTGAATTTTCAATATCATGACGACAAATAAAAAATCCAGCTTTTTGGCGTTTTTTTTGCTCTTTCTGGCAATGCTTGTTATGCATAACGTTTCATGCATGAGGTTGTTTCCAAGTGTTGTCTGTTGCGTGTTATCTGTTGAAACCGCGCATCCTTGTGTTGTCTGTTCTGAAACTTCGACAGTGTGAAACTAGTAATAAAGCAAAGTTCCTAAAGATTTGTTGGTGTCCAAGAGGACATTGAATATTTAATCTAAGGTGTTCTCTGTGGTCGGAAATCAGGACGCACAGATGGCCTTTGCCTATATATATAATATATATTTTATTTATAACCTACCAAATGCACATGCCGACTGCGGAGTTAAAGAAAACAAAAGAAAAACAGCACAAATAGAAATCAACCTGAAAACAGACACTTTCGACTAAATCTTTAATTGGGTCATGTAAAAAAACAAGAAAAAACTGTACTGTCGTTCGTACAACCCGATGAAAAATTTATCTCAAAATAGTACTATGAAGTAGTACAAAAAGTTGCATGCAGTACTAACGATGCTACTAAATGTTTCTACTTCAAGGCTACCGTGTTACTGCATACTACTATATGCTACTATTAGTAAGACTGGATGCTACTATGGCAAGAAATGATGCTACTGGATACTACTACATAAGATTGGACCAGTCTGAGGCACATTAAATGATAGTATTCTTTGCTATTACATAGTATTACATGCAACGTTTTCGTACTACTACCATACTACTACGCAGGTTATAAATTTTTCATCGGGAAGTAGTATACAAATTCAGTGCCTGGGGGTCACTTGCCGTGAATGCCACTATTCTCTATATCGATCGCCACTGAACTTCTAATTTGTAAGGAGTTACTACTCCCTCCCGTTGCTGGGATAGGCGTGCCAGCCAGGGCCTTAGGACACGTTCGGCAAATATGGAGAGTGGAACACGTTAATAAGCACAGGATTTGAATGAGACGTGAACGCGCATAAACAATACGCTATCCATCGTGTTCGGCTTCCTTAGTAAACACGCGAATTCGGGAAGGGACTTCAATTTCTACGCCTTTAGACGAAAGGTATAATAAACTTTACCTCCAACACAGTCTATATCCCCCCCCCCCCCCCCGGGTGAAACCTGGTTCACACGGCTGCGATAGAACGAAGGCTTTCATTGCTAAGGGTTGTTCGACCTTTTTGAAAGATACTTCGAAAGCTCGATGAGCTATGTCAACGACTAAAATTCAGTGGGAGCGGCCATGAGTGGCAAGGGATTGTTCTTTGACATTTTTTGTGATTTTTCCCAATGTGATTTGCCCTTTGTTTTTCTTTGTTGCGTGATCTTTTTGTGTGTTTTTTCTACTTTCTTTCTTTTTTTTATACTCCATCATTTTCTCTTTCCTGTACGATGGGTGAAAAATAAACATTACATTGCATTACATTACATTACTAATATATTCGATACTCATATGTTCGTATGTGGTTGCGAGCACAAAATTTCTCTTGAGTGAACTTTAGTTTAACTAGATTTGAATGAGATGACATTTGAAATCTGAACTCTTCCCGAGTTCTGTCTCTTTTGTCTTTGAGCACATGGAAGCAGGAGCGTTGCTAGCCAAAATATTTTGGGGGGGGGGGGGGGCGGGGGCAAGGTATTTACCGACTGGTTGGTGATTTTTACCGACTTTTTAGCAGATAAAAACGACTATTATTGAGAAAAAACGACTTTGTTGACGAAAAATCGGCTGATTTTAAGAAAAACTACTATTTTTAAGAAACAATCGACTGTCTTTTACGAGAAACTGACCATTTTTTTTTAAATATCGACCGTTTCCAAGAAAAAAACGACTGTTTTTACGAAAAATCGCGGCGCTTCGTGCAGATTCGGCTATTTTTTACCGACTGGCCGACAACATTCGGAGGGGGGGGGGGCGGCCTCCCCTTCCCCCTAGCCGTGACGCCCCTGCATGGAAGGCCCGCATGAAAGACTGGTCAAGTTCTTAGATGAGCCCTATATTTAGGGGTGGGGGAGGGGTTTCAAATTGAGGGATGAAATAAAGTATGTTAGCTAATGGAATAGTCGTTTTAGCGGTAAGGTGACATGCTGACTCCATATCTGAACTGTTTTTCCTGCAGGAATCCTGCAAAAACCGTAAATTTGGTAGAAGTTAAAAGTTGCTTCTGAAGTCGACTGGATAAAGAGACAAGCTGAATTCAGTTTTGAACAGTATTTTCTTGTCGTGTAAGTCGTTCATCCGGAATTCGGCTAAAACCGGAAATTTGATGGAATTAAAAGTTACTTTCTGACCTCGATTATTGCATCCATATAGGGGGGTAAGGAGACTTGCTGAGTCCATTTTTGAACTTAGTTTCCTTGACGGATAAGCTGTTCGGCCGGAGTCCGGTCAAAACCGGAATTTCCTTCAAGTACAAGTGTTCTTTGACTTGAAGGAAATTCCTTCGAAGTAGATTAGAGATTCAATTTAGGAGTAAAGATAAATGATCATCCGCATCCGAACTTCATTGATTCATGGGACAAGGTATAAGCTCGGAATTCCGCAACCCAGAAATCTCATAAAATTCAAAGTTAACTCTGAAGTCGTCTAGAGCTTTGATTTGAGGGCAGCATGCATGTTAGATTCATCTTAAATTCTTTCTCTTCTCAGCTGATCAGTCGTCTAGCCGTAATCCGTGGAAAGCCAGTACTTTTACTCTTTTACATCATAATAAATCTCTATATGTCGGTATAAAACAATAGGACTGAATCGATCGACTTGCTTCGTCTTACTAACTGGTAAATTTTATATTTATATATCGATTATAATCGGATATAGTCAGAATTAACAAAATCCTCCGATTAAACATACAAAGCGGAACATGTTGGATCGGATTAGTTTCGACTTAGCATTAGTATTCCGGTCGTAATCTAACCCCAGTCTGGGTTATCTGAGCTGTGATAAAACTGATCGCGTGTTTACGGGATCTGGCGAAGACAGGAAATCTACAAGAACCGATTGGCTGGATCAAAAAGTCTAATAAAAGTAAGAATTTTGGGATCCCATTGAAACCTTTGGTCTTGTTCTAGAAGTCAACGGGCCTGGAAAAGGCTTAAAACAGCCAAAGCCTTGCGTAATTTGTAGAAAGCAGATCTTAGTTTTAAAATACTCAGCTGTATAGCTAAAATACTGGAACTTAAAGAGTAAATAGTGAGAGAGGATTTCCGTGAAATGTTACAAGTCCATTGTTTTGCCGTGTATGAATTTGATGCGTTATTCTCAGCCGTTTAAGTTTTTATTTGGTTGCTGTTTTTTTGTTGTTGTTAGATTGTTGATTATCCAATCACCAATCTAATTCTTGTTTTCTTTGTTGTTTCTTGTTTTTTTATTCTTGTTTTTTTTGTCGGGCGCTATTCTTCCTTTTTTCTTTTTCTTTCAATATTTTTGTTCTAGTATTTTTTACTGTAGATCTTTTTAACGGTATTTACACTTGTCAGAAGTTTCATAACAGATTGCGCATAACACTTTCAAGAATAACACCTTTTCACTTAGAAAAAAAGTGTTATGACCAATTAAGTTTATACTATTTCGTGCCCAGATCTCCAACAGCACCTTCACTAGGTAAAAATACTACACTGTCAGAAGTTACATAACGACAACAGCAGGATGCGCGGTTTCAACAGATAACACTTTGGGATGTTATATGTCATGTTTCTTTCGTTCCCGTTAGTATTTTTACCAATTGAAGGTGTTGTTGGAGACCCAGGCACGAAATAGTGCAAATTTAATTGGTCATATCACTTTATTTCTAAGTGAAAAGGTGCTATTCTTGAAAGTGTTATGCGCAATCTGTTATGAAACTTCTGACAGTGTAGTCCCTTACAGGCTAGCCCCTCGGCATTGAAGTTAGTTTTTTCTTAAACGAAACCCTTTATTCTCTCTCTAGAAAGGACTTATGGATTTGTTTCTTTCTCTCTTTCTTCTTCTTCTTTTCTTATTTCTCTTTCAAATGTCCTGCATCTGACCTCCCCCACCACTCTAAAGTCTTCCGAGACATGGTTCTGCCACTGTCGCATTGCAAATAGGGGTGGCAACTATACTATTCTCTTGAACTTTGCTCTTGATTTGAACCATCAGGGGAGATGACAGAAATGTCACAGTCGGTGACAATCTCATAAAACATTACGACACAAGGAGAGCTGTCAAACAGGACATGAGAGCGTTTGACTTCGCTTTTATTCTGCCAACATGATTGGCAGCCCGCAGGGATGCTGCATAATATATCCGAAGCTATGATTCGTTCCCTATTCAGCTGATGCTTCTATGTGTGTATAAGCCCCTTACGGGTCTGTGCTTAGAGGGATATTCACAGTTATTTTCGGAAGGACTTTTGTTGTTATTCATCGCCATAGAAACCCATATCACCTACTCTCGCCCATCACCCCTAATATTCAGGAGCAAATGACGTACGTCACGAGGTACGTCGTTTCATTTCCTCATCGCTTGCTTCAGAAAAGGGATTGTACGGTAAGGTAACAGTTTAAGGTAAGGTAGAATTTTATTAGAACGGAAATGGCAGTTCGTGAAAATTCAAGGAGCAAATGACGTACGTCGCGAGGTACGTCTTTTCATATCCTCATCTCTTGCTTCAGAAAGGGATTGCATGGCAAGGTAACAGTTTAAGGTAAGGTCGAATTTTATTAGAACGGAAATGGCAGTTCATGAAAATTCCAGGAACAAAGGACGGACGTCGCGAGGTACGTCGTTTCATATCCTCATCTCTTGCTTCAGAAAAGGGATTGTACGGTGAGGTAACAGTTTAAGGTACGGTAGAATTTTATTAGAACGGGAATGTCAGTTGGAAATTGCCAGAAATGCCAGTGGCATGTGGCAAATGGCACTTTGTAAATTATTTGATTTGATAACTGAACAATAAAACCATAACCTAAGGCATTGACGATTAGAAGTGACACAAACACAAATTGCACCACGAAGATATGAGCACAAGGCACGGATACCTAAATAAGCAACAGACTAATGCTAATAATTAAATAAAATTAGATAATGCAAGTACAACTGTTAGGTAACATTTACTTCATTTTTTTTACTTTTATCTCTGTGGTTAAAAGCACGGAGCCTACCATGAAGCCTACCACACATTATTACAATATACAAGAATTTCGTTTGAAATTCAGATCGGGCTGACTGATTATCTGATGACTGATTGGCTGATTATCTACTTTTACACAATAATAGTTTCAGAATAGGTTTGACTCCTTCGTAGCAGAAAGAACTCTTGACACCCGAAACAGCCACAAATTCTATCACGTAAAAGGGCAACTAACGAATGACATTTAACTTCTGCGCAAATCAATAAAAGTACCGAGACTACCAACTCGAAAGACGAGCCTCAATAATATACAGTATCTACAAGACAGATTATCAACGTGCTTTTATTTTACTTTTAGAATAGTGGTAAAAATCTGGAATGAGAAGTTAAAAGAAAGCTACACTTAAAATTCGGTGTAGTCCATAGATTTCTCATAAAGTAGTATCAAATCGGTCATACAATTACTAGAGATATAGGATAATTACAAATATAATTGTTCCATACGCGACAGCCAAAGAAGTGTCGAAACAACGCGGTTTGAAAATTGCGTCTCGGGAAGAAACAAAAATCTAAACATGTTCAAAACGACAGCGTGCAGCACTCTTCGGTTGCACTCAACCCGGGTCAATAGTTAGCTTCACGATCCTCGTTGGCCTTGTTCAGCTAACTTTTTCGTTTTTTGGGGGTAACGTAAACGTAAGTGGAGGGATACCTATGACATCGCAAAAGTTGTCCGTCTGTCCGTTTGTCTGTGAGCACGATAACTCTCGAAGGGAATGAGATATTTTGATGAAACTCGGTTTAAGGGTTCTTTGGGTCAATGGTAAGGTCAAGTTCGTAGATGGGCTTAGTAGCAATACATTTGGGGTGGGGGTTCAAATTAAGGGGCAAAAAAATATTTTTAAACAGTTAATGTGAAAGCCGATTATGAACACGACGGTGAAAACCATCTTCTCGCCGGACAAGTAGTTCGTCCGGATTCCGGCTAAAACCGGAAAGTTGGTTAAAAGTAAAAGTTTCATTTGAAGTTGATCAAATGTTCGATTTAGGGGTAAGAAGACATGCTGAACACTTATGTGAAATTTTTTTTTATCCGGATAACTAGTTCGCCCGGAATCCGGCCAAAACCGGAAAAATTTTTAAAAGCAAAAGGTTTATTTGAAGTGGATTCGGTGACAGATTTAGGGTTAAGAAGAGACGCTGAGCCTGTATATGACAATAATTTTTCACCCGGTCATGTAATTGGTCCGGAATCCGGTTGTAACCGTTTATTAAAGTTTTATTCGAAAAAGTTTTTATGTTTTATTATAAGTTTTATTCGAAGTTGATTAGATGTTCTTTACAGAGATAAGGATATACGCTGACAATTAGTCCGCTCGGAATTAGGCCGAAACCGAAAATTTGGCAGAAGTAAAGCAGGAAGTTTCGGTCATTGTCTTCAAAATAGATACGGCTTGTAGAGGTATATATGAACTTGGTTTTCTCTGATGATTAGCCTGGCGTATACTTGATCTGACGAAGACAAGACCCAATTGTCTGGATCATACATTAGATTTTTGGGATCCCATCGAAACCTTTGGTCTTGTTTTCCTAGCAGGTCCACCGTCCCACTTCACCTCCCAAAATTGTATTATTTACAACCCCATAACGTCTCGCTTAGCTTGCAATACAAACATTTTGCTGTTACCCCTTTTCCTTGTCCCATTCGTAGTGCTTAACCATGTGAAAATATCGCCCCAGGATCACCTGCATGTGATCATTTTATGTCCGTTTTCGGGGCAATATGCTATGTTCGCCCGAGCGGACACGAACATACGATTTTAGTGTTATTTATTGGGCATCAGAACTTTTCTGTGTGAGAGAGTGATGATCGACCTGCATTTCGGGAAATAATGGAAAGTCAATAGCGCAAGCACTCTACCACTGGAAATGTTTATGGAGAGTAAACAGGGGTAATGGTCCCTCTGTAATGGCAACGTTGCTTTTCTGAGTAGAAAGTGGATTGGAGTTCAAAAGGGAAGCAGACAACTTTTTGTCTACTTTTAAGTCTACATGTTTGCTGCAATAATTAACACGTGGGAAAAATTAAGATCAAGTAGAGAAAAATAGTTACAGAAACGGATCTACGTCACCAAGACTGACTGTTTCGTTTGGTAATTTTGCTCGAAAAGCACTCGAGTTCAGAAGTTCTGTTTCTTAGTTTGTTATAGACGAGTTGCTTGTTTTTTGGGTATACCTTTGGGTGTTTCGATACAGAAGTTTAAATCATGGTCGTGCACATCATGGTCATTTTCATCTTAACTCATTTTTAGTTTTTGTTTTGTTAGTTGTCATTATTGTCTTTTCATCTTTGGAGGCTACTCCTCTTTTTCAGAACATTGAACGGTTACCCACTACACTGTCAGAGTAAAAAAATAATAGAGTATGGAAAATTAAATAGGAGCAAGGATTGGTCTTTTTAGGGGGAATAAAGTGAAGCAAATAAAATAATTGATTTTTCTTGGCACTCCGTACAGTCTGCGGTTGTCACAGTTCTTAAACTTTTCTGATGGTGGTCCAGAGTGAGGTATCCTTTAGATAATCTTTCAGTTCCGACTAGGAATTATATATATTAAAGCACAACTCTTACTAGAAATGATCTCATCGCCATGAAATGGATCAGAAAAACGGTTTCCTAAAATACCATAATTTTCCAACTGAATTTAGCGGGTTTCTTGCTAGCGCTTGTCCATTCTCTCCAACCTTTCTGCTCTCTGACACGGCGGCTGGGCGCAAAACATTTGAAAACTGAACGCGCCGTGGTTAAAATGTGGGAAAACTAAGCAAATAAAAGAAGTCACAAACAGAAGATTCTCCTATCCTTGTGTGTGAAAGAGTTGTCAGCGAAGATTCTGGCAAACTTTGCGTTGTACTGTAATGGGCAAAACTCGGCTCTACCGAAAAAGTGCTAAAATTTCGTAGGAACAAGACGAGACAATGTAGAAAGGTGGGGATTTTAGAAGCTAATAATTTCATAAAGGTGCTAGGTATAGTATAGAAGGCAGAATAAGTAAGAGGGGTCCTTTAAAAAGTGACTCAGCATGGAAAAGCCAGCCAGGATGTTAAAGAGAACCTCCCGCACAGCTGTTTCTGCTAATGTTCTGAGACAGTTCTACTTTAAAACTTAGCTATAATCACATCAAAACACACACGGCTTCGGCTGTTTTTAGCTTCTTTCCATGTTCCTTACCTTGTATGAGAAACGTGGCAAATTTGTGTAACCGGTCTGCTGACCAATCAGCTTATCGGAAACAATGATCGAGAGACTGAGGCAGAGAGTAAAGAGAACAAACCTGACAAGCATGGCAAGCGTGATAATCGGTACACTGCCAATAAAACAATTCTGAAGTGTAGAATCCCGGGAACGAGAATGGATAGAAATACTGAAATAGAAATACTATAGAAATAGAAATACTGAAACAGAAGGAGTTAATACCATAAGTACCGCGTGTCCTGCTTGCCAGGATGACATCACACCATTTTTTACGGATCATTTGGTTTGACCTGACAACCCTGAGGAGGACGCCAGAAAAGGGGCGAATTCCCGGAATACTTTTTATGACTAAGTCCAAAACCCGCCAGTGATCCTCAGGAAGAACGAGAAAACGTCTCACTAACGACTCAAACTAAACAACTCAAATCATGTGTGAACGAATCACGGCGACCGTTCGGGACAGCTGTGGTGCCGCTTTCGGCTCTTCCCTTAGGTACACGGCGATTTTGCATCGGCAAGGAGAGTTAGTCATCAAGAGTATCTCCAGAGTATTTGGCGGTACTGTCAAACGCGATACAACACCAGTCACCATGATACTGAAAATGAATATCACGATAAAGAAGTGCTAACACTTTATTAGCACTTCGTTTTTCAGGGTCCGTCGTGTCTCTGTGGGTGGCCCTCAGGTCTTCGATTTTTTTCTCCAAAATTTCCTAAGAAGTGGGAACAAAAGAATTGATGTTCATCATTATATCCTTTGTCCAGTTTAATGTGGCTCAGTGACTGGGCAGATTCGACTCAATGTAAATAATAGCGCTTACCAAATGGAATGTGAATGGTTGCCGAAACTATCAGTTATTCCGCTCCTCATTTGAGGGCAGACAAGCTAAAGGACGAGTGAGGAAATGCAAACATGCCATTACAAATACTTCTTTAAATAGCTGAACACTTAGACTTTTTTTTATTAACGATCGATAGCCTACATTATTATAAAAAAAACACAGCCTTCGTGAATATCCTTGTTAGTGAGGTGGTAGAACGTTCATGTGTTACAGATACATACAAAATTAACAAGAGCTGGAAGCTCATATGGCACTTGCAAGACGTCGTAAATGAGAATGAAGATGGAACCTTGGAAATCACGAGATTGTATCGTTTGGTAAATTTTGTTTGTTGCACTTGGCTGTGATGATGCGCACTTTAAGGGCGCTAGAAATTCATCTGTAATCAAAACCTTTGACGCAAAAATGAGCATGGGCTCATGGGGATCATGAAAATGTAGGTTTTGCTTAAAAGTATTTTTTGTACTTTACGGTTAAGATGAGTACTTAAAGAGATGGTCGGATCTGGGAAGTGACAGTTTTTAAGCCAATCTTGTCAAGTCTCTAATGTTCAAGCCAAGTTTCATCGTCGTAGCATATCTGGAAGTAGTCTGACTTAAACTGCGACCACGGGAATTCCGGAACCCTCCCTCCAACTCCCCCTAAAGTCCTCAGATCCGGTCCGGTATTGTCAACTATGTATCTAGGGCTTGTGCTTGTTCTTCCCACCAAGTCTTATCGCAATCGCTATATTCTAAGCGTATCGCTATATTCTAAGCGTATCACAAAATTTCCGTCCCCCCCCCCGACTCCCCAACATTGATCGGATACTGTCCGCACTTGAAATGGGACATCTGAGACACCAGGTTTTTCCAAATATCAAGTTTCATTAAGATCCGATTCCCCGTTTAAAAGTTGTAAATACGTCAATATTCCGGATTCCCCCTCCCTCCACTCCCCCCACGGTGGTCGGATCGGGGAAGTGATAATTTCCAAATTAGTTTGGTCGGGTCCCTAATATGCCTGCCAAGTTTCATCGTCCTAGCGCATGTGTAAGCATCTAAGTCGTGATCAACGGAATTCTGGAACCCTCCCTCCAACTCTCCCCACAGTCCTCACATCCGGTCCGGTCTTGTCAACTATGTATCTAAGGCTTGTACTTGTTCTTCCCACCAAGTTTCATCCCGATCCATCCACTCTGAACATGTCACGATTTCCCGTCTCCCCCTCGAACTCCCCCCCCCCCAAAGTCAGTGGATTCATTCTGGACCTGAAGTGTGACATCTGAGAGACGAGGTCTTTCCAATTATCAAGTTTCATTAAGATCCGATTCCCCGTTCAACAGCTATAAATACGTCAATATTTCGGATTCACTCCCTTCACCCCCCCCCCCTCGGTGGTTGGATCGTTTGTTGGATGGTGGTTGGATGACTATTTCGAAGCTATTGTGGTCGCGTCCCTAATATGCCTGCCAAGTTTTGTCGTCCTAGCACATGTGTAAGCCCCTCAAGTCGGGATCACCGGAATTCCGGAACCCTCCCTCCAGCTCCCCCCACAGTGTTCGGATCCGGTCTGGTCTTGTCAGCCCTGTCTCTAGGGCTTCAAGTACCCTGTCCTTTCTTTACATCTTTGAGGATAATAATAATGTATACGGTAATATTAATATATAATAAGTTCCAAGCAATTTACTGTACTCACATGCACGGAATGCTGATAAGAATACTATTCGGCAATATACTGGCTCTGAAACTGTTATTACCAAAACTGGGCATCGCGACACCATATTAAAGAAACAATGACAATCACATGTGTTTTATCGCATGTGTTACTTTTCTCGCCAAATTACCTGGAAGTTATACGAAGAAAATTTAATAGCTTTCCGGTTTTGCGGTGTGAAACGTCCGTCTTCAATAAATTGTACACTAAATGTGTCATAATTTATAGTATGCGACTAAACAGCGCGGAAAAATTACTTATGTGGTCCTGTAATTTCCTGTTTCGGACTCCGCCCGCCTTCAGATTTTGGGTATAAAATCATAGGCGAAACCACATTTTTCGACATCGGAAGGCGAGGAGAGGGCGGCTTGAACATGGGACAAGGGTCCAACTCACTTTTTTGGAAGTTGTTTTGTAACTCAGGTATTACTGGTAGTCTTTTTATAAATATGTAAAGTATCTGCTGGGGATAAATGCTCCTTGAGCCACAACTGACTGGGAAACATGAATTAAAACAATTGCGATTGAGCTGATTGTGGGTGAGTTAAGAAATAAATTTGAGTGATTGTAAATGGTGAGATGGTGTTGGTGAGTTATCTGACATCAATAAAAAAATCAGTTTGCATTCTCTTTCTTCGAGACCCAAATTCGTATAGAACGGAAGTCAGCTACGATGTTTGACAGCGATATTTCGGAATCGGATTGCACTTTCTCACTTTCTTTTGTTCCAGTCCGACGAGAACCCTTGCCAAGAAGGGCCGAAATATCACTGTCAGATGTCGTAGCTGATTTCCGTTTTCAGCCATTGTTTTAATGTCTGCTGAGGGTTCTGCCATGGACTGGGAAAAGCAGCAGTTCCAGCAAGGAGTGGCAAACTAGGCAGCTGACTAAAGTTTGTTATTTTTGGCTTTCAATTTCAGTGCTGAGTGCTGGCTGACTTTTCCACGGTATAATACGCGACTCGATATGCGAAAGCCTAATCGCTTATTCACTCTTCAGATAACTTATACCAAGATCTCACGTGTGATTGTTATTGTTCCTCTAGCGCGTCTGGCGGCAATTTGTCATCGGATTTTATGAGGGACGTATACGATGAAACTTAAATTTTATTTTAGACTTACAATTCTCCTGTTGCTTTGAATGGTTTTTGGGATCCCAAAACGTAAGTGGAGGGATACCTATGACATCGCAAAAGTTGTCCGTCTGTCTGTCCGTCTGTCCGTCTGTCTGCACGATAACTCTCGAAGGGATTGAGATATTTTGATGATACTTGGTGGGAGGATCCTTTGGGTCAAAGTACAGGTCAAGTTCGAAGATGGGCTGTGTAGCCCATTAAGGGACAAACAAAATATTTTTAAACAGCTAATGTGATAGAGTAAGAAGACATTCTGAGCACGATGGTGAAAACCATTTTCTTGTCGGACAGTAGTTCGTCCGGAATCCGGCAAAAGCCGGAAAGTTGGTTAAAAGTAAAAGTTTCATTTGAAGTTGATTAAATGTTCGATTGAAGGGTAAAAAGACATGCTGAACACGATGATGAAAACCATTTTCTCACCGGACAACTAGTTCGCCAGGATTCCGGCCAAAACCGGAAAGTTTGTTTAAAGCGAAAGTTTTATCTGAAGTTGATTAGATGACAGATTTAGGGGTAAGAAGAGACGCTGAGTCTGTATATGACAATCATTTTTTACCCGTACATATAGTTAGTCCGGAATACGGTTGTAACCGGAATTTTTTTTAAGTCAAAGTTTTATTTAAAGTTGATTAGATGTTCTTTATAGGGATAAAGAGATCCGCTGGATTCGTTTCTGAATTTTCTTTTTTTTTGCTGGACTAGTACTCTGGACTCGGGCCAAACCGCAAAATTTGGCAGAAGTAAAGCAGGAAGTTTCGGTTAGTATCGTCAAAATAGAAATGGCTTATAGAGGTATATCTGAACACGGTTTTCTCTGATGATTAGTCGGCGAAGACTGGATCTGGCGAAGACAAGACCCAATTGTCTGGATCAATTATTAGATTTTTGGGATCCCACCGAAACCTTTGGTCTTGTTCTACTTCTTTTCGCTTTTGTTATATTCTTATTAAGTAACTTTGTCTTGATGCACAGTTATGGGTAATGAATCAATAATGTCGGATTACCAAACGGGCCGAGTGGACACCTGCCTAAGGACTTCGCCCGTTTACGGCCCCGCACAACGGCTCAAAATAATGTTGAGTCAAGAATTTAAATCGTTTCGGTGCAAACAGTGCACAGTAATGATGGGCATACCTTGTGGTCAACATATGCACACTACTAGAGCATAATTTTCGGAGGGGGGGGGGGGGCGACTGCTTAGCATAGGGTTTAAACAAACACTGCCACCACATTTGTTTTCCTTGCACGCCCTCTCCCCCATCCCCTCCGAGTCAATGAGAGCGAAAGGGGATAGAAATTGTCCTAAAGAGCAAAAGCATCCTCCGGCAGGTCCTGTAACGCAGCGTCCACGGCGGCAGCTTTTTGGCAAAGTCTTGTCACCAGAAATTTGATATAAAACATTCAGCGCTGTTAAGTCAAGAAGTTTTTGCTTTCAAAGTTTTTGTTTCGAAAAACCCATCATCTGCACTATTTATCCTCCAGTCTTCCTTCAGACTGTTTTTTCTCAAAAGTCGCTTTTACTCCATCATGGGTTTTGCAAAAAACAGCCGACGCGCCAACCACCCGTCTTGAAAGTCTGTATGCATATCTGCACTTTTTCCATCAAACCCAGGCTTTCGCTTCAAATTATTTGTGAGCCGCCTTCTTAATCAACAAGATTTCGACTTCAAACATTCCTGTCCGACGTAGCAACGAATTTTGAGCAAAACAAGGAAACTAATAGGTTCGAAAGGGTGAACTGTTTACAAGCAGACATGTAAAGCTCACAAATTTAATAATCTCATGAAGGAATTTAAAGTCCACACTCCACATCAAAACCTGAAAATCTTGAGCTTCTACTTGACGTTTTCTTCTTTAGAGTAGGGTTTATTTCTATTTGTTGGGGATCCCAAAATGTAAGTGGAGGAATACCTATGACTTATTATTATATATACTATTGACGGACAACTTCGTAAAAGTTGTCCGCCCGTCAGTCCGTCCGTCCGTCAGTCAGCCTGTCAGCACGATAGCTCTCGAAGGTAATGAGATATTTTGATGAAACTTGATATGAGGATTCTTTGGGGCAACATGCTGAACATGAATATTAAATTCATTTTCTCGCCGGAATAGTAGTTCGCCCGGGATCCGGTAGGTTTGTTAAAAGTAAAAGTCTTATTTGAAGTTGATTAGGTGTTCGATTTAGGGATACGAAGACACGCTGAATAATTTTCTCGCCGGACTATTAGTTCGCCCGGAATCTGGCCGAAACCCGAAAGTTTGTTAAAAGTAGAAGTTTTCTATGGGGTTGATTAGATATTCGATTTAGGGGTAAGAATACATGCTGGACATTTACATGAAAATCATTTTCTCGTCGGACAAATAATTCGCCCCCAATCCGACTGAAACCGGAAAATTTGTTAAAAGAAAAAAATTTATCTGAAGTTGATTAGAGGTTCGATGTAGTGGTAAGAAAGCATGCTGGATCCGTATATGAAAATTATTTTCTCGCCGGACAAATAGTTCATCCGGAATCCGACCAACTGAAAATCTGTTAAAACTTAATGTTTTATCCGAAGTTGATTCGATAGAGGGCCAAGGAGATACGCTGAATTCATTTTTGAGCTTTAGTTTTCTGCCGGACAAGTAGTTCACCCCGATTCCGGCCAAAACCGGAAATTTGGCAGAAGTGAGGCAGGAAGTTTTGATCAATTTCGTCAAAGTGGAGTCTGACGAATACCGGATTTTCTGGATCAAATATTAAACTTTTGGGATCCCGTCGAAACCTTTGGTCTTGTTTTACTTGATACTTTGGCGTGTTGGCAGTTCGGGGATTCGCCTGTTGCTTTTTTCGTTTTAAAATTGAAGCAATCAATCAGAAACCTACCCTCTTTGGTAGGTCACCATCAATATTGGCCAAGATTTATGCATCAAACATGATTATCCAAGATAGCAACCCATTTCGAGCAAGATTACAAATAAAATTAAAGAAGACGTTCAATATGTTCGCAAGGATGACCACATTAAATGCCGATATTTAAAAATCACAGATTCTACATTTCTAATAATTCAATGATCATTCATTATGCCCATGGAAGGAAGTTAGGAATCCCGGCTTAGCCGAACCGCGTCAAGTCAGTGAGCAAAGGGGTCAGCCACTTGTAAGTAGCAACCTGAAGAATGTAAATGTAAGAGGGGTTGTGGAAAATGTTGGCAGGGAAATGTTAGTGGTATCACGATATAAAGAGAGGAATTCGATTCAAGCAGAAGCTGCGTGTTTTGAGGCCCACTTTAAGAATCACTTTCACCACGTTCGGTAGGCTATTTATGTATTTATTCGAATTGCGATTTATCCTTATTGCAACCCTTTTTTTCAAAAAGTTTTAATCCCTTATAATCATTCATTGATTGGATGATTTTGGGACGACGGCATGGTAACCAGTTATTGTTTTTTCTTCTTTTTTTCCTTCTTCCTTTTTTTCTTTTTTAATAAAAAGTATGTACAGATTAATTTAAAGTGAAGAATCCTTTTGCTGCCCCCAAAGGCCCATTCGGGCTTTCGTGCAGTCAAAGGTACCGACTACATGTGAAAAGATTAGTAAGAGTGTTTTAAAAGGTTTGTCTATGTAGTTTAGTATGTAATAGTTGTTTTATATAATAAAGAGCATTACCTTAACTATATTGTTTTTGAAAAATTTTCTCCTTGTTCATGTGGTTGTTCCCATTTATAAAGAAGGGATGTTTTATTCTCCGTGAATGTTTTTTTGTTACTGAGAAATTTAAAGAATAATAAATCAATCTCAGTCAATCGTCTCTGTTCAACCTTGGAATAGAATAGAATTTCCTTGATCAAAAGTAACTATCATTGCGTTGCCGTAAGACCTTTTCGTAATACAAAATAATAAAATATGCTTAAATCACTTTACCATTTTTATCATTAAAGCACAACTCCTACTAGAAATGATCTTTTCACTCTGAAATGGATCAGAAAAATACTTTCTTGAAAATATCATCACTTTCCATCTGAATTTAGCGATTTTCTTGTTAGCGCTTGACGATCTGCACAGCCTTCCTGCTCTCCGACGCGGCGGCTGGGCGCAAAACATTTGAAATTAAAGTACGAAAACTAAGCAAATAAAGTTAGTCAAAAACAAAAGATTATCATATCCTTGTGTGTGAAAGAGTTGTCAGCCGACGTTGAAGATTCTGGCAAACTTTGCGCTGCATAACGGGCAAAACTCGGCACGGCCGAAAAGGCACTAATTCTTTGGCACAAAACGAAACAACAAAGAAAGATGGGGATTTCAAAAGCTTATAATTCCATAAGGGAGCTAGGTATATTATAAAAGGCAGAATAAGCAAGAGGGGTCCTTTAAAAAAACACTGGAAAAGACTAGCTTGTCGGTTTCAGAAACTTTTCCTACAGCTTTCATGTAAATGGCCACGGATGTTAGTTTGGGGATTTTTTCTTGCTACGTGACAGAGTACTACTGTATGTCAGGGCAGACAAGCTTGAACCTTGTTAGAGTTTCTGAATGCGCTACCGAATTTAGTGCTTTATGGAGACCGTTGACGAATCTGATTCCTAAATCCCGGTCATTTTTGCTTGCCATTCTACAACATAAGCGGCTATTGGGGGGGGGGGCTTAGCTTTACTCACTGGAAGAAAGGCTACAAGTCACAAATTTGCAACTTACTCTTATTTGCAGCCTTCCCTGCTCTTTGGTAGCGTTCCAGTGAAGTTATTCCAAGTTACGATGATAAGAGGAGGGCGAGCGCCCTATTGTGGTAGTTATCACGCTCTCTGGAACGAAAATAATAACAACGCGAACATACGTCATCGCTCTTACGGGAGTTCCTGCAGAACCGATAGTTATTATCACTTGTGATGCTCGCGACCATCATAAGTAAATTGTAACGATCGTAACAGTCTTGGAACGAAAATAATAAGTGGGAGGAGCCAGTTTACTTATTACGGCGGGCTCTGGAACGGCAATAATAACAAGAATAGTAACGATCGTAACTAATAATAAGTTGCTGGAACGCTACCTTTGTCTGTATCTTCATTCCGATGACCAGATGGTGAGTTTAATTCAATTAAACTTAATTGGGATAATAAGACACGTAATAAGAAGTCACACTTTCCGGTTTGCGTCAGGCAATTGAAATTGAAAAAAAAGGTTGCACTCAATATCCAGCTGAGTCCCTAATTTCCCGGTTTCGATTATCCTTGTCAAGGAAATTACGTTTGGAAGTTGTTTGAACCTAATTGTAAGGAACCTTTATTTCTTAGTAGATGAGGTTGAGGACCATTGGTAGGTAGGCTACCATTCTGAAGTAAACCTTGTATCGAGTAGCAGGCTCGATGCGGACTTTCTGTTGTCTGTGTCTTGGAATATGTAAATTAGTTCTTCTTCACTGAAGACGGTTGACGGAAGTCTGACCGAAATATTAGAAATTTTATTTATCCCTTGCTCAGCATATCAGAGGGATAGTTCACTGAACAATAAAAAAAAACAAAAATCTCGTTTTTATCTTTCCTAATATGTGGTCATCTTGGCTATAAACCTTATTTTTGAGCCAATGTTTTCTTTTCTTTTGGAGGGGTGGGGGCAAAATCTCGGAATCCCCGCCAGGGGCAGAAGTGGTAAAATGAAAAAAATATAATGTGTAACTTGTCAATTTCTCATCTAAGTCTGATTGTCTATTTTCTCGCGACCAACTGCAAAAAAATTAAACAAATAAAGATTTTTTTTTGCTAAACCGCCAAAAAGAGGGTCCTGATTGTTCACTGTCCTCGGCCCCGGTCTCTTTGTCGGGCCTGTTGCCAAGCAGACTTAAAGGACACGATGTACTTATGATAGCAATTCATTCGACTTCAGTAGTATTTCCATCCATTCCTGTTCCCGAGATTGTTCACTTCATATGTGTATCATATCTCCTCTATTAGCAATACACTGATTACCACGCTTGCCATGTTTGTTCTCTTTACGTGACATATTCATGCGCCCGATCATTGTTCCCGAGGAGCTTATACGTCGGGAGACCGGTTATTCAAATTTTGTCAAGATTGTCATCCAGGAAAAGGGACCTGGAAAGAGGCTAAAGGAAGCCGAAGCCGTGTGTAATTTTCTGTAAGCGCAGCTTAGTTGTAAAGTTGCCAACTATCTAGGAAGATCTGAACAGAAACACCAGGTAGTGCGAGGTGCCCTTTAAGTAACTGGTAGCCTGTTCACTCAGCTTCCGACCTCAAACGTTGACGTTATGCTATTTACGCTTTGAAAGCTGGCTAGGCCTTATACATTGCACTACCTGTTCGGGAAAGTTCAGGCTAGTGAACAAAAACGCACTTTAGTGTAACCCAATCCGAAGTCCAAATTATCAAAGTCTAATGTTCGAACGGACAGCTTGTGCCCAATTCTTACGAAGAATCTCACCGAAATCAGGTATTTATAGTTGCTATTATCTTCATTTACTGTTTTATTATTTTTACAAATTTTCACTTGACGAGCTTTGAGCCTGAATGAAGAGAATCACTTAACCAGTGGCGTCACTAGTCTTTTACCTTTAGGGGGGGGGGCGTCCAATCTGTGCTGACGGGCACAAATTGGCGAAACCGCCCTTGCCAAGAAGAGCCGAAATATCGCTCTAATAAAATCAGCTGATTTAGCGCAATCAACTACAATAATACCCCCAAAGGCCCTATGACAAAAATCCCTATGACCTAGGGCTACCCTAAGGGAACCCCAACTGTTTAATATTTCTAAGACAATTATTCCCTATGACGCTACAGATACATTCTTCATCCTTTCCCCTTCCATTCAGTCCTCAAATTTATACCCTAAGTTCACTCAAAATTTCACATTCAGTAATTCACACAAAGATACTTGTCGAAAGAATCAAATGTCGCAATGCCATAGGTGTAAGTCTGGTCAATTTATCCTGAATGTTCAGTGATATGCATTATTTCCTTTGCAAAATCATATTGTTTGCCAAACTACTAACTTCAAGGTAATGAAAACAATACACTTTTCATCTCTTAATCTATTATTAATTTTCCTGGAAGCAGGACAGGAAGAATAAAAACAAATTAACAATTATGATGCCTTTGCCTCCAACTTCTGGTACTAATCGATTTGCAATTCGTTTCTCCCTACAGTTTACTTTTCAGTTTTCCACGGTGCATTAGCCTCTCGTTTACACTGAATAGATTTGGGTGACATTGCAGACGTACTTGTTTCACGTTTTCAGTTACTTAATGTTGAAATATTTGAGTCCAGTTTCTTCGTCAAAAGGTTTAGCTATTGCCGTAACGCTGCGTGCACACTGAAATTCCGATAAGATTTCGTGTGCGAAAATACGCATGCGGAACGCGCGTCACTATTGGGATGCGCAAATTTCGAAGCGAACGAAGAATTTCGCATCGGACTGTGTGTACACGTTCCTTAAAGGACCTGTCTTACCTATAATACTAATGCAGCCTACTTCCATAATCACTCCATATATTTCTAAAACCGGAGACCCCAATTCCGTACGGTACATTCTAATAAAACCACGCTGATTTTTTTACTTGCCGTGGTCTTCTACTTTCGATGTGTATCGCGCTGTCGACAATTCTCTGCGAGAAGTTTTTCCATCAGAAAAACCGGTTACGTAAATTTTTTCCCTGTTTTCACTACAAGTCGACGGGTCTCGGAAAAGGCTTGAAACAGCCAAAACCGTGGGTTATTCGTCGAAAGCACAGCATAGTTTTAAAGTATTAAAATACTTTGAAATACTATAAGTTGAAGAGTAAATAGTGTGAGGGGTCCTTTAAGCAGAATTAGCTTTGCATGACGATGTAGTCAGCGAGAGTTCTTGAACTTTTCATTTTCTTTTTGAAATATTTGAGTCCAATTTCTTCGTCAAAAACGTTTACTGGATCTGCTGAGCTCAGTAGGCAGGAATCGCAATGGTTGACAATCCAGTTGAACTTGTTCAAGTTTTCAGTACTAATTATTGAATTTGTTATCTTTCCGGTTGCTTTCTTCAGAAAGTGTACGTTCAGAAAGCACCGCAAGCCGCAGTAACACTGGGTGAAGATGTAGTTAGCGAGTCGGACTTAATACACGTTTTCAGTTAATTATTATTCATTCAAATACTCAAATACTTCGTGAAAAAGTACATGCCGTCGCCGAGTCTAGCTAATGCCGCAAGCCGGACTAGCTGTGGGTGCAAGGCCGTATCCAGGGGGGGGGGGGGGGGGTAGGGGGTTGACCCCCCCCCCCCCCCCCCGAAACATACAAAAATCATCATTTTTATAGGCTTTTCTCTCTGATCTATGTCTTTTTTGTACTTTTTTGTCCGACCCACAGGCAACCCCCCCCCCCCCCCCCGAAATAAATTCCTGGATACGGGCCTGTGTGGGTGACAATGAAGCCGGACCTATTTCATGATTTCAGTTGCTCATTATTTTCACATCTTTTCATAAAAAAGTGTGCGCTATTCACGCCTCTTTTCTTTAGCAATGGGTGACATATGGGCGGTGGGAACGACGATGTAATCAGTGCTAATTAGCGAATCGGACTTATTTCACGTTTTCAGTTGTTGCTCGAGTTGTTGTTCAAATGCAAGCCTGACGAGTTTTGGGCGCATTAAAGACTGGACAAGATTTGCTCACAAATTGTCGCTTCCCAGATCCGACCATCCGTTAAAGTACAGAAATGAACTTCCAGCCCCCTTAAAGTGCGCGCCTCAGCCGCAAAGTGAAAAGTTACTTTTTACCAAACTATGCATTTCATGATCCCCTAGGGTCCATGATCATTTGTGTCACAAGGGTTTTGCTTAAACTGAATTTTTAGTACCCTTAAAGTGCGCATCTTCACCGAAAAGTGAAAAAAACAACTTTTGAACAAACAGTATAAATTCATGGTCCCCAAGGGTCCATGATAATTTGTGCCTCAAGGGTTTTGCTTATAAGTGAATTCCTTAAAGTACAAAAAATGCTTTTGTGCAAGTATACATTATTATGATCGCGATTGGCGCATCATCATTTTTGCCTGAGGGGATTTGCTTACAGACGAAGTTCTAGCGCCCTTGAAGTGCGCACCGTCATAGCCTAGTGCAAAAATAAAACAATTTGTACCAAACGATAGGCTAAATTCTCGCGTTTCCCAGAGGCCCATGATCATTTGTTGCATTTTTGCAGATGCCATGGTATCTGATACCACGGTCTAAAGTCGTTTTTGCAGTTATCGTGGTATCTGGCCATTTATCTTGGTACCAGATGTTCAGATACCACCGTCCCACCGTGGTAACTGGTCTTGGTATCTGAAAAAGTCATCTCACTTTCATCAAATTTTGTCAAATTGGTGAGAAAGAAGTTTAGCACTTAATGATGTAACTGGATATCAGTTTTTCTTTTGGGATGACTTCGGAAACTGAAATTTCGGCAATAGTCGTTTTTGCAGAGCAACCGTGTATCAGATACCACGATAACTTACTGCAAAAAACGACTAATTGCAGATCCAGTTACCGTGGTAACAGATACCATGGTATTTGCAAAAACGCTAATATTCTATTACTATTACTATTCTATTACTTTCTATACTATTCTTATCTCAATGACTTTGCTTACAAACGATCAGAACAAACCCACGAATTGGCCAATTATAGCTTTCATCATTGACCCAGCCTTGCAAGTGCCATATGAGCTTCTAGCTCTTTTTATAGTCCGGCTGCTTCTTCAAAAAGTTTAGCCTACGCTATTCATGCCCCTTCTCTCTAGCATTGGATGACGATATAATTAGCGAATCGGAATTGTTTCACGTTTGCAGTTAATTATTGTTCAAATATTCAAGTCCAGTTTCTTCGTTAAAAAGGTATGGTATTCATACCCCCATTGAGTCTAGATAGCGCCGTGAGCGGACCCCGCTCCGGGGCACTCGGCGCGAATCGCTTCGCTGCAGCGGCGGCAGCACCTTCCAAAGAAGTGCCGGAGCAAAGCAAACCAGTCTTCTTCTGGAGTTTGTAGGATACGGGTCCTTCTCGGAATTTTTTTTGAAATTTTGAAGTTTCAAGAGTGCTGTAAAGTGTTAAGAGTTACAGCAGTGATCAGAGAATAGTTGAGGAATGTGTTCGTGAAATAAGCAGTGTGAATGGATAAGAGCCAGCAAGGAATAAGCTGTAGAAAGGATTATTTGCTCTAACAGAAAGGATAGCAGTCTCTTGAGTAAGTTGATTTATAAAGTATTGTAGCTGTCATTCTTGGGAAAATCTCTGTGCCATTCGTATTCACAAAGTTGAAATAACCTCACAATAAGAAAATAGCGTAGCCTTCCAAAATCATATTCTTCTTGGCTTGCGGTAGCCTAGGTGGACTGTACCGAAGTTAGCCTGCTGTTGCTATTCTTGGTAGGCAAGCCTAGCTCTTGCTGAATCGCTGTTTAAAAGTTACAGACTTCTGAAATTCTTAGCCAGACTTGTTTCAAGTCCAAAATCAGTCTTGGCTAGGACCCCCCCCCCCCCCCCCCCCCCCCTCTTTGGTATTAGGTCTCACTAGGCTAGCTTAAAAAAACAACACTTAGGCTGTTCAATGCAGCCTGTATTCAGTGCGTCTGTTATCTCCTTAAAGTAGAAGTTAATACAAGTTCAATTCCATTAGCCTTTCATACCCACTGTGAAAGTGCTTCATTTACTATTTCGCCAGAACGGTAAACTTAAAGCTTGTCGCTATTACAAGTAGTAACAGTTAATATCACGACAACACTGAAGAAAAGATAAGTAAATGACACTAAACCAAAACAACTGCAACAAAAGATACAGAACACTAAAACGGATCTTAAAACGCCTGATTTTGAAATTCATGCTATTCTTTTCTTTAGGATGGGCTCAACTGTGACGTTCCTTCACATGGCCCTGATAATAAGCACAGGATTTGTCAGTTGCTCGCCTACCTCCACAGGTAAGCAATTATTTCAGTTTATTTGAAACCGATCTGGACAAAAGAGGGTGAGGTGCCTCAGAGGTAAAGAAATAGTAAATACGCATAATTACAAACAAACATTACACCATTAGGCTACCGTTGATTACTGGTGAGATAACTTTTCTTGTTTCTGATTTCGTTCACAGGCTCCGTCTTTCTGTTCCGTCTTTCTCCATGTTTGGAAAATCACTTTGTAGTTTATCAACTCGTCAAAAAGATGGTATCGTAGCTTATGGTTTGTGGAAGTTGCACTACAGTAGAGGTATGCTCATGGGAACGTTTGTTGACAGTGGACTTTTCACGCAATTGCTGTGTCCAAAACTTACTTCCAGTTAGTCAAAGTAGGTAATAAGGGGCATCTGAAAACACCTGTATAGGTATTTTGGATCTTCATTTTACCATTTAGCCCAAAACTGCACTGTTCACATTGAAGTAACTGTTCACATAAGCATACCTCTAGGATCTGGAATCTGGGACGCACCTGGAGGATCTTAGAAACTAGCTCGATGTTTGACATTGTTTTTTTCTTCTTCACTCGTTGCCCTTCTTCTGCGCTTCTGAACAATGAGTTAGTCATCCTCTGACAACAAAAAATCTGTTGGTTTAGCTTATGTCCACTTGATCTCTTCTTATACTTCAAAATAATGAGGTAGCTTAGATAAGAAACAATGTGTTGGCATTAGCTAACGCCGGTTTGATTTCTTCTTAGTACACTTCAAAATAATGAGGTAGTCTAGATAAGAAATATTGTGTTGGCTTTTACCATCTGGTCAATCGGTAAGGTGAGGAGCAGATATGTTACAACAATATTTGCACGTCATGGTTTGCAATGTTGTCTGTTTTTGCCAGTTCTGAGTGCTTAAAGTTCTTCTTGGCTTTCTCTCGGGCTTTCTGTCAACTTTTAATTGGAGTTTCTCCGAATTCAGCTTGGTCTTCTTCGCCGGTTCGTCTGAGTTGCTTATTTACTTGATCACCGTTTTCTTCCGTAGCCTACTGAGAGATCCTCACTTGCCATCTGTTTGTCTTACTGTCTTTAGCGTATTGCCTTTCACTCAAAGTTTTCCTAAAGCCACTGGCTTGCAACGGTCCTTTAATCGGGGTTGTCGGCTCGACTCAACATCTCAAAAGGCTCTCACCTTCGTCACATTAGGAGGGTTGTAAAGTTGATCTTTAGTTCCAGTTCTGATAATCATACGTTTGATACGCGGAATTCAAATAGTCTAGCGAGTGAAACTAAAAGAAATAAAACATCGTTTGTAACGTTTGTTAGTTATAGTCTGATTTTAAATGTTTTCTCCTCGTTCAGGTGGTAGTTGCCACTTTTAAAGGAGAAATTAATGCTGTTATCGCTTATGAACGTTTTTTTAGTCAAGTTGAAGATAATTAAATCACTAAATCATTCAGATCTCCGAATATTCTTATCTCTCTTCTAATGGGCAGGGATACCCTATATGGTAGCGATAGGGACTATCGCGTCGTTTACTGGTTGGAAATAGGATTGAAATTCACCACTCCTGATGTCGCAAGTGGGGTTCTCAACAGTAATGAGATAAAAATCGTCACCGCTCATTCCTAAGAGAACCGGTGATAGGTAAGGGGTCGTAATATGTTTCTAAAATTTGCAATTTCCTGCCACGGAGTTCTTTAAAGCCTTTGATTCATGTGGGCCGATAGGGGGGGGGGGGGGAGGGACCATCATTATTCAATGGGTAGGATTTTTACGAACACAGTGTTACCTTTGTTTTCCCCAAAATTGCTCACGTTAGCAACGTTATCCACAAATTACTTGAACACAATTCACTCCTGAACGCCAATCCGCCATTGCTAATTAACTATTCATTGATCTCCTGACGCTGGTTAAAAAGATTACTAGAACCTTCGAGAAGATCGAGTGGCGTGTAAGAGGATTAAGACAACTACGTATATCACCCTGTTGACGTTTAAATATGTCGGAAGAAGAAACCATCGGCCAGTTTGACATTTTTTTTTGTATGGGAAGCTGAATATTATTTAGCTCAGTTGCAGAATCTTCAAGAAATCACTATAACGAATTTAGTATAATTTACGGCGTTTGTTTATTGTGATCTAGTTTACATCCTTAATTCTATCGACTTACGGGCATTAACAAGAAAAAACAGAAAACAAAATACTTAAAGAAATCGATCATACAAATAATTAGTTTGATTTTTCTACAAATTTTCCATATGCCTGCTACAATAAAATTATTTAGTTAGATTCATAGTCAAACTATGATCTCAGCCCATGTCGGGCGCTTCCGACCCGCGCCGCTAGATGACCCAGCGGTCGGATCGATTCGTGGCTTCATCTCGGGTATTGGGGGGGGGGGGGGGTCCAGACGTTGCAAGTGCTAGAATGCTTATGATATAACTCCTTTAATATTTGGCTCCACAGTGTCAACCAATATTATACTTTTGAAGCAACCTACAATGTGGAGTTTTTGCTGTACTTTTTGCACCGATCTTTATCGCGTTATACATTAATCATGCGAAAACGAATTCGTATGTAGCGTCAGACGATAGTGCCCCTGCAGGTTTTCTGTAGTAAATTGTATCATTTGCATGCATTAATTTCTAACCCGACGCATAGATTCCATCAATGCGAGCCAGTTGCCCGGTCCCGAAATGATGAATAAATTAGCAGGCTTCACTGACTGGTGCTTTTAGATCTGTAGAGAATGAGTTCGCAGAGATTTTGGCCAATTTAGAAAGTTGAGACCGATCTTGGGAACCATATGCTTGGGTCTATTTGAAGGTCTGTCTCAGTCTAAGTCGACCTCAGTTCACTGATCGTTGAATGGGCCAAGCCATACTTTGGGTGTACCCGTAGATGTCAAACGCCGGTTAACCTATGCCAAATGCTGGGCAACCCGAGGCACTGTCATAAGTTTGATAACAAATAACAACTGTTTGCGCATCCTTGTTTTAAACGTTATTGTAATATATCTGTTATGACCTTTTAAATATTATCTTTTCGCGAATTTTAAAAGGGCCATAACATAAGTTTTGTTTCGAAACATAACACTTAAAAGGGTCGTAACGGATTTATTTTTATAACGTTTACAAAAAGGATGCCCAAACATGTGTCATCTGTTATCAAACTTTTGAGAGGTCAGATCCTCGCTCCGCTCGACTACTTTTACAAATATTCATAAAACATATCCACTTCGGTGATAGATGTTCCTTCAGCCCAAGCTGACTGCGAATCATATTTGACGGTGCATTATTTTCCAGCTTGAGCGGCTTGGGCCTGAAGATGACTCTTGCCAAGAAGGGCCGAAATATAGCTCGAATAAAATGTAGCTGACTTATCCGTTTTGCACCGTCAAATATGATTCGCAGTCAGCTTGGGCTGAAGGAACATCTATCACCGAAGTGGATATGTTTTATGAATATTTGTAAAAGTAGTCGAGCGGAGCGAGGATCTGACCTCTCAAAAGTTTGATAACAGATGACACATGTTTGCGCATCCTTTTTGTAAACGTTATAAAAATAAATCCGTTACGACCCTTTGAAGTGTTATGTTTCGAAACAAAACTAATGTTATGGCCCTTTTAAAATTCGCGAAAAGATAACATTTAAAAGGTCATAACAGATATATTACAATAACGTTTAAAACAAGGATGCGCAAACAGTTGTTATTTGTTATCAAACTTATGACGGTGCCTCGGATTGCCCAGCATTTGGCATAGGTTAACCGGCGTTTGACATCTACGGGTACACCCAAAGTATGGCTTGGCCCATTCAACGATCAGTGAACTGAGGTCGACTTAGACTGAGACAGACCTTCAAATAGACCCAAGCATACCCTTCTTGGCAAGGGTCCTCTTCAGGCCCAAGCCGCTCAAGCTGGAAAATAAGTTTATTTTACAACTTGAGCGGCTTGAGCCTGAAGAGGACCCTTGCCAAGAAGGGCCGAAATATAGCTCGAATAAAATGTAGCTGACTTATCCGTTTTCAAATATATCCACTTCATAAACTCAACGCCCTGAGCAGACCCGTTTCCAGGAATTTATTTCGGGGGGGGGGGGGTTGCCTGTGGGTCGGAAAAAAGTACAAAAAAGACATAGAACAGAGAAAAAAGCCTATAAAAACGGTTAGTTTTGTATGTTTCGGGGGGGGGGGTCAACCCCTCCCCCCCCCCCCCCCCCCCCCCCCCCCCCCAAATAAATTCCTGGATACGGGCCTGAGCTGACTTGTCCGTTTTGCAAATAGGCTAACTCTTTCCTGAGCTACCGTATATATTTCCTGACGAAACTCTGTCTATCGACCTTGCCTCATATCCGTCGGCCCCCGAGAATGTACTTAGCGTCCATTACCACCTCAGCTTAGGTATCAGATCACCGTTAATGGACGTATGTTTTCCTCTGCAGACTGTCTTTCAAAAACACGGCCCCTCCCTGTAACTGTGCAACAAAAGGCCAGAATCCGGCGACAGTTTCATGATCATATCGCACCACAAGTTATGGGAAGTTAGATACGAAACCCTTTCATTTGTATGTACTAATGGGTGGCTTGTGTGAATTCTGTATTTAGACGTGCATTGGACAGTTAAATGCCTGTGTACCAAGGGTCGGTCTGATAGGAATCTGTGTTGAACAGGTAGACGATGGCAAGTAAACATTGGTCGTGGTTGCTGAGTACAGGCTACTTTGTAGGCTTCGCGTACATTCGCTGTTGTTATGTTCCACAGCCGTACGCAGGCTCCACAGCTAGACTTCTGTTACGAGTAAGGAGGCTTGCGCGCTGGTCTGAGAGGATGACTAAATGTTCAGTCGGTTATAAGGATTTTGAAGCAGGTTTGCCATACTGACCTTGCCCTTGTCCTTCTTCATCTGTTGATTCCTAAAACGGACATTCAGACTATATCGCATGGAATTTCGAAAGGGAATCGCATGGAATAATCTTCTTTGATGGCGGATTTGTCTTCTTTTGGTTGCTTCTGTCACTGTTTGCTGAAATAAGATATCAGTTCCGACTTTTATGCATCTCCCCTTTTGCGTTTTGTCCAAAAAGGTGATGTCGTTCACGTTGTCGTCAGTGCTGATGTCTTTGTGGAGCTGTAGTGGTCTTGTGTGGCAGTCTCGTAAAGTTCAGCTTTTTATGCGGCCCGTCTTATTTAGTTCGGAGTCGGATACAGTTTATAGCCCAAGGAACGGGCACTATAGCTCAAGTTGGATGTCAATTTGGTCTTGAAGTGAGGTAGAGAGGGGTCTGTTGCTGTGGGTGGATACCAAACGATTTCGTGGTTTTCGAGAGAACCGAACAGGTGTCAGTATATGCGCTTCGGACACAGTGTGACAAATAACCACAAAGTTTCGCTTGGTCTTACCAAGAACTTCCAGTACCAGCTACCGTAGTTGCGGTTTTGCAGATACCATGGTACCTGATACCACGGTCTAAAGTCTTTTTCGCAGTTACCGTGGGATCTGGTACCACGGTCAAAAGGCGTTATTGCAGTTATCGTGGTATCTGACCAGTTATCGTGGTATTTGATATTCAGATACCACGGTCCGTGGTATCTGAGAAAGTCATCTCACTTTCATTATCACAAAAGCCTATTATTTTGTCAAATTGGTGTGAAGTAAGTTTGGCACTTGTGGTCTGAGTGGATATCAGTTTTTCTTTTGGGATGACTTCGACTTTAAATTCGGCGATTGTCGTTTTTGCAAAGCAATCGTAGTATCAGATACCACGGTAACTGTAAAAACGACAAAATGCAGATCCGGATACCGTGGTATCAGATACCATGGTAGGCTATCTGCAAAACGCAACTCGTGTATTTGTCGTATCATTTGTCCCTCTTTGCGACGCATCCGTGATCAGACTATGCATTGCCTCACCCAGATGGGCTCAACCTCCTCTCTTTCTTCTCAGAAAATGTTGGCAGGTTCAGTCTGCGTAGCCTTTGATGATATGTTATACTTGAAAGCCCTCTTAATAGCTTTTGTGGCTCTTCTCTATACTCCTTCGTTCACACTTTGTCAATTCGAACGCCTTTCAGCTTCATTCAGCTATCGTGACCATCAGGCTTCTGGTCGGCAGCAGCCGGTATTGGAAATTTGAATTTTATCCTTGGGGAGTCCTAACTCCACCTGGAAGTCCAGAATGTTGCCTCTACACCCTGCTCTCCTTTAACCACATGGAACTTGAAATACAGTCCAATTTCCGCCGTGGAATATTTACGATTACGACTTGGCGTTCGTCTTATGTCTTTACGATACCGCAGAATGAGGCCCTGTCGCCCCTCATGTATCCCTCAACTGGGATGAGAGGGTCGAATAATCACTTCTGTGGTGGCAAAGGCTGAAATATGGTAAAAGCCTTTGTTCCTAATTATTTTATTGCTGCGCTAAAACGGCGTTGCGTCGTAAGGGACCCGGGTTAGCGAGAAAAAAGACGTTTTATTGCAACCATAGTCTGCCTTTTTGGTGGAAATTAGTCGCAACAGCACACGAGGAGTGGTGGCAAATTGGCTTTGTGTCCATAAATCCGTCTTGCTGTTGGCGTGCAGATGAAAATGTTGGTAATCACGGAGGTCGGTTTGTGTTGTGCGTGGTCCGGCCGTAGTTTTCGCGAATGTCGTCAGTTTTGATTTGTCTTGGGATAAATGGAATCTCACGGCGCAGGCAGATACGGATGCTGTTCATGAGGTGTTGGTTACTCAAATTGTCTGCGTACACCCACCCTTTGATTTATCGGATAATACCGCGCCCGGCCGTATCCGGTAATTTATCTCGGAGGGGGGGGGGGGGGGTTGTCTTCCCGCTGGTCTGACCTAATCCATACCTAAGACTTCTGACCTAAGCATTAGAAGAGCATAGACCAGAGGAATCCTGTAAAAATTGATTATTTCGATTCGATTCACCTGATGTTTTAATCAAGATATTTCGGTTCAGATACCCTTTTAAGGTCAGCTACTGGAAATCCACTTCTACAGTTTCCTCTAATTTATTCTGGTATTTGGAAAAGACTCGGCTCCATAGGTCAGGCCGGAACAATCCTTTGTCAGGCAGCTGGACTGCCTCAGCCTTATCTCCCGTGGGGAATCCGGTTGGTTGTCAATCTCACGTAGAAGTGAACTGTTTGGGTAAACTCGGCCCATTAACGGAACTGTAATCAAAGGCCTTGTTTACAGAGTAAACACTCATTCTAGACATAATCCGGGTTGTAAAAGGGGCGGGTTGTCGTTTCTTGAAAATATTTGAAGAACGATGTAGACCCTGTCAAGACCAAAGCCGAATGCGTCTTACGGATGAAAGCTGTTTGAGTCTCTGAAACTTGGAACAGAGGCCTGTGGTTCTTATGTTACCAAATGTTACCACTGTTTTTAGCTACGGTACCGAAGACAACGATCCGTTGCGAGGCGAGGCGCCTTTCTCGGATAGGTTGGGGATAGTGGGATCTTCCATGGTTATTTTGGCGTCTAAGTGTTATAAATATCAAATTTGTTTTTAGAAGGATAATTTAAATAGGACCTAGTTTTTTTGAATGAATGGATGTATTTCCAAAAAGCGCGTGGGGCCATGGCAGGAAAACAAAATAAACACAAATAACACTTAAAAACACAATATTTACACCAAAAGAAAGGAACCCTTAGTCCCGATGCTCCATAGCCTGCTCGAGGAACCTCCCAAGCCGACAAAGGTCACCAATTGGTCTTCCCCATAACCTTAACCAAATCCTCTTCCTCCATCATATCATGTCCCAAAATCTCTTTACGCAGATCATTTAGCTCAGTGCATCTACCCACCAAATGCAAAATGTCCTCCCCTAATGAACCACACATAGGGCAAAAGTAACATAACTTAACTTTCCCTGTAAATTTTCTTCTTTCCCCCAATGGAAGAGAATAGTTGTTGTTTTGTTAATCTTATCAGTGAGTCTGACTGGTGCATGTTTGTAAAGTCCGCTTGAGACTCTGTGTGGCTAAATAAACTTAAATTACGCGTGCCCCAAATCAACTTATATTTGAATACCCTTTTTTGGCCCTTCATAGTCACCAGTACAGATGTATGAAATAAATTCTCAGTCCTGGAGCCTCACTACCCCGCCTTGAGTGATGGCTGAGATATAGATTGAAATTCGGTTCTAAGCCTGATCGATTATTCTCCATTGACCGGCCTCTGTTTTATGGAGTAGGCCTCGTTCCTTGACTGGGATTCGGTTTTGATGAAACCGACTCACCCCATTCCAGACTAGGATCTCCAAACAAATCCCCACACGCCCCGCGGGGAATAGATAAAAAACCTATCAGATGAAGATTTACCGGTTTTCAACCACGGTCCGTCCCGACTACTTCTTTTATGCGTGAAGGCGAGCGTACGTCGATGCAAGGGTGGCTTGGACGGACGAACTCAGCCGCAAAATTTGCTTTATATCAGTTGACTAGATCTCTGATTCCCAGCCGTAGCTTGGACATATTAGGAATTAATCCCTATCATGCGGATCCCTAGTTACGGAAGGGATGCATGGTAATTAACATTTACGGTTTTGATGGAAGGAAAAGCACGCTCGCACGCTATGGTAAAGGTTGCCGATATCGGGGAAACATGGGGGTCCGTATGTGAAAAGCTGAATGTCCACCAGTTGATTAGATGGGATTTCTATACGAAATAGTCGGATTAATGGGTGGGGGAGCACAAAAAGATTTTCATATTGGTTTCTAACGACTAAGAAGTTTGTTGTAGAAGCTGTTGCAGAACCCCGTAGGTAAAGGGTAGCCGAACTTATCGCTAACGGTTTCCGTTCTCAAAACAAATAAGACAGGTCTCCAAAAAGATAAGTCGACTTTTTCTGATGGACTACTCAAGCTACTAACTTCAGATATTCAGTTTGATGTTTGGAGTAGGTTCATTGTTGAGCTGTTTAACCAACAGATGTGGCCTTCTCAAGCTAAATGATGTCCGAAGAAGCATGTCTCTGTTGTGCTGAACACATCCTGAATGTTGAACTGGATTGAAGCTATGTTTGCGGTATACCATTTCTAATGGTATGGTGTGATAGCCCATATATTTATTACCTGAAAAACTGAAAAAAGTGTAATAAAGAGGAGAGTATAAAAAAAGTAAAAAAAGAAAAGAAAAACGGTAACGAAATGCAGTTTAACACAAATGTAGACAACGGACCCGATAAACTCAGCATTCAACATTTAGATAGAATATAGATGGATTAATTGGATACTCTTCGTATGTTCGACTGGAATCGTGATGGGGTGCGAGCTTCTGGGCGTGGGGTACACGCCACAAGATAATGGGCTATGCGGGCTACGCGTTGTATTTCAGATCGTGACATAACCGTTTGAGAGTTTCAGGTAGATAGCAGAGGAATGATTTTGTGAACAGTTACTTAACTTTGAACAGTGCAGTTTATTTGCTAAACAGAATAATAAAAACAGAATACATGCACTCTTGAGGAGCACTTATGGACCTGCTTAGACTGGTCAGTATTTATTTTACTTTTGTCGCAGCAAGTGGATGAAATGGTATTGTTCAAAGTTAAGTACCCGTTCAGAGAAGCATACCTCTACTCAGGCCCGTATCCAGGAATTTATTTCGGGGGGGGGGGGGGGGGTTGCATGCTGGTCGGACAAAAAAGAACAAAAACACATAGATCAGAGGTTCTCTCACTTTTACTCAAACTTTCTCATAGTCTTGGCCTAAACACTTCTTATCGTTTTAAGGCATAGAAAAAAATTATTATATTGATTTTCTTTCGTCATCCAGCTCCAGCTTCGAATATCAACATTGATTACTTCGTCAAATTGTCGGCTCGTCGGCTTGACCTACCACTTTTTATCTTTCTGAGATGTAGAAAAAAATCTGTCGATCTTCCAGCTGTAGTTTGACTTTCAGAATAATAACGTTGATTGCTCCGTCAAGTTTTTAAGTCATTTGCAGCCGAGACGTCAGTTTAGTTCTCTTCTCCAGTCACTTGCGGCATTGATGCGTTTCCAAGTCTATGAAAGCGTCTAAGGTGTTTGACATGCCACACGGACGTCTCGCGTAAACGGAGGCGTTTCGCCGCCATCGACAGTGACATTGAACCGTCCATTAGAAGAACCTTCTAAAAAAAGCTAATGACCAAAAGGAATTTCGACATTTGAGATGGATCATTTTCGCGGTATCAGCAGACAGTGTTGAAGATATGAGTGTCAAGGTGTTCGAAGAATGGACTTTACCGTCGATGATGGGTAAATTGGTGCTGATAAGCTCGAAGTGGCTCTTATAGCGGTGGTATAGTTCCTTGATCGAAGGTGATGTGTGCCGTGGATCTATTGAGCTGAGAGAAAAATAAAGCGAATTTCAGTTCAGAATGATACACAGAAAGCTTTCTGTGGACGCATTTTGTAAAATAGGCCCTGATCACGGTCTTATTCAGTTTTTTGTTGAAGAGGATAGTGTTTAGTTGAAGTTATTTTTCTTTTTATAGTTTACTCCACTTGTACTACTTGTTTCTTGTAGTTGTGGGTGATAAATAAATAATAATAATAATAATAAAATGTTCTGAACCCTTTGTACAGAGGAAGTGATCAGAGTGTTAGTGAGCAAACCACTGCCACAGAGTTGATCTGCTCACTTGAAGAGTGATACTTCTGATAAAGTATACGGGAGGAGAGCATAGTCTTAACGAGTTCCTCGGTTGTGGTCTGACACAGATCAAGATTTGTACGGACACGATACTCGAGCTCAGCATCGTATCTTTCAGCTTTTTTTTTTTCGAAATTTTTCCAATTTTTTAGCGAATATTCGCAATTTTCGCAAGATAAAGTGGAGGTATGAATATTTTACATCTATACATTTGCCGCATAGAAATTTCTGATAAGGATCGTTGGAGCTAATGTTTTTGGTCAGCGAGGCTACTGTACAGCTAGGATCTATCCTGCTAATTTGATTTCTTAAAGTTACAGTTTTGGATCAGTTATTCTTCCGGAAGAATATTAATTTATAACCGCCCAATCCTGTAGGTTCTTAATTGAAAGAACGTAGAATATATATAACTTATTCCAGTCAGTATAACGTGGAATAAAATAATAAAAAGAATTTCAAGTGTTTAAAATACTCCTTCAGCCAAGCTGACAGTGAATTATGTAAAAGAAATAACTAAAACACGATAATTATTTTTTTTATACATTCAAGTGTCCCTTTGTCCCGTTGGACAAAGGCATTTAAATTTTAATTTTTGTTGCTATTTTGTGTATATGGTCCTTGGGCTTTTGAGATACACTGATCTATCTATCCATCTATAACCTCATGCAGAGCTTCTAGTGGACCTAGCACTCTTACTTAACACGCGGCAGATCAGCTTCATGCTCTGCAATCGTAGAAACCTTTCCTTCTGATTCACGCCCGATTTCCACGGCCTATGAATCGCTTTTATTGCTGACAACTTTCGCGGTTGAAAAAGTGCGAGCTTTGTCAATACTGGACCATTATTTCGATTCACTTCACCGAGTTTGATTGATACCTTCGCCGCAAAAAATACGATTGCCTCGATTTTGCCAGGTGGGATGTCCCTAGCGATCTCGTCAAGCGTTTGTCACTGTCGCCTCAAGTCAGCATGATGCCGACACCGCGATGAATTGCCAAGCAAAGGTTTCATGGCGACGAGGAGGGATCTGATCAGTGTTGTCACAAGTTGTATTTTTTCCTTTTTGGTCAACGTTGCAAGTTTTTACGGAACAAACTGAATCCTCATCAGTACTGCTTCCTGACTCTAGATACAGAAGCAGCGGAATTGCTCTTCAACTTCAACTTGCGGGGAAGAGAATTCGCGATTTCCAACTGTCCTAGCGACTAGTTGCGATTGGGAACGAGTTAATGCCCTATAAACCCTTCCTCAACCCCCTAGTCGTCAACCCGCCCTTCTAGAGTTTCGTACTCGCATGCTGCGAGTATTCTTATATATTATTGATTATTACTGTTAGCTTGTCATGGAATTCCTTTACTTGGCCTTTTTACAAATTATTATGCTGGCACTTCACCAATGCTTGTACTGATGATGAGTTTGACGTCTCAGCTCAGAGTACTACTTTAATCAGCTAGAGCGCTGAATTGGTAAAGGACGAATTGATTCCTCGGTATCTCTTCATTTGAGACCGGAGATAAGACAGTTTTTTGCCGTTAGCTATATATATATATGTATTGACAAACCCAAAGGCCATATACAGGATAAACAAACAACTCATAGGAAACTAAACAAAATAGCAGACTAAGAAATAGCACTTCTCAACTCGAGTGCTTTTCGGACAAAAGTACCAAAAGAAACAATCACTCTTAGAACGTAAGATATCAAGAAGCTGCCCACCATTCCGAGAAAATAATGAACCCCTTAAGTGCGAAAGCTCCTGGCACCTCAGTTTTGTCGCGAATCGTGTAGTCATTAGTCGCTCAAAATTTGCAGTACCTTATGCTACATATCCATTCCTAACCGGATAAAAATAGTCATTTATTACGCGGGTAGTTGCAAGGAAAAACAACCGGCATTTTAACGGCAACAGAGAAGCAACTAGAGTTTGTTTACGCCAGAACTTGTTTACCGAAAAGACCAAAGATTGGCATTGAACGTGTCCGAAAGCTTTTTAGTGCTGTAAATGCTGCATTTAATGCTGCATATTTATTTACTGTTGTCCGCTTGCATTTCTTCTCTGACACTCCTAGAATACCGAAATTTAAGTTGGGAAGAAGAAGAAGAAAAAAAGAATTAGCTATATAAAGGACGACTTCAGACTTCGTCAAGTTTTTCGCAAAGTATGGCCCGTAAAGTTTGTCGCCGCTCAGACGGGAATTCGACCTAGATAACATTACGAAAATTTTATGTGGCAATTTGTTCTAGAAAGAAACAGATTCTAGGAAGATACTAGGAGAATCGCCGTGCTCCCCAGTTTCTTCCTGAAAATTCAGCATAAAATGTAGCATCTTCGCTGAATTTTTCGATGAATTTTATGCTGAATTAGTGCTGCATTAACTGAGCGAAAATAAAGTCCGAAAGCAAAATGCTGCATAAAATCCTGAATTAATTCAGCATTTTCGTTCATTTCGGAGCTTTCGGACACGTTCATTGTAGTCTGACTGTATTGTTGCAACTTGCAACCCTGGGCTCATCGAAGGCCGGTAAAACCCATTTTTCAGCAGTCAAGCGGGTTTCTTTGATGCCTCGCGATCTCCGAGAAAGACTGTCGTGATTTACCTTCCTTTGGCTGCTTTTTGAAATAATGGCAGAAAAGAACATGCGGAATCAGGAAGCAAGGTCACCGAATATTGGGATCTGGCTGGACACGGCTATGACAGGCTATTGTCCCAGTCGCGTTTTAATATTGCCGAAGCGCCCTCATGTGTAGCCTACTAAGGCGCAACTTCCGAGTGTGTTCCAGCCTCCCTATCATCAGTTACTAAGGTAGGCGCTCAAACCTGCATTCAGGTAATTCTGGCCATCATTAGAAGAAGCTTGGAACACACTCTTTGCGAACATTACAGCTACATTTTCCATCCAGTTCAGTGAAGCAAGTTTTGAAATGAAAGTTAAATGCCAGCTTCTATGCATGTTTGGGTCGTTTGACTCATTGCTACAGTTTGTACTGTGGCCCATGTCAATAGCCTGCGTCATATATAGGGCTGTGTTCAGGAATCTCTTTCGGGGGGGGGGGGGGGCTTCCGCAGGTCGGGCTTAGTCCATACCATACCTAACAGTAAAACAAGAACACAGACCAGAGGTTAAATTCGTTTTTTTATGTTAGCGGGTCGGGGTCGAACCCCTAAACCCCTGGATACGGCCTTGGTCGTGTAGGCTATAGCCTGGCTATAACTTTTCCGTCCGCTTTTTTTTTGGTTTGATGGGACAGACAGGTGATCAGGTTTTTCAGGCTGGATTTTCTGCACCTTCACCATCAGTTGAAAAAGTCTCAACTCTTCCGCACGGAATTGTTGATTGTGGCGAATGCCCTGCAAGAATTTCAGTCCGCGGTCGTTTGACCCCTTTTGCCTGTCAGAACGGTAGGTCTGTAGAGTTAAGCGATAGTCGTTTGACTTGACACGTTTGTATATTTGTTTGACACCGATCGCGTCTAGTTAAACAAAAGGGAATCTACAACTCGATTACTTGTCCAGGACTCTGTTTCACACGAGCGGCTATCCATTGTCAATTATCTAAAGAGAAAAGTAGCATTACGCCCGTCGCACTTCACCCAGTTGCGATCACCATACGGTATCGACAGCTCGGCAATGATTCTAAGAGTGATTGAAAATCAATGGTTTACCGAATTATGCTGGAAAGTTTGCAATCGGAATACACGCGCCCCCTAGGCCTTCAGCTGAGGGTGAAAAGCGGTCCTATTCACGGGACGGAAAGTTCGTTATTCAACTAGAGGGACCTGAAAAGCTCTTGAACGGAATTGCCGGAATTGTACTCGATGATAGCCTTGTCTGTTTGTGCAGCTGATTTCATTTAGCACGTGGTGCCGTTCTCCACAGTGGTTTCAAGTGCATGTTCCGTAATGTGAGAGCAACAGGGCTGAAACAAAGAGGCGATTGAAGTGTCAGGCATTAACTCGGATTAGGTTATCTCGTTTTCGGCCAAGGTTCGCACTGCCTGCTTCCGCCGAATTCCTCACTGGGTTCTACTTTGAAATCGCTTTTTTGTGTGAAAAAATCCCTCAACAGCGTCAAAATAATACAGTGTAAAAATTTTGGGGATGATATGTTGATACATGGAACTTGTACTCCTGACAGATAAACCAGAATTCCATCCCCGTAATTTCGGTGTTGACTAAACTTTAGCCGATTATCTATGCCTCGAACCGTCAACATTTTCCATTTACTAACGGAACTGATTGTCCCTAGAACGGTTTATAATTGCAAACGCGTCCGGTGCCTCGCTGGCCTCTCGGCTAAAATATATATGTAGGCACAAATATATATTCTGCAACATTAATAATTTTAATTTAATCGAATTTCCTATTTCTTTCATGACGTCATGGGCCGAATAAGCTAAGGTTAAGGTTTGGTTTCAACCGTAATTTCTATACAGTTCCAAACAGCTGTGATGAAGTCCATGATCAGAATGAAACAAAATTGTCACCACACTTGGACCTCCATCGTGTTACAGCTTACTAACTTATAAATGTTGTTGTTGGATTGTTTATTTTTCATTTTTGTAATTTAATGATTAAGAATTTAATTTAATAAGGCTGGAACACACCCTTATGCGGAGTAGTTGCAGTAAGCAAATTGTCCGGAAGCTTTTATCAGCAGGTCAACCACACTGCCAGAAGTTTCATAACAGACGACAGAAGGATGCGTTGTCTCAACAGACAACAGACAAGACTTCGGGTTGTCTGTTTCTGTTGTGTTTGAAAATGTTATGCATAACAAGCGATGCCATCAGGAAGAACCGAAAAACCGCCAAACAGTATCTGCTGAATTTTCAGACATAATGACGACAAATAAAAAAGGCAGTAGATGCATTTTTGGCTCTTCCTGTCAATGCTTGTTATGCATAACGTTTTCCAGCACAACAGATAACATCTCAAGTGTTATCTGTTACGCACTGTCTGTTGAAACCGCGCATCCTTCTGTTGTCTGTTATGAAACTTCTGACAGTGCAGCCATAGACCAACGTTTCTTACCTGCTGTCGGTCCAGATTTGGCCTTCCTTCGTCGTCAACAGCTGTTCTTCTATATAGAAGTGGCCAAAATGTGCGAATAACATTAAGACAACCCGATTATCAGCAAGCACTTCAAGCTTGATTAATTCCTGGACGAAAATAATAGGATTCAACACTTTCCTCAACGCAGCAGCTTAGAAGGTTCTCTACATGGTATTCCACTTCACTTAATTGCAGAAAGGCATAATGAAAACAGCATGATGCAAATGTTCGACGCGAGAAGGGATGATCACCGGATAAAGTATGAACGATCTTAAGATAAATCGTTGAAGAACCTCAAGGAATTAAAGAGTTTGCAACAAGACGTTAGCTACGGCAACATCGTGTACAAGCTCGCATTGTGACTGAAGCAGGGCCTTATCCAGGGGGGGGGGGGGGGTAGGGGGTTCACCCCCCTTAAAACATACAAAAATAATCATTATTTATAGGCTTTTCCCTCTGATCGATGTCTTTTTTGTCCGACCCGCGGGCAACCCCCCCCCCCGAAAGGCACACCCCCCCCCCCGAAATTAATTTCTGGATACTGGCCTGGACTGAAGCATTGGGTTTTAAGTAGTGCTGCCAGATCGTGATCCAAGAAATACGCCGCTGTCTTTGAAAAATACGCCAAATTTCTTTTTAACACAAAATTGCAGGACATCTCCAAAAGCTCACAAGGATTGTGAACAGAACCCGAACAGTTTTAATCGGTCGTAAAATGCGCCAGTTTTGGCGTTGAATCCGACAATATGGCAACACTGGTTGTAGGGCGGACTGGCGGTGCTATATGTACAGTATCATACCACAAGTATATGGCACGAGGTTGGTTGCATGAAACGTTGCGGAAAACATGTTTCGGGTTGTCCCTCTGTTCTGTGTGGCTACAGATATATTTATCATTCGACGTAGAGTTGGACAAGGCTGCTTTTGACAGCTAGCCACGGTTTTCGTTTTGTTTGTTTGCTTGTGAGTTTGCAGTCCATATTTAGCCAAACAATTAGATAGAAATATAGATATAAGTGTTTTTGAAGAAATGTAGGGCTGTAAACTACAACATTCATAAAACACAACACTATATTAACACAGTTTTTGATACCTTCCTTAGAAATCGATGTTTGGTTTTCGGTCGTCCCGAAGCTCTTCGGCCATAGAGATTGATGATTTAGATTGAGACGATTAGGAGATTGCCATTCACGTGGCTCGCTAAATGGAGAGATTGTTTTATTTTAAGTTGTCCGCCAGAGAAATTTTTTTGTTTCAATCATGTTTGTCTCTTACCATTTATGGAAATGTTAATGCTCAGTTGAAATCGCTCGCCGGTAATCGTATAAATGCGGTCTTTTTTCTGTTTTCCCCGACTGTTCATACTTGACAGAGTTCAAGTAGATTCAGAATTACGCTGTCGTTTCAGTACCACGTCAGAAAAGCAGCCAGTCGTACAATCTTGCGATCTGGAAATCCCTGGCATTGGAGATTGACCTATGACCCAAAGCTCACTCCGGAACGTGGACTGATGTGGGATTAATCGCAAGCTTTAGATCTTCCTGATCTGTGCTCTCGGCGGAATTGTCTGAGTTTTCGGCGGAAGCGTGGGCTTCCTTCGGAAACTCCTTTGCTATTTTCCAATCTGAAGTTTCTGTCTATCTAGTTAATGCTCTCTGGAAAGGGACTGGGTGCTTTCTGTCGGATGAACTTGCCTGGGCTACGGGGAGGGTTGGAAGCAAAACAGCTGAAGCCGTCAATTCTTCTGTTTTCAGTGAAGTTGCAATTATTTTATTTAGTCTACCAATATCTCCCTGTATACGGAAATAAGAGTGGAAATAACAAATAATATCATTATGTAAAATTTATGATAATTTAAAACTATAAAGGCCGTCGCGTAATTGAAGTGAATTCGAACTGAAACTTTGGATGTCTTATATCACGACGATAGAAACGTAACCTAATGTGAATTTGAAGAAAACGGCAGATAAAATCTATCAGTCTGAATTTAATTCGCTATCAGAAGTAGGCTATACCAACAGGGAACAAACCTTAAACAAACACAAACAGAGAAAGAAAACCGAGACTAGCTGTCAAAACTAGCCTGTTCAGCTCTATCCAGCAGGATACAGAAATCTTAACACAACCCTGTAACAACAAAAAGAAATACATGTTATAGTCACACAAAAAACTCTAAAACAATCAAAAAATGGTTGTATGTTGGAACGTCCAGGCCCTGCTGAGTAAAAATGTGAATTATTATTTACGATTTATCATGACTTTGTGATCAAGACATCACATTCAGGGGAGTGTACAGGAATGTAGTTTAGTTTCGAGCTGGTCCCTGCTTCCAAGACGACCCAATGGCGAGCATTCGATCTTGAGCCTCCGCCCCCAGTCTTATTTTTCATGGGTCTTAATGTAAAGTTATACTTTGAACGTTAGTTAACTTTGAACAGTGTCATTTTCTTCACTTGCCGTGACAAAAATTAACTACCAAGTAGCTACTGAAGGGCTACTAAGAACACTTGAGTGAGTGTTTACCATTAAGCCCAAAACTGCGTTCAAAATTTAATAATGCTCAAAGATGCATACCTCTAGTGTCCCCCAATCAATGATGTATAGAAATGAGGGGCTCCTGGTTCTTAAGCAGTGTATATTGACAAGCCAGGATAATACACCTTTGGCATCCTTAGAGTAAAGGTGTGACCACATTGTCAGTTTGGTTAGACATAATTATACTTTAGAAAGGAGGGACTCCTGATTCTTAAGCAGTGTGTATTGACAAGTCAGGATAATCCACCTTTGGCAGCATCCTTTGAGCAAAGCTATGACCGCATTGTCAATCTGGTAAGAAAGAATTATTTTCGAAACGCCAGATTGCTGTTTCCTCCCGCCTAGTCTGGCATTCATCCAGGATCGTGAGCATATCATATGAAGAGGAAAATGTAGTAAAAGCCGTAATTATCTGGTACGGCCAGCATCCGCGTACCTCATACGAAAATGATGTGCACTTGTATGGAGGCATGATTGAACACCGTATTTAAATGAAAACCCTTACAGTGCCATGGTGTCTTCAGGTTTTGTACATGATGCGGACTTCTGAATGCCCGGCTGGAGACCATGTTGGCAGTTGGGCTGTAATCGATCATTTTCAGCTGAGCTGTTACAAAAGAAGTCGTTGTCGTCAGTCTTTCGGGTATTGGAATTCGCACGCTCCAATCCGATCAAAAGAACGTGTTGATTGTCCCTTCTGCAGCTATATTTCATGGCGGATCAGGGAATTTTTGGCAACCCCGGGGCAGAGCGATGGTGTCCAGCCGCCCTTGGTGCTCTTCTTTAGATTGTAAACACATCCATCTTTGTCGGATCCAAGGGAGTAAGGGAGCGAACAAGGGGAGAGAGGAGGCAGATGGTGTGTTCAGGTCCGAGTACGCTTCAAGTCAGCCGTTTGTTGTTGTAATTGGGAGCTGGGCGTTCGATTAACGGCGAATAACCACTTCGTCTGTAGTCTGAATCGTTGCCGCGTTAGGGTTTATAGGAGCATTTTGGTGGTCATTACCGACCGACTAGAAAGGAAAAATGTACGGGCTTGGAAAGTTTGGCATCTCAGTCATTTTCTTGCTGGTCAACTTTTAATTTGAACAAGTATCTGTGTCAGCACTGGAAATAAAGCTTCGTTCTTTTTCGAACATGTGCCAAGTTTTTATGTCGTTTTTTACTGCTATAATTTATTGTGTTTATCTGATCGTAGTCGCATTTTGTTGACTACTGTGCTAAGGTATCTGAAGCCAAGCGGGTGTCTTGAGAATACGCGTTTTCACTGGTAACATCAACAAACCTGTCATTTTTTCGCTCGCTTTTGACATCAGAACCAAATTTGGTGGAGACTGAAGGTATGGTAAGATTGTCAGTCCGTTTTAGTGCGACATGGTGCTTTGAAATTTGAAAATTTGCAAAAAGCTTGATACTGTTTCATGATAAGCAACATGAGGCGACAGGAAAGTAAATGGGAACTCTTTGGAGCGGCAGGGGAGTAGAATAATTGTCGCAGTTGGTTTTTAGTGCGGATAATTTAATAGGGGCGCATGGTGACAGAAGTTTTATTGAAGTGGAGAATTGAGATGGAGATGCACCCAGCGGAGCAGCTTAGGTGATTTGTCAAGTAGTCTGTTATCCGGTTTTGTTGGTGTTCGACGACGGGGGTTCTTCTGTGCTTGTTAGCCATATTGACAACTTCTCTTTGCGTGTTTTTGCAAGGAATAGGTTGATGCCTTTGGACTGTATAGTAATTACAGAAGCCGTTGGTTTTTCAGCACGTTCGCGTATGGAAAGCGCTCCAAATGGAATAGTGTCTGTTAATCCCCCATTGTCTCAAACTCAACACTTGTGTAGCCGGTGCAAAACTGATAAGTCAGCTACACTTTTGTTAGAGCTATATTTCGACCCTTCTTGGCAAGGGTCCTCTTCAGGATCAAGCCGCGCAAGCTAGAAAATGAACTTGTGGAAAAACAGTTCAAGATTCTTCCTTAAATATCTGATTTTGTGAATTTCTTGTCTGAAAATTGGTTGGAGTTAAAGCTGGTGCTGTCATTTCATTCTGGACACGGCTGCTGTTTTTGCTGTTCGATTGGGTCATCGAAAGGATAGAGATTCTTCTGCATTTTGGCTTTGGAGTCACCTGTCTCTTCTTCTTCCTTCCGCAGTCAGCTTCGGCTGAAGGAATATCTACTTGTGTAGAGATAGTAAAAAGTCGGACCCATAAGGTAGTGGGTAACTTTCACTTTCTATTACTGAGGCATATGCTAAACCTCCGTTACCTGGGAAGCAGGTTGCAGATTTTCTACTCATCAACCTGTGGATCTATTTTACTATGTCTAAGACAAGTGATGATGGTGAGGCATAGGGGGACTAACAGAAACTAGTCCGCTTGGAAGCGCTGAAAATATAGCGAATTTCGTTTTATTTCTGGTTGATCCAACGAAACAATACATAACGCTCCTAAGAAAGGCACAACCGTGTCCTGTGCGGGGGTGCATAACTTCTATTAACTTGTAACCAACGATACACACATTTTTCATCTCATCTTAACTCATTTTTTTCAGTCCTTGCCCACATTTTTAGTTTCTATCTTGCTTGAACTTTGTTGCTATGAATCAAAAGAATTTTTGGTGTCTGAAATCTTGTCTCGTCTTCACGGCGGGTCACAACAGAGGGTGTGATTATATGGATCAACAGTAAGTGCAAGTTTGTGCACGGACTTTAACATGAAACCATCTTCGCGCAAAAAACCTTCCTCATACGTTCCGGCTGAACATAGTCGTACCCTGCTTCCATTTTTCACTGATCGGAAATGGAAATTTTTAGATTTATAGCTGCCGTCCCTGTCCCGAAGAATTTAAAACATCGGCTCGATTGGCTTCTCGTCCACGGTGACGCCGATGTTTTCGCTATTGCTGTGTTCTAAAGTGACCTTTATATAGCCTGAACATCGCTTTGCAACCAGGTCTGGTACTTGCCACGAGCTTAGACGTCCAGGGATATCACCATGTGTAAATGATGAGATGCTGAACATGTCCACCGTTATGCCCCCACCGAGCAAATGACCACTTTGAAAATACTTTTCGTAGCTAGAGAACCAGAAGATGAATTTGGTTTTCACAGCGAACTGTATATATAGCCTGAACATCGCTTGGCAACTGGGTCTGGTACTGCTCTGAGCTTAGACGTCCATGTGTATCCCTTTGTATAATGATGATATGCTGAAAATCTCCGCTGTCCCTCTTATACCCACCGAGTAAGTTTCCACTTTCGAAATACCGAGTCGGGGTTAGAGAACCAGAAGGTGAGTTTGAAATCACTGCGTGTGAATATTTTGCTCGTCATCAGTATACGTGGCTCACTTGAGGTAATAGGAGCAACTGTAGGCTCACTCTTGTACTTGTTATGTTGATACGTTGTGCTGAAGGTGTTTACTCGAACCCGCGAGCTACGTTCTTCGTTAATCATTATGGTAGTGCCACAAAGGTGTCGATCTGACAGGCTCGATAATGGGTAGCTGAAAGTGCTCCGGGGTCAGTTTATAATCGCTCTTGCAACACCTAATAACCCCTTCATGATAAAAGTTTTATTCCTATTTCGATTACTATCAATTGATTAGAGGAGGCTGTAGACAATGGCGAGACAATATTGTGAACAGCTTGGGGTCTGCTGGAGCCCTTTCATGATGTCCATGGAGTCGGCAGAGAAGGGAATTTTAACCATTTGACTGCGTTGAACAAGTGGGAGACCTGGGGTAGCTGAGGTTAAAGGTCGGGGTGGCTACCCGTCGCTCATAGTCATAGCCTGCACTAAATGAAAGTTGGCGTTGGGGTTGCCTCCTCTCTTAACTAGATAATGGTGGTGATGAGCTTCGGCCAGTGTCCATTCCAATCCGCAACCACGTTTCGTAAAGATAGAGCGTGTCTGCGGCCCTCGACAGGAACGTGAAACGGTAGAAGTTTCGGACCTAGTGATGGTCAGTAATTGTAGCGTCGGTGCAATGCTACGTTGCTGTAAAGGAGAAATGGTTATTCTACTCTATAATACGTTATAAGTTCTTGCTAAATCGGAATAAAAGTTCCAGGCTTTGTCGTCATGCTGAAGGGGTTCTAGGTTTCTCAAAGGTTACAAATCCGTCCAGCTGCTTTCAACCTTACTCGGCCCCTTTTGGTTTTCATGAGAACACTGAAAAAATTGCATATTATAAATTTCTGATCAATGAGCTTCTCGATAACCATAAGCAGGAGACTTAACCGCGTCGAAAAAAGCTAACCACGCAAATGCAAAACTTAGCGGAATGCCGTTATGGTAGATAGCCTAGAAATGCCACAAGTAGTTTGAAACCTTATAGACGACAGTAGAGGAAAGGATTGGAGACGCAGAGCGAAACAACTACGAGCTGAAGCAGGTCTTCCTTTCATGAGCCAGCGTGTGACTTACGACCCAGCTGTAGGTTAATTGGACAATAAACATTGTGAAGTGACACGTTGAGTGTTAGGGGATTTATGGCGTTCTCTCTTTTTTTTCTGGTCACACACGGGTAATCCGTCAGCCATGAACTTCATGTTCAGTCTTGTCAGTGTTGAAATTGCTGACTAATTCTTTATGCATTCTTCGTTCGTCCATTGTGTCCTCAGATCTGTCCAATTGATAACGTGGCTTTCTTAGTTGGTACCATTGAAATGAATAGCAAGACATGGAAATCGTGCTAGCTAGATGACGGGTCAGTTCAGTAGCCCCCAGTTAGAAGTCCAGGTGATTTTTTAGCGCGAAAAATTCGGAGACGGAAGCCGAACTCCCAGAAAGTTATGAGCGTGTTCCACCCTCGTACCAATAGTAACTATTAGTTACTAAATCCGTTCCAGCCTCACGAAAAGTTACTACGCTGACCGTTCCAGCCTTGTCGAAATAGTAACTAATAGTAACTATTTGCTTACCACGCTCGGGAGCGTGGTAAGCGTAGTAACCACGAATCTCTGTCACGTGATTGGTCAGATTCACCCGTGTCATGATATTCCGCTGGAAAATAGAAAAGTCGTTCCAGCCTTGACGACAAAAGGGCAGAATTTGTGAAGTTATGCGTGGTAACTACGGTAAGTAGGATGGAACACGCTCTATATCTATTTGGTCAGATCGATGTGTTTAGATTGACTGTCCTTGCGTTTCTAGCTTTACCAGGGCGATCTTGATTTAGTTATTTCCTCCCACAACCTATCCTTTAAAGGACACCTTGCACTACGTCGTGTTTCTGCTGAGATGTTCTGTGATTGTTGACTACTTCAAAACTTAGCTATGGGTACAGCAAACTAAACAAGGCTTCGGCTGTGTTTAGCATCTTTCCACATCCCTTGGCTTGGATGACAAACGTGGTAAATTTGGATAACCGGTCTGCTCACCAATAAGCTTATCGGAAACAGTGACCAGGATCCTGATACGTCGTGTGAAGAAAAAAGGGGGGCTAGAAGCTCATATGGAACTTGCAAGGCTGGTACGGAGGATGAAATAGAGAATTTGCCTTTTCCTGGGTTTGTTCTGATCATTTGTTTTGAGATAACAAGATAACCTTTGAGATAACAATGATCATAGACTTAAATATTTTATTTTTGAACTTGACTGTAGTGATGCGCACTTTAAAGGCGCTAGAAATGTATGTGTAAGCAAAACCCTTGAGGCAAAAACGATAACAGGCCCTTTGGGATGATTAATATAAATCGTTTGGTCAAAAGTATTTTTTCACTTTTCGGTTAAGATGCGCAAGGGTACTAGAATAAGTTTTGAAGCAAAACCCTTGTGGCAAAAATGGCCATGGGCTGAGATGTATCGTTTCATCAAAAGTACTTTTCGACTTTGCGGTTAAGATGCGCACTTTAAGGGAGCTAGAACTTCATTTGTATGCAAAGTCCTTGAGGCAAAAATGATAATGGGCTCATGGGGATCATGAAAATGTATATTTTTTAATTGAAAATGATGGTGGACTATCTATTTCAAAGAGTAGGGAGCTCATTGCGATGACGTAGCCAAAAGCTTTGTAGTATTTGTATCGGATTTCGCAGCGGGAGAAATATTTTACTGAATGCGACCAGATACCTTTGGGCTTTAGTTTACTCATGTTCTGAACGCGCTGTAAAATGGTTTCTCTGTTTTGTCGGCATCCATTGTCCCCAGTTGGGGGCTCGATAGATTTGAAGTATAAAGATCAGGTGATTGGTCGTTTTTACTTTGCCGTCAAACCAGACTCCCCCCTGAAGTTTTAACAGTGATACTGGTTAGGGATTAATCTACGACCGTTCTTACTTTGCCATAAGCCAAACTCCCCTCAGAAGTTTGATCAGTCGGGACTACCCTTTTTGTTCAGTTTTGGTTGATATTGAAGGAATAAGGATGTGAAATTCCAATAAGTAGCTTGCGTCTGTTATGAGCTTCCGGGGGACCTTGGATCTCTATTCCCCGGCCTGGAGGTGATGAATTAGTGATGATGCTGCGAGGAATCAGTCTGAAGGCCTGCAAATTGCAGTATACGCCTCGTCCGGCCAAATTCAATCCCGCTCATCTCGTGACCTACCTTGTCTGCTTGATATCCTTCGTCGGTCGATTGCCAGAATGATTCACGCCTCCTGGCCTTATGAAAACATGTAACCTTGTCCCACCCCGCTGCAAGCGACCAGGACATCCGCGATGCAACTAATAAATGGTGGTATAGAAGGGCAAACAGTTGTGGTTGAAGGGGGCTAGCGGAAGTAGTATAATGGTGACGATGATAGCTCCATTAGAGACGGACTGCCAGCACACCTGCTCAGGTGACAAAGGGGCATAATGGTCGAGTAGAAATGAAGAGGGCTAAATAGTGTCCGAATTGGCTCTGGTTTCTCTTTGTCATTAGAAGGGTCAGCACGGATATTGTGGAGCACATGGTAACACACATTACTACTCTGCTATGTCCCGATATGTGTCAGCTGGCTTCCTCATTTCTTCATTGCGTTGTTTCGGATGGCGGTGGACTGTTAATGCATTTACGAATGGTTGATAACTAGTTTAAATCAAACGCCAGTGTCGGGTGGGGGTCAATTACGTTGCATAATTTTTTGTTTATTCAGCCTAAAGGCTATACCGTACAAGGCTAGTGACATGTATCACAGAAAATAAACAGTTACACCAAACTAAACAAATTTTCTGTTCGAAGTTTGAACGCGTTAAGTACCGTAGCCTATGTATCTACAAACGTCCACGATGAGGTTGGGGTTCGTAGATTTCAGGATGCCGGGAAGCAAGAGCGCGATACCAAAGTAATGCGATTCGAAAAGGTCTTTGGTCAAGCACTTCCCTCCTGAAATTAAAGTAAGAACACAGAGATACTGGGTGTTAGGGCCTAGAACCCTAGGGAAGCCTCGCCGTTCGTTTAAGCGAGAAAGAGTTGTACGCACAAATTGAGGGAGTAAACTCTTTTGGGGGTTCGTCGTGTTTGGTTGTAAGGATGGTAATATAATTCGTTCGAAACACCCCACAAACACAATTATACATTGCATCCTTCAAATTACTCACGAGAAATAAAAAGAAAGTACATGTGAATGCTTTTTGTAAAACAAACATGAACACATCTTTCAAAAATCAAGTAATCTCGCAAATAATATCGTCCATACATCGTAGGTCTTTCCATGTCAGTATTAGATAAGTCGTAGCTTTGTGTGGTTGGAATCTTTTTTGTTTTTCAGGAAAAAGCAGTGGACAGTTAATTGTATCACCATCATTTGCTGAATTGTTGTTTCTTTGGTGACAGCGGTACTCATAAAGTGCGCTCGCTGATAGAAATGATCCCTTTCTCATCGTCGTGTCGGGGCGCAAAGGGAAAATGAAATGGCGCCGCTGTATCCCCATGATCCCCACAGTCATAAAGGATCGAATGCTACATCTTGGGAGAGCGTTTGTCCTGGCAGCTGGGAAGCTTTTGTTGATCCCTAAACGTTTCATTGGGAACTCCCGGCTCTCTTTCACGGGATATATGGGCCATCACACAGCCGGGCGTTTTCGTGATGAAAAAAGGTTTTTCGGGAGTGAAATGGTCCGAAGTGAGTCCATTCCGGCAGCCTCTGCGAGTTTCGTGCTTTCTCGTATCCTCTGCATATTTGCATAACGAGGAAACAGTGGCGATTTTGTCGAAGGGGGGGGGGGGAATAAGCTTTTGATTGTCAAAACGTCTGCTAAGGATACCAAATGGCCTTGCGGCAATGAAAACCGCGAGTCGTCGGATTGTTTCCTGACAATGTGTTGAATGTTGGTTTTGTTGAAGACCAAATAACATAATTGAATTGAATGATCAATTTCCGGATATACAACAAAAGCTTTTTCTGCTTAATCTTTCTTAAAAAGCTTCTTCTCTTAACAGATTTGTTTCTTCTGTTTGTGTGATCCGAAATTGGTTCTAGCAAGGAAGGAATATAAAGGCTCACAATATGCGGTTTTATTATGAAGTCGCCTACCCGATCATGTGTAGGATATATGGGTGTGTAAATTTTCATTCGAAGTACCCAACGTGTAGGCAGGGTGGTGTACCACCTGTGGAAAAAGTAGGAAGGAACGTTGACGGCGTGGATGAAGTGGCTGTTGTTGCCTCTGGCTTTTTCGTTCACTCGCCCGCAGCAAAAAATAAATCTTTGATACTCTCTCCAAGAATATAAATCTTCCGTAATCTTCTCCTAAGGCTTTCTTGTGTCATATTCATCACCTTAATATTATCTTCTTCCCCCAAAAAAAACAGATGGTATTTTGCCTCCCGAAGATGTAAACTCCCCGTAGGATATCCACTGTTGATGGAAAGAAGATCCCTTCCCCAACGCTTGGGATTAGCTGCCGAGAGAGAGAGAAGAAAAACAGAAGACATACCAGAACGGACTTGATTGGATTTGTTTATTTTCTTGTGGGCCAGAATCTCAAGTGGCGTTCCGATAGAAAGGAGACAGATCGTGTTTAGGACAGATAGAAAATTGAGCATACTTGAGAAAAAGCAGGGATGGGCTTACAGATTGTTTGGAAATGTGGTGCTGGTGAAAGCAAAGCTCGATTGGTCTTTGTGTTGTTTAGACTAAGAATCTGGCGTGAGCGAGCCCCCTCGCTTGAGAAACAACAGAGACAGGTTTCTGTTTATACTAAAAAATAGCTGAGATCTTATTCGTAAATCAACATGGCACAGCTCTTTGCTCATTTGAAAAACTGCGCTGAAAGGTTGGACCCGAAGAAATTATGTGTAGAAAACTTGGAATCCCGGAGACACAAGCAAAATTCATGACCGTCTGGAATTTGACACGCCTGGGAAAAATTCTTATCGGCAATGGGCCTCTTGCTAGAAATTGCAGAACGGATCTATGCTTGACATACACAGAAGGAAAGCTATGAGGACCATCCTATCCACGTAGTTGCCTCTCTGACAGGCAGGGAATGAACCTCGGGGATAACTGGGCCCTGCAGTGGCAGGTTGTCAGGGTTTACGAATCGGTTGTTGCTTGTCACGTTTAAGCTGTGAGCAAATGGTTTGTTTTCCCTACTGTCACTCGCTCGTAGACAAGCCCAGACATGCAGAGGGGTTGTTGGCGCCTATGACCGATGTAGTATTTGAAGTGCAAGCTTTTTTGTTGCGGCCTTCCCAGACCACTCTTGTTCATGCTAAGATGATGGCAGGATTGCTGAGGATTATTTGTGGGACCGGCAAGATCTGTTCTTCGACCTGATTGTGTGTTCTTTTTCTTGGCAAACTTACCTTTTTTGACCCGGAATCGAGAAAATATTATTCCATTCCATGTTTTAACTACCATATACATACCTTCATTAAGGCACGGGAGGGCCGAGCTCCCTCCGGAGGCATAGCTCGTGGGGGATCTCCCATTAAACATTAGAATTACACACAATCTGCCTATAAGAAATTATGATATAAGTATAGATTCTAAACCCAGCGGGATTTATTGAGAAGCGTATTAGTGATTTTTCCACTGAATGTCAGGAGTCATTCCATTCCATCTTTGGTCATTTCTGTTTGTTCCGAGTAGGTACGTAGTTATCGAAGTATGTTTTTCCTTTCCGTTGTTTCTCTTTCGTTTTTCTTGTTTTTTACTCCGTCTTTTCTGGGCCTCGCCTAGTTTTGTTCAGTGACGGGTTATAAATAAAATGATGATGATGATATAATACACGAACCAAGTCACCATACTAAAGGTTAACTTCAGACATCTTTGTTGATATATGAAAATAACAACGAGACTGTCATTGATAATAACCTATCCGAGCCGAAGGCGAGGTAGGCAAAGAAAAATAACTTTTCTCGAACAGATATGTAATGCATATCTTCCTATGTCCTACAGGAAGTTAACTGTTATAACTTTTTCGAAAAGAAATCGTCTCTGGAGGCTGATATGATTTATATCATTCTCTCTGGAGGCTGGTGCTACTTATATCATCCTCTCAAATCTACCGCTAACTTTCTGTGTGAAGATTATTGTAATATAACTGACCGTGTGTTATATGGATTACATACCCGTACGAAAATTTTTTATGTTCTTCTGCATGAAAACACTACTAACTTCAGCGAAATAACTTACTAATGAACTTGATAATCTGATAGTTTAGATTATGTTTCATTTGTTCTTGAAGGATCCTGTGGCAGAACTGTGTGTAATTGGGGAGGGGGAGGGGGGGGGGCTTGCACCATGCCTCACAGATTTTGTTAGGGTACCCTAAGTATGCAATTAGAAAGCTCAGGAGACTGGAGACCAGATAATATCTAAGGGAGAGCCTGAAGCCCTTCTGGGCTCATCAGACTGATTAGTGATGACATTCTGATGTCTGTGGGTTCGGTATTGTTGTTGCAACCGAGTCCGCATACGTAAGCTTGGGTGGAAAACAAAATGAAGTCGAAAATTCACGTCACGGTGTGTTTACCGTCAGAAGTTGTGTGCATCGGAAGGGCGGTATTAGATTGACTGGTGATACATCTCGAGTGTATGTGTTAATTCACTTCGTCAATAATCTCGAGATGCCGACGAGCAATTGATTCGTATGGTATTATACTGTTGATGCGCCTGCAGTTTGTGGATTTTTGGTTAGGCACTGAAAGTATCGACTTGTCACGGGTCAAGACATCTCACACGGCCAATGTAGCGGGTATGATGCAAGCAAGGGGCGGATATACGCTCTGGTCAGGCAAGCATGCTTGGTTAGCAAACTCTGAGCGGAACCATGATCGCGCGGGATTCGGGGGGCTTGTCATACAACATCGTTTCGCCTGTGAGTGAGGCTCATTGGGTAAAAATAGGGATAAGATACTAGAACTAAGGGAGTGACCTGCCCCTGGATGCGTGAGCAACGATAGATGAATCAGGGCCCTTGATCCTAAGCGGATAAAAGTTGGGTTAGCACAAAACAGTAAGGATAATTTTCTGGCCGGAAGTTTTCGTGATTTCAACGTATTCGCCTCAGTCGCCAAGTGCTTCCTTGCCGTTCTCATTTCCTCACCGTGCGGAAAGTACGAACAAACTGTTTCTTTAAAGGCCTTGTCTTACCTATAATACTAACGCAACCTACTTCCAAAACCACTCCATATATTTCTAAACCCGGAGACCCCAATTTCCTACGGTACATTCTAGTCCCTCTAACAAAACCACGCGGATTTTCTCACTTGCCGCATTTTGCTACCTTCGATGTTTATCACGATGTTGACGGTTGTCTGTGAGAAGTTTTTCCATCAGAAAAACCGGTTAGGTAAATTCTTTCCCTGTTTTCGCTATAAGTCAACGGGTCTCGGAAAAGGCTTAAACCAGCCAAAACCGTGGGTTATGAAAGCACAGCCTAGCTGAAAGTATTCAAATATTTTAAAGTATTGCAAGTTGACGAGCAAATAGTGCGAGGGGTCCTCTAAGAATAGCTAACTGACAGCTCCACACAGACGATCCAGTCGCATAATTCTCTGAAGCTTAGGAATTGGCAATGGCGATGAACTAATTTGATGACGAAGGCTTTGCGGTGTTGCAATTATACTTTTAGACCTACTGCAACTTTAGAAAACTTCGTCTTGGTTTCCCAGCTTCCTGTTTTGTAGTGCTTGCTATTCAAGGCACATGGGCGGCGCGGGTAAAGGTGTAAATGAAGTCAGTGCCGTGATCAAAAATCGTTTGTGCCAATGATTATTTTTTTATCGGGATATTCGTGTTTATCTCACCCGACAGGTAACGCTGATGAGTTCAGACACGAAGCTAGTGTTTTATCACCCATTCTTTTTTGAAATGCGACTCGCCTGTCGTTCAAGTTTTTTTTGTGGATTTTCTCTGTGTGGCCCGTAACTATCATATTCCAGTTACACCTTTGTGGTTGTGCGCATGCACCGCGAAGCAGTACAAGTGATGGATCGTAAAAATACCAATTGATCTATGGCATTCAAATGAACAGGATAAGCTGATCGAATTTCATCTTCTACGCGGGGTTCAAACCCGCATCTTTCTTTTGTTTGAGTCCGGTAGACTAAGTCTCTCCGTTAGTCTTAGTCTACCATAAATGTCAGATAGTTGAATGTGCCAAACACAAAGCGTTTGGGCACCCGAACCGTAAAAGAGAATTGTAAATGGTTGAAGGACCGCTCCCACTATTTACTCTTCAACTAACAGTATTTTAAAATATTTGAATACTTTAAACTAGGCTATACTTTAAAAAAATAACCACGGTTTTGGATGTTTTAAGCCTTTTCCAAGACCCTTTGACATATAGCGAAAACACGGAATTTACATAACCGGTTTTTCTGATGGTAAAACTTCTTGCAGACAACCGAAGACAGCGTGATACACATCGAAGGTAGCAAAACACGGCAAGTGAGAAAATCAGCGTGGTTTTGTTAGATGGGTTAGAATGTACCGTACGAAATTGGGGTCTCCGGGCTTAGAAATATGTAGAGTGATTGTGGAAGTAGGTCGCGTTAGTATTAAAGGTAAGACAGGTCCTTTAATGTGTGAATTTCATTAAAATTGTCAGTATTATTTTGGGTTAGATGGGGTGCCCTAGCGTTTTACGTTCCCTAATTAGTGTTTGTCACGAGCTGTCCGAAAGGATGCTGCGTCCAACGTTCGGCATAGCCTATAAAAAGATTGGACATTTGTAGTACTCTGGTTCGCATTAGTTCCTTTAGGTTTCCAGACTTTTCTTTGCTTCTCCCTAGATTCCTGGTTATCCAGGAAGTTTGAGCATATGAATGTCTATAATGTAACGTGAATATTTTTTTTTGACTGCCCCCACAGGCCCATTCGGGCTTTCATGCAGTCATAAGTATCAGCTACATGTATAAAGGATGTTAAGAGGGCTATACAAGGTGTATTTATGTAGTTTAGCATGTAAAAGTTGGTTTGTATAATAAAGAGTATTAAACTAAAAAACTAAATATATATATGTAGGAGATCACTTTGTCATAAATGCAAATTATAACCACACCACTAGAACCGATCCTGCTTAGTACTTACAGTCTTTATCATTCAACTCCATTCATTCATAAAGCTTACAAATTTAGTTGCACTAAAAGCCAACGGCCATGGCAAATAGAAAGTAAATACAAAAAATCAAAATATATATATAATCGAATATAATATAATTCGATAAAGAAAGGGGAACCAATAAACAGGTTAAATCACCCAATTTCGAAATGCGGGGAAAAACGATTTTATGAAAAGGGCATCTTGCCAAAAAGGGCCGAAATATCGCTGATGAAGAATCGTAGCTGACGTATCCGCTGTAAACATTGTCTGAATAAATATATATAATCCCTATAGGGATTATTATCCCTATAGGGATATCATCTCTATGGGCTAGGAGGTTTATGTTGTCAAAGCAACTCTTCCCCACAACGCTGCACTTCCATAATTCCTTTGCCCCGATTATTTTTTTAACCCAAGTTAACTGAAAACCTCCATCAAATGCTTCAGGTTCTCGTTCATGGTACCATACGTTACCATACCGATATTCATGCTTCCGGTAGAATAAAATTGTAATTACAGGTTTAAGTTGCATTACTTCTGTGTTCTAGCCTTTTTATTACTTGACCAGATCAGGTACTTGTATTCAGCGATGGTATCATGGACAGTGATGAACGCGGCTGGGTTGGATAAAGCCACTTTACTGTCTTGAACTGCACGCATGAATCTGTCGCGAGATTTGTATCTTCCTATGTTGATGTCCAACTGGCTACCTGATGCTCAGCTGGGTCTGATTGTCAAAGAGGTTTGATCCCAGCAAAGGAAGGGGGAGTCAGTCATGTCGGAAGATTTTCTTGCTGAATACTCTATTTGACAGTCCAAAATACGCTAGTGATCCTCACGAAGAACGAGAAAACGTCTCACTAACGACTCAAACACAACAACTCAAATCCTGTGTGGACAGCTGTGGCGGCAAGGAAAGTTAATCATCAAGAGTATTGCCCAATAATGTGCTCAGTTGCTCATTAATGGTGGAGAAAGAAGACCGGACTTTCTAGCCCTGATTTTCTGCCATCGTGAAGTTGAAAAATTCTGAACTTTCTCGTAAGAATCGATGGTGATGTCCGAAATCCTGGCAGGAATTCCAGTTCCCTAACGCCGAGCCTGATCATCTGTCCGGTGATTTGTCGAAGAGGTTTGATCCGGGCGAAGACAGGGGAAACATTTTCGATTTCAAGTCCAATTTCTACAGAATATGTATATTGTAAGTAGTGAACTTAAAGCAGAACTGCTCCTCATGCTGGGTTTGAACCCATGAACTTCCGTTTTAAGACGGACACGCTTCAAACTGAGACAAGAAGGGACTGGTAGACATGGTTCGCTGTCAGATAGAAGCGGGCTAAAGGATCAGATGATGTAAACTATCAACTAAATATACACTTCGAACCTTTGTTGGGCAATATTTTTGATGTTATTTTGCGAAACATCGCCTACTTTTGTGTACAGAGATGTTGCTTCGCAAACCCTCTTGTTTCTTGACATCTTACGACGTTAGTATTTTTCAATCGTGCTGTTTTCATGGCTTCGCTTGTGCTGGACAGGCTTTGGCTGCGTTGGGTTTGTCTCTTCCTCTTTTTGGCCGAGTCGTAATGCCTTTGGTTATAACAAGTTCGGTCACATGGAAATCCTTTTAGGGAATATTATCATTGGTTAGGGATTATTCAACCACAGCCGTCGGCTTTGTTTCCGACATCCTGATCATCGTCAAAACTCTAACGACCCGAAAGAGCTTACGGACTGATGATTTTAAGATTTTGGCAGGGTGCAGCTCCTTGGCTTCTAGTGGTAAAGCTACCAGAGCTAAAGGAGCTAATTCTGTTTATAATGCATTGCGTTTACGATGTGCACCGGTCGTTGAGAAAGAAAGAAATGTTTGATAAGATTTGCAGTAGCGTATATTAGGGGGGGGGGGAGCGACAGGGGCGATCGCCCTCCTCGAAATTCTTGAAAAAAGGGTTTTTAATTGGAAAAACATTGGAAAAACGTTTTCACGGGAAAAACGTACGCGAAAATACAAATTGAGAAGCTAAATTGAAACTATTTTCAGTATGGTTCAGTAATTGATCTTAGAAACAGTTTTTGAGTCGTACTGTGCATGATTACAAGATTAAACGGTGTTTTTGGCACCTAGAGGTGTTTTAGTGTTAAAAACGGTCAAAATATGCAAAAAATGCCGAAAAAATTTCGCCCTTCCGGCCGATAAGGGGGTGGCATTCGGCCGCATATTTTCACTGAGCTGTCGCCCCTCCCGAAAATACTAGGAATATACGCTACTGAAGATATGGGAAGAATTACTTTCGAGATTTTGTTGGCCGGGGAAGAAGTTTGTGTTTTGATCTTTCTTGCCTCGCGTGCTACGGCCTTGAGGATGTTTAGTAGCCTATAGCCTGGAAGGGTGGCTCTGTGATATCGAGAACTTGAAATTTGGTGGTCGTAACATGAGAAGATGTCACTGGACATAACAACTGAAGAGCTGAGCGCACAAAACTCATTTTTTTTTGGCCGATTGAGTTAAAGAGCACCATCTGATGCACATTTTTGCATTCTCCCTGTGCTATCAAAGTCTTCGCCAGATCACTCCCTACTGAGATATACTCAGTCGACAAAGGTGATAACTAGCTTTCAGTATACTAACATCGCAAAGTTTAAACGCGATTATCTCGAAACTAGCAAAAAGTGAGTTATCACCTTTGTGCGCTCATCTCTTCAACTGTTTTGCAGTCAGATGATGAAAAGATGTTCGAAAACATTTTAAACTCTATTAGCTATTTCTACTAGCAATATAAACACAAAGAAATTGCACTGTACTGGGAAGCACGCAAGCCCAATTACAGCTTCAGTCCGTGCAGGAAGAAGCCGGTTTTGAACCGTATTTACTCATTCACAAAGTGAAATCATAAGACAAATTGGTAGGACGACCCATTTTTAAATGAATTACTGATGACGTCACTGACCCAGGGATAGATTGGTGATCAATCTCAGGTCATAATGGATTTTGTTCTACACAAGCCATTGTTGTGCGAAGGCACATTACTTCATGATTGGCACCTTCAATGGAAAAGCATTCATAAAATGTTCTGCGAGAGACCAACGACACTAGGGTTACGGGTCGCCATAACTTTTCCGTGCCCCGATAAAATGCCAAAGGATTGACCATTACAACCTTTTCTGGCTTGCTGTGTAATTGCCATGCTAAATAGTCATTAGATGTATTATCTGACTCTTGATTTTATCTATACGAATTGCAAACTTAACATTACATTAGTTAACAGGAATTTCGAGGATGGTATGCGGGTAGAATGAAATCAGACCAGGAATGATTATAGTTAATTTATCGTTTCTGCTCGTTGCACTTAAAGTCCATATCAAACCTTGCCTTCTTAGTCCCAACTCGGTCATCAGCTTCAGTTTCATGTTGACCAAGCCTCGGTCGTGGTCCACGGTCAGTGTGAGATAGGATTTCAGGCATTTAACATTCTTATCCCAGCTACTTTCGAGTAAGAAAGATAATGAAAATAAAATTCGTAAGGTTGAAGTATTTTCTGGTTGATATGTAAACTGCATTCCATTTCTGTTGGTTGATATGTAAACTGCGTTCCATTCCTGGAACACGCTTCATGTGATAGTTTCATGTAAGAGTCCAAACTCGCTGTCACCGGAGTTTTGCGACTGTTTGCGATGAACCGGATTTGAAAATTAATTGCGCATTAAGAGATTCCAAACTGTCAGTCGTCAGAATTTTGCGACTGTTTGCGTAAAATTTCGTCGCCTTTACAGTGACCACCCGTTGGAGAATTGATCCTATCAGTTTGAATAATGTCACCGTGCGGGACGCGTTTTACGGTGTCAGGTTTTCGAGAAAAATTCACACCAGATGGTCGATTATGATATCGTTGCTAATCGTTACAAGTGTCAGCCTGTCGCCGAACCAACACTGCTTGAGCTTGCCGCCTATGGTCTGCTGGACAAGCCTTAAATTAGTCGAGAGTATGTGCTCTTGCTGTAATCGCAACTGGCTTTTTTGTGGATAGGATTTACTGGAAACAGCGACAACTGACTTGCAGTGTTTTTTGTTGCGGGATTTAGTGAATCTTTCGAATAATTTTGCTTTCGAATAATTTTATGTCTATGAAAAGCGAAAAGTTTTCGTAATTATGCTCTTGGATTGGGGGAGGAATCAGGTAGTTGACGTTTTCGTAAAACTGTGGAAGGGTTGATTCCTGACTCGGGTTTTTACGGCTCCGAAGATTTGGCTTGTTTAGAAAGCCAACGGTCAAGTTGCATTTTACATGTTTCTTCGTGCGGTTTAAAAGGTATGTTAAGAGTGTAGGTTGAACGCTGGACTGCTGGCAGGCCCGTAACCAGGAATTTATTTCGGGGGGGGGGGGGGTCGCTTTTCGGGGGGGTTATTGCCTGCTGGTCGGACAAAAAAGTACAAAAAACACATAGATCAGAGGGAAAAGCCCATAAAAATCATTATTTTTGTATGTTTCGGGGGGGGGGGGGGTCAACCCCCCCCCCCTAGATACGGCCTTGACTGCTGGAGTGCTGGAAGTTGTTACTGAAGCTCTTCGGATCAGGGAGTTAGGGGAGAGGGTTGTGTATAGTTTGTGGTCATACTGAAATTCGGTCATCTCCGAGTATTAATTTTTCTTTCTTCACGTTTTAGAAGGTCGTATTGTCGCTATTTTTCAAGGTTTATATCTTTATCGTTATGGCATTTTTCCATAACGCTATTATTTTAAACTTAAAGCACGTCGCCGAGTATTTTGAAGAACATGTTTTTAACAGTCGTATCTTTTCCAGAACAAAAGCGGTATAAAACTGCATATGCCTGTGAGGGGTCTACACTTCAGCTTGCTTGTGAACAAAGCGAGCTTATTAGTCTGGTAAGGGCGAACTACGGTCGATTCTCGATTACGATTTGCAATGAACACGGTGACACCGATTGGAGTGTCAACTGTGCTTCACATAAGTCATTACGGGTCCTCCACTCAAGGTAAGAGCTTATCCTATTAAGACATGTTAAGCGAAAGTTAAAGTTTGGATAAAAACTAGAAAAAATGGTCCGTCAAAGTGATTCACGAAACGTGCTCGGTAAAATATTCTCAGAGAATGCATGAGGTGAGGTAATGCAGAATTTAGTGAAATGGAGTTAATACTTGATTTAATAAAGTGCCAGACTTGCCAGTGGCGTACAAAATTGACAAAAATAGTTAGTGAAAGAAGGTTAATAAATAATTTGTATTGTTAGACATTTGAATCCTTGCTTAATGCCTTAGACACAAATAACGAAAATATTAGGACCAAGACAAGGTAGAGTCGCTTTACGTACAGCGCAAATCAGTTTCGAATGAAGCACGTATATGTAGTTATGAGTTATAGATAGGCACTGCTAGACTGGTAATGGTAGTATGCATTTTCTAGAGCTCATTGTCAAGATCATAAATTTCCCGGAACTTCAACAAAGTTCGGGACTTTTCTGTCTGGGAGCGTTGCTGAAGGAACTAGCAGTGCCGTGAATTGATGTTGTAAAACTCTGGAAGCATGCAAGCAGCTACCTCATTTAAAGTTTCTCAGAAACAAAAGTTTGAATTTTGTCAAATGGTGAAACACCTGGTCATTATAGAAGCTTCCGCTTCACTGCATTTAAAACTGTCCAGAAAGGGGTAATTTGAAACTCAGGTACATGCTCTTTGATTATCCGTAAAAAGGGCTAATGTCCCTTGTTGTCTCAAGATATACACTGTCAGTACTTTCATAACAGGTAACACAAGGATGCCCAGTTTCAACAGATAACACTTATGATAAATATTCCTTGAGCCCAAGCTGACTTGTGAAACATTTATTCAAATAAAGAAAACAACGGATACGTCAGCTACGATGCTTCATCAGCGATATTAAGGCCCTTCTTGGTCCTCGTCAGGCTGTCAATCTTCAGGTCCAACGTCGTGGAAGGAAGGGTTACAGGTTTGTTTCCTTCCCCGACCTTGGACCTGAAGATTGACAGCCTGACGAGGACCCTTGCCAAGAAGGGCCGAAATATTGCTGATGAAGCATCGTAGCTGGCGTATCCGTTGTATACTTTATTTGAATAAACAATTACGATGTTAGCTGTTATGATCTAGTAAACGTTATGCATAATAGAAGAGCTGATACACTGCCGGAAAAACATCTGCTGACTTTTCTGTTTATTGCCATAATATCAGAAAAGTCAGCAGATGCTTTATTGTCGATTTTTCGGCTGTTCTTGGCAATGCTTGTTAAATGCGTAACGTTTGCAAAATCATAACAGATAACATCCCAAGTGATGTCTGTTAAAACTGCGCATTCTTGTGTTATCTGTTATGAGACGTCTGACAGTGTAGACGACACTGTCAGATGTTTCGTAACAGATAACACGAGGATGCGCGGTTTCGACAGATAATGCGTAACAGATAACATTTTGGATGTTATCTGTTGTGTTTGAAAACGTTATGCATGAAATGTTATGCATAACAAGCTTTGTTAGGAAGAGCCAAAAAAACATCTACTGACTTTATTCCTTATCGTCATGATGACGGAAAACTCAGCATACTTTTTGGCGGTTTTTCGGTTCTTCCTGATGGTACCGCTTATTATGCATAACATTTTGAAACACAGCAGATAACATCCGAAGTGTTATCTGGTACCCATTATCTGTTGAAACCGCGCATCCTCGTGTTATCTGTTGTGAAACTTCTGACAGTGTAGGGAGTAATTTGAAGGTGCCACGGAGGATCTTATTAGTTAACTCTGTCGGTGTTAGCTCCCTAGTTTGAGCGCCAGAGGAAAGCTGGATCTAGATACCTATCCTAGCCTAAACCCATGGTCAACCAGTGACCTACACAGATTACCAGAGCTGCTGCGAGTCCAGCAAATCCGAGTCCGAGACAAGTCCGAGTCCTTGGAAAAGGCGTCTCGAGACGAGTCCAGAGTCCGAGTCCAGAGCTCTGGCGGACGGACAGCTCCGTGAAAGACGAGTCCGTGACGAGTCCGAGTCCTTGAAAAAGGCGTCCCGAGACGAGTCCAGAGTCCGAGTCCAGAGCTCTGGCGGACGGACAGCTCCGTGAAAGACGAGTCCGTGACGAGTCCAAGTCCTTGAAAAAGGCGTCCCGAGACGAGTCCAGAGTCCGAGTCCACCAGCTCTGCAGGTCACGGTATTTTGATTTTGTAGGTCACACCCTTTTCGACTTTAAAAAATTGAAGATCACTTTGTGTTATTGGGCACGGAAAGGAGCCATAATAGGATCGGCCGCCTAGTTGAGGGAACCTTTCGTGATGTGTCTGTTTGGGACACGATAGAAACGGATTCGAACTTGTTCATGTCGCAGGCACGTTTGGTGGACCATTTTTTTCGCGAGTTCAAAGTGCTGTTTTTGTGCCAAGTAGCAAATCGATTAGATCGATTGAAGTCAGGCGAGGTGCTGAAGAAACAAAGGGAAAGATTTCATGCTTAGCATTGCCGTCCTTGTTTTCCTGGATAGGAGATGGACTTGCGAACCTACACTGTAAAAAGTATTTGATGGTGGAAAAAATATGATTCGCAGTCAGCTTGGGCTGAAGGAATATTTGTACTGTAAAAAGTCCCTCCGTATAAAGATTAGAGTTAAGTGCAGTATTTGCCACTCAGATTCATCTCATCTCTGTTTGGTACTAATCTTATCTGCGGAGAGGTAAGAGTAATCCGAGTAGCAAATACTGCAGTTAACTTTAATCTTTATACGGAAAAACTTTTTACAATGTAACTGTTATTCAACCGCAAGGCGGAATAAAAAAAAAAAATAAAAAAAAAATAAAGCCAGTTTTTGAGGTTTCGCTGAACTAGCCTAAATAATCCGCTGTGCGGATTCATTAAATTTATATTAGCGGGAATTAGATTCTACTAGGGTACCAAACCAGTTAGGCCTGTCAACCCATTTACTTTAAGCCTTCAGGAATCTTGGTTTTTTTTTTTTTTTTTTTTTTTAAATAATTTTTTTTATTATTTTTATAAAAAAAAAGTACCGTGTTTAGGGTCTCATTTGAAAGCTTGGTTTATGCTCGCCAGAACAGGCTGTAAAACTACACATTACTACACACTCAGGCTCTGTTGTCTCATAAGATAAAATAACACAAAGTCTCATAACATATTGTCTCATAACATATAACATAAAATCAGTAGCTTATCGAGTTTACCATCAACCCTGACAAGTATTTGGACATTTGCACAACCAGTAAGTTAACCTGGTAGCAACGTTAGAATTTGACCTTTAATTACCGATTTAATTGCCGATTAATTACAAGGGGTTCTTGTTCTTGGTCAGAAAAAGGCAAGAGTACCGTATCTTAGAGTCGAATTGAAGGGACCCGGTGGTGGTCTAAACCTTCAACCAGAAAAATTACAGGGGGTCACTTTACTGTGTGTGGTCGGTTACTAGTTTGGTACCCTAGCCCAATTTCTCCAGTTTAGTAACAGTGTCCGTCCTTTTTTTTTATTATTTAGACACAATATTCCCCCTTGCTTTGTAGGCCTTAAATCAGATGTGATCGAAGCTAGCCCACGATATGTCTCAAAAGTAGCCTACATGCGATGTGTTTACGCCACTCTTTAAATTTGTCAAGTATAAAGCCCGGTTTGTTTGTTTTTAGTTCATTATCAGTTCTCTTTCGTTTTAATGCCGTTATATTCAGTCCTGTTTGAATCGTTGCGTCTTTAGTAATGAAAATGATGTCTATCTACCCTAGTAAATATGATTTGAAAATTATGTCCAAATTTACTCTGTTCTGCAAAACAGGAGTTGGGGTCCTTCCGTTCCATAATAATAATAATAATTTATTTTTTAACCCATCATACACTCACACAGAGAAAGATCGAGTATGATTACAAAAAAGGAGAAAGTATTATACGGAAAAAGATACCACCTTTAACTTAACAGATAACACGCGCCTAAGTAAAGAGGACTGACGAATAAAATTAATAATAGGATAATAATAATACATAATCATCAAAGGCTATTAGTCAAATTGGATCGAGAGTTTGTCGCAAACAAAATGCAGCCAAGGTTTCCATTAGGGTCGTTATATTGATGTCTAGCCCACCATCCCCCCTCGAATTACACCCTGGTAGTAGATGATGTAATAAATGAAGTGTGACAGATCCCACTTTCGATTGGATTTGAAGTGTGTCAGCTGAAAAAAGCCCAGTTCGTGTTTGAAAAGAAGGGAACAATTCCATTGTTCCCTTCTTGTCATCTAGGTTTTGTTTCTTTCTGTGTCTCTGTTTCCCATTAATTGTCCCTTCTTACTCTGCTCTTGGTTTGTAAAATGAAGTCTTTATTGCCTAAACGGACCATTGTCTTCTATGCCTGATCTCGATACGGGCTTTGCTGATACTGGGAAGCGTATTGACTATTTTTGTTTTTCTGTTAATGCAACGCTGTCGACGAAAGATCGAAAAGGGCATGCTGCATGTGAATTAGAGCGAACTGTCTATCTCTTTGAACTTCGTTTTTTGTTTCATCTGACACTCGGGGTTTAGGCGGTACCTTCTTGGATCTAGCCTGCTATCCCCTGATTCACGCAGAGTTGGTTTCTGCTACGCCAGGGGCCGTTTAAGTTCAAAACAGTACATTTCCGTGTCGACGCCATGCTTTTTTCTTAGAAAAATTTAAGCTGCAGCAGGATCTCTGCAATGCTAGTGGCTACTTGGTGTGAATCGGGGATATCTGTCGCTTTATAGCTCTCTTTTGTAGCCCTATATGCTTTCAGGTTCGACATTTGTGTCTGTAATCGGAAGAACATCGGCTCCAGTGTTAATTGTCTCCAACATATTTACGTTCTTTGAATTAATTATGGTAGTTGGTAAGCTGGTAAGCTGGTATTGATGAAACGGCTGTCATTACCTGCTATATAGGAGAACGTATGACTTGTTTTACAGCTTGGATATTAGGGATCAAACATACCAACTGCCGGATTTGAAATTGAATTAATCCTTTTGGCTGCCAGCTCTCGTTTATGAAAACGATAACAGACAAGTTACGTTCTCTTTTGTATCAGCATACTGATTGCACCGTTTCGTACACTCCAGCTGTATAAAGTAAAATCAGTGGCCATTTTTCTCTCCCTTTGACAGTGGCTTATGATTACCGAGGCCAGTCGTACCTGAACCTATGCTGTACGTTCGTCTCTGGTTTCATGCTCTGGAACAGTAGGAATGCTATGCTGCTTGCATGTTTTTTTGCTAATTAGAATGCGGCACCCATATCTTGCTTGCGTTCTTATCCGGTGCTTTAGCTACGTTTTCGGGAAATAGCTAGTTTTTTACAGTGGAATTCCCGACATGTAATGGCAGCTATATGAAGCCGCACGAAAATTCTTACAAGACGTTATCGTCTAATCATCACATCTTGTTGAGTCTAAAATTAAAAATACGTAATGTTGTTATTGTTTTATATAGGCCTACTTCGGATCAGACATAAAAATTCGTCATCAAAGAAGGCTTAACGATGGCTTTCCCCAGAGTGCCAAGTATTTTTTACTGCAGTTACGAATTTTAGTTTCCGTTAGGTTTCTGACCATTTTTTCGGTTCAGGTTTTTATGTAAATTCAAACGAATAACCGAGGCCCGTATCCAGGAATTTATTTCGGGGGGGGGGGTTGCCTGCGGGTCGGACAAAAAAGTACAAAAAAGACATAGATCAGAGGGAAAAGCCTATAAAAATGATTATTTTTGCATGTTCCTAACCCCCCCCCCCCCTGGATACGGCCTTGGAATCATGTATTGCATAACAGTAATTGAAAAAGAAAAGAATTCGAAATAACATAAACTAGGCATAAACTTAAACTAAACATGGAAGAAGTTCGGGCCGATGCTGCTGCCCTGTCAGCCGTAGAAACGCTTCTCAACTTATTAGGCTTATGTCATACAACTTCTAAACTCTGTGACTTACCAGCAAAAGTGCCACCTTTGGCCTAAGAAAGGTTGCCACCACCTTTTATATTTTCGATTGTTTTTTTTTGTTTTGTTTTTTACCAGCAACGTTGCCAAAAATATTCTATCTCAGCCGAGACTACTTTTTACGGTACTTTTAACACTGCCAAAAGTATGTACGTTCCAGTTACGAACGACTGCTGTAGACCAGTGCCCTCTAACTAAGTCTTTGCACCTCCCTTCTGAATTGTACTCTTTCGCCGTACCATTTTTTGTTTCACATTAGATTACTATCGTTCAGCCGGCATTTGTGATCCGAAAGTGGTCTGAAAACGCCCAAAACCTTTACGAAGAAGTTGTACTTTTGGCAGCAGAGGGTCTATCATTTGGCCCTGCTTTCCTGTAATTACTTCGCGAGCAGAAAAAAGAAAATGGCACTCCGAAACGAGTAATGGCAAGAGCTAGCTTTGGATAATTTTTCAGCTTCTCGTATTGAACATAGTAGGCTCCCGAATATGGACCGGTTTTCGGCTACCTATTTATGTTATTTTCCGCTTCATCATTAGTTTCTTTCGGACGTTGATTACCCACTAGTGACAGCATACTTTTTCTAAAACCATTTTTAATGCTTAGTAATCGAAGTGGCGCTTTTGCAGTACTGATTTTTTTTTCTCGCTAAAACATGCCTTGGTAGCAAATTGAGCTGAGTGCAATTTGCTAAAGTACTGCTACTGTTTTGTAAGCTTTAGTCTTTTTCTAAAATGGAGTAGTAGGCACTAGGGCTCAATTTGCTAGTGCTACGCAGTTTTCAGGAGATTGAAAGCTCGTAAAGGTTAAATGATCAAACTGTGGAAGGAAGGAAAGGCAGGGATAGAACTATCAAGGCGGAGTTTAGTCATCGGAGATAGATAGCGGGTTCCCCGAGCTGTCGGTTGTTGTATTTAGTTGCATGTAGTTGCACGAAGGGGACGAAGTAGGTGTCCCACTAGGATTTTTATGAATATTATTTAAATTTTTTTTTTTTGATTTGTTCCTCTTCTTTTTATTTTATTTCGCATATTTCTTTTCATATTTGTATCTGCAATGAGAGGTAGAGATATCGGCCGCATTGGGGTTTTTAATGAACTTGTATTGCTTGATTTAAAGGTTTAGACAAATAGTCGATATCCCAAATGATCCTAGTTTATATCCATAATATCGTCTGTAGCTTGTCTGTAAACACGACCAGTAATCATGTTGTCCAATGTTGTATTTCTAGTACATAATTAAATAATTGAATACTTGTAAACTAATTCCGTCCGTAAGTAATATATGGAGTAAAGCTAGTCTCTTAAAGGACCTGTCTTACCTGTAATACTAACGCAACCTACTTCTATAATCACTCCATATATTTCTAACCCCAAATTCGTACGGTACATCTAACCCCTCGAACAAAACCACGCTGATTTTCTCACTGACCGTCTTTTGCTACCTTCGATGTGTATCACGGTGTCGACGGTTGTTTGCGAGATATATTTCCATCAGAAAAACCGATTATGTAAATTTTTACCCTGTTTTTGCTGTAAGTCAACGGGTGAAAAGGCTTAAAACAGCCAAAACCGTGGGTTATATGTTGAAAGCATAGCATATTTAAAGTATTCAAATATTTTAAAATACTGCAATTGAATAGTAAATAGTGCGAGGGGTCCTTTAATGGTGATTGGACACGTGAATGAACACGTAAGGCCATCTGCAGCCCTACTGGGAAACCATACGTCGGTAGTAGCCTTGGGTTCTAGATCTGTCTTCATGATGGGCCTTTCTAATTTATTAAGAATAATGTTTAATCTGTTCCGAAATTCTACTTTATTTATGAGCTCCCAATCCTCGAGAAATTGATCTGATCGCTTCGGGCTCTTAGTTAATTCCATCGGATTGTAGTCCTTCAGGTCTTCACGGACTTTTTAGATTTATTTGTTATCACATTTGGGGTTAAGTTGTTATGGTGCATTTACACACTGCGTAAAATCCGAGCGTATTTGAAATCCGAGCGTATTTTACGCACGTATTTGGGCTTGAAAAGATCTCTAGCAGTATGGAAGTATTTGAGAAATCGGTCCGTTTTGTATCTAAATACGTCCGTGTTGCTAGGAATCTTTTCAAGCTCAAATACGCTCGGATTTCAAAATACGCTCGGATTTTACGCAGTGTGTTAACCCACCATTAGCTTGTCGCCATAAAATTTTTGAGTTTGATTAAAGAAATTTCCGTTTAGATCTGCCCGTAGCATAGTGAACCTTTTACCCCTGCTTCTTTTACCGTTGTGCATGGTTTTACTAAGTTTCTAGACGCCTGGCTTATTTGAGTTTCTTTTTTAACCTTACAGATGTGGTTCCGTATCGAACTGCAGTGTGCCCGTATCGAGCGAGGTGTTCGGAGGTGACCCCTGTCCCGGGACATTCAAATATGTCGAGGTCCAGTTCCAGTGTATGGCTGGTTAGTCTTTTCCCATATTTGCTTCATTTTACAAACCACCTCGAGAAGCATGCTCCTACAAAACCTGGTCCCACCGCCCAGATTTTTCGTTTTGTCATGCAAATTCTCCCCAATTTTGGGTTTTTCTTGCAAGTTAATTTAAAAGTCTGTTTAGTGGGAACCATGCTTATGACGACTTATGCTCTTGCTGGAAGTTACCATCAATATTTACGCTTGTTTTGTTACGACTAATGGTGCGAATACACGGTACGGATTCGTCGTTTGACCCTTCATCAGTTTCACTGGTTTCATCCGTAAAAAATAAATAATCTTAATTTTTTTCGCCATGAAATGAGGAACGGGGGGACATTCAGGCATGGTTATCAGACAGTGTGTCCAAGATATGTCCAGAGGAAAAATAGCCATAATGCTCAGTAAACCTTCAGTAACATTTTTTGGTAACTTCCCTTGGCAATAGATTTCGCCACGTTGGAGCAAGTTTTTCTGGACTAATGAGGCGCGAAGGGCATCCAGGGCCACGCAGAGCGATAGCGAAAAGTCATCAGCGATCGATAGAAAAATAATTAATTTAGCCTCCGCTTTCCGGTTGTATCGCCCTAAGCAGACTTGGAAACGGAAAATCCGGGAAAGATTCGCTTGACTACGTTACCGCTCCAGTGTTCCAGTTGCTCGTTATAGGACGCGTCATGTCTACTGTGCCAAATTACGAAACGGTTACTTTGCACTTAGGTGTAGTCAGCAGCAGAATTGCACAGTTCTTGCGTCCAGTTCGACGTTTGGTGATTCCTGTCCAGGAACTCTCAAGTACCTGGAGGTCCAGTTCCAGTGTGTTTCAGGTAGGATAAAGGAGTATGCTCTTTTCTTCAGTAGAGGTATGCTTCTTTGAAACTCTAAATCAGTCAGATGGGAGTGATAAACTAAGAACTTAAAGGTCCTGTCTTACCTATAATACTAATGCAACCTGCTTCCATAATCACTCCTTATATTTCTAAGCCCGGTGACCCCAATTTCGTACGGTACATTCTAACCCCTCTGAAAATATCACGCTGATTTTCTCACTTGCCGTGTTTTGCTACCTTCGATGTGTATCACGCTGTCAACGGTCTCGGAAAATGCTCAAAACAGCCAAAACCGTGGTTCATTTGTTTCAGTTCAAAAATTCAAATATTTCAAATATATTCAATATCTATATATTCAATATATATATTCATATATATTCAGTATATATTAAATATTTCAAATATATATACAATATGTTCAAAATTTCAAATATTTGAAAATATTCAAATATTTTCAAATACTGTCAGTTGAAGAGTAAATAGTGCGAGAGGTCCTTTAAAGATCTGCTAAGTGCCAAGTGTCTCAGGTTTCTTTTGCACAAATAATGAGATAGGCTACCGTACATGACTAAGTCCGATACACAGCGAACCTCGGGAAGAAGATTAAACGTCACCCCACACGAACCCTCGAAATTGATTCAAATACTCAATCAATCAATCAATAATTTTATTAACCCCCATAAAAATGGCACAGAACATGCCATACGGAGTATTTAAAAACAATAAAGGAAAGAAACAGATCAGAATAAACTAAACGAAATGACTATACAAACGCACTATAGTACGGATGGCACTATACTGTGTAAACGCTGTGACGCTGGCTCTGCGCCGAGCACACGGCGACTCTTCAATGGCTCGAAGATTCGTATTAATTAAAAATTAAAATTCGTATAGTTTTTTCTTCCGTCTATTTTTTTTAATGTTCTGTTTCCTCTCCTGGGAGGCTTTGGAATATTAGGACAGTAACGCAAATCTGTTGTAATACTTCCGACGCCGTAAGTGCTGTAGCAGTGAATGTTCGAATTTCATCATATTCATCGGCGACATTTATAGCTAGGCGACGTTCAAAATAACATACCTCTACTGTATATGTTGTCTTATTAAAGGATATATTTTGGCTGGATGGTCGGGTGGGGTCCAGTCTGGTCGAGTCAGTTGGTCGAGAGTAAAGCCCAGACGGCCGGAATCTGATGTTACAGCCCTCACTCTGGCCCCTAGCAAGTGTCCCATTTCAGCTGATGCTTTTCTTATGTTAAATAATTCCCCCCCCCCCCCCACACACACACATACTTGTGTACCATCCAACTATGCCTTGTTTTATAATCTAACCGATATGGAAAATATGGAAAAACAGGACCTCCCCATTTTTCTAGTGATGCTTAAATCGTCAAGAACACTCTTCTTCTTTTCTTTTCTTCCCTTTCTCATTTTTCTTTTTCTCCTACAAATGGTAAATAAGTATATCACCTCCTTATTCGTCGAAATGGCCCTATGTACGTAAATAAGATGACAATAAATACAAAAAGAAGATCGTTCTGTTATCGAGTGGATTGTAGATTTTGTGAACACCTTTCCTAACAGACAACTAGATAATTCACCTTTCATGTAACAGAGCTCCGCTACCTTCGTCCGGTTTTCGAGCCTGTTTTAAGTTAATAAGTGATTCGCCACTAGGTTTTCGTATTTCAGCCCTGTTGAGTGGATTCACGGGATAGTCCAAAAAGTATGTAAAATATGCCAACCGAATTCCTTTTTGCCGCATATGCCTAAATTTCTTGTCAGAGACTCCCGAGGCGTGAAACAAGATCCAGCCTGGATAAAGTTAATTATAAAGCTTTTTCCCACCGACATCTTCTTTTCTGCAAGCGTCAGAGCAGACACCTTATTCTCTGGTGGTTTCAGGTTCGACGTCGTGGATCTCCTTTCCATAGGGCAGAATGCCTTTTTATTACCAAGCGAAATCTGACACTTGGACTCGTTCTCGTCCTCGTCATCTGCTTTACACCTAACACCTATTGCACATGAAAGCGGTTGGCATCCGACCATGTTGTCTGGGCACGCTGGCTGGTCGCTTTTCCGACTGGCGCACGCATATCGCCGAGGTGGCTTGTCCTTACTCTCGACCGACTGCTAGCAGATCGGACTTTAGTAACTGTTCACCGAATTCGGAGATCTTATTCCGAGTTCGGAAAGTTAAAATCCGATCGGGGATTAAAACGCATAATCAAAAAATATTGCATACTAAAGTTATCTGAAAGCGGAGATTTTTTTTCACAAGCCTAATACCGAGTCGATTCGTGTGTTTTCGCACTCCAGAAAATGGTAAGAAAATTCAAACACCCACAAAGCTTGTAGATAAACATTTTACAACTCAAAACTGAACTCGGGAGGAAAAGACCCTCTCGGGCAAAAGCTGGGTTAGTCAGGACCAGTAAAACCTTACCTTAGACCTTAGACCTTAGTTCCACCTCCACATCCAGGGGCGCTTAGGGCATCGAAAGAAGAGTCGCCAGTCGTCTCTCATAAGGGCCGCTGCCCATACATCTTCCAATTCGGGCTGGATAGACGCGTTGATGTTGTGAAGATCCGACTGGTAGGTACGGCGAAAAGTATTATTCGGTCGCCCTCTTCGTCTGGATCCCTCCGGATGCCACTGGAGGATAGCGTTGGGGAGTCTGGTGCTTCCCATCCTGATTGTATGGCCCAGATACCTCCAGCGGCGGATCTTGATGACTTCAGTAATAAGGGGTTGCACTGTCATTTGGCGAATGGCCAGGTTTGTGACCCTTTCTGTCCAGTGTATGTTTAAGATCCGCCTAAGGCATGCAAAACTACCACTCGGTAATTGTCGTATTTCAACTCGCGAATCAAAACTCAAGCATTCCTTATTCTTTCCTCGTAGGACTTTTCAGGTTTAATAGTGGAGCATGTACCGTGCTTCCGGTTCAAATTCCTCTGCGTTCGTTTCGGCAGCAGAGAAGGAAAGTCGATGGAAATAGTGGAGTTTCCGACATGATATATATTTAAACACAAAAAACGAAAATTACCTTAAATTGCGCTTGCAAGCCATTAGGATGTTGAATCCCGATGGAGTAGCTTGCGGTTTATGATAGTGTGATAATGTTGTTGCGGTTGATGATGATGGTGATGGTGACCAGGAAAATCCCAAGAATCTTCCTCTGCGCTAATAACTTCAGTTTGTTCTCAGCAGCCCGAAGGCCAGATCACAAGATAAACAAAAATTCTGCTTAAAAAAATCTTCCTCTGTCTTTCATCCTCATCCCCACTCTCTTTAAGCCCACGTGACAGGTTGCAGATGCACTCTCTTGAATCTCGAAAACAAACAACATAAAGAAGAGATATTTAAAAAATAAAGTAGCTCCGACTTTAGACTTGGCATGACATATTAGTCCGCAAAAAGAGTGTCCGAGCTTCGTAATTAACGTGGCGAAATTCGAAATAGCGAGGTAGCGTAGTTAGTCAGTAGCATTAGTTTTACTTCCAACTTTTCCTTGTTTTGTTCCGATTCGGCAGCTTTATTCCCCCTTTTTTAGTCACATCGTGAGCGGAATGGATCTTCCACTTCTATTTTTCAGATCCACTTTCAGTTTACAGTCATGCCCTGGCTTTTCCCGCTCAAGATTTCGGGGAATCGTACTTCACGGCTCTTCCCCTTAAGTGTGTATTCCCGGATTCACGCCTTGCTAATAGCTCCGCTATAATAAACGAAATGACTTCTTTTCCAAGTTTTTGCCGTAGTCGAGGAGCATATTCATCACTTATCATCATTCAATCCTTCAAAGTTTCTCTCACTTTTTTCCACTCGAGAAGTACTTAGAGAAACCCGGGAAAGTTCAGCTGCTTTGATCTCCTCTTGTCTTATATCCGGTGTGAAATGGGGAATATTCAAGGTTTTAGAAACCTGGCGGGAAACTTTGAATTAAGTACGTGTAGATGGGGTTTAGTAGAAGAGGGACTTGGGGATTTCTTGGAAATCCTGGAGAGGGTGGGGAAGGAAGGGGTGGGTGCATGTTTCCTTCTTGTCTCCGAATAAGGGAAAGGATGGTGAATGAGGTATTGAAGGGTTTGGAAAAAGTTTCGCGCAAGCCGGCAAGGGAAACGGGAGAAAACACCCCTGTTCTGATTTTCTTCTTGCTTAAGAGTTGAGAGTCAGGAGCCCTTTTCTGGTGTAATTGTTTCTCCTTCTCCTTTGTCAAATATCGACGTCCGCAGCCTTTTTTTTTGGCGACGTTAACCTAATTGAAGGACAAAGCTCTGACTAGCCTTATGCTGTTCCAAGTGGCGGCGAATTTCCCTCGCTGTGCGGAAAAGTGTTTAACTTTGTTTTGGCCCTTTTTTGTTCTGTTTTATTCTCTCATTGATAAAAGTGTAGAGACGTATTGTTCAGTTTTTTCTTTAATACTGTAATATCCTCTTCCTTTTTAAACCAAGATTTTTTGAACCGTTTCTTTGTCGATTGAAGCGAAATGAAGAAAACGGTGCTCTGATTTCATTCGGCCCAGCTTCTTTTCTTTTGTGAGGATTTATTTTACCTGTAACTGAAGAAGTGCCCAGTAGGATGCCGGAAGCTTCGATTTTTGGGTGATAGTTAGTTCAGCAGATATTACCTTACCGTACTTACCATTTTTCTTTTCTTAGCTACAACCTCTACGTCTACCAGCCGTCCTCGACCGCCTTGGTTTAACTCCCCCATTCCATCCGTGTGGAACAATCCATCCAGAAACGACCAAGACAACCGGATTCAGACCTCCTCCACTCCGGCCACCACATCGACGACCACCACTTTGCCTACCACCACCACAACTCAGCCACCTCCCCCACCACCAGTGAAAAACGAATCAGTGCCCATCTTTGTCGAAAACGTGGAAGGCGTTACTGTTCCCGTCCCTGAGATCCCGGGTAAATACGTAAATAAGAAGGGTGGGTGGCAGAGGGTAGACGAGACCTCCTCCACCACGGCCACCCCGGAAGTGGAGCCACCGACTACCGTTGCGGAAGAAAGTGATGATGAAGAAGAGCCAGTGAACACAGTGCCAGCCGATACAAGTAACTTGTGCTTTCCCAGCATGGTCCGTGGGTTGTTTTGGAATTGGACAAGAGGGGGTGATACCGCGATCCAACCTTGTCCAGGTGGTGCCACTGGTTATGCTCGTTGGCTATGCCAACCTGAAACCGAGCAGAGCAAGGCGTACTGGGCTCACGGGGCGCCTGACCTAAGCGAGTGTAAATCAGTCTGGTTGGCCAGCCTTGAAACCCGTATCGTTGAGGGGGATTCCCTCATCTCAATAGCCAATGAGCTATCGCAGGTGACCAACAGTAAAACCTTATACGGGGGAGACATGGTTGCCGCGTCGGATTTGTTGAAGAAGCTTGCTTTAAAAATGGCAGCAGACCTGCAGGCTTTCCCCGACTGGCGACAACGCGAAGCCATTGTAACAGAGCTTGTGCAGAGCGTGGTTCACGCCGGGTCGACCCTGTTGGAACCCGGGCAGCACCTGGCATGGCGAGACCTGGGACATGTGTTTGGTGTGGATGAAGTTCCTGGGGATATCACGAGAGAGCAGCAGTCGCGCCTCACGGCGACGTCCCTGCTCACCGGATTGGAGGAAAACGCTTTTCTGCTAGCCAACACGGTGATGAGACCGAAGACCGTCGTCCAGGATGTCCGGAATATCTGTAAGTACCCCCCCCCCCCCCACGCGAAATATCAAAAGATTGGGTGAGATCACAAACTTAGTTATGTTTTGACTTCGTTAGTCCAGTCATTATCGGTTTTGCCGGGAAAAAGAGAGGAAATTGTCGCGGAGAAGGTAACAGAATCCGAATTGGATCAGTGACTCCTTTTTGTCGTATTCCGGATGGATTATTAATCGGGTGAAAAGGAAAAATTATCCCGTGGAAACGGTACTGAACAGATCAAGAAAGTCGAAACATATCGTTTAGAAGTAAGTAAGTAAGTAAGTCAGTTTAAGTTTTCAGTTTTATTGGAGAACATTTAAAGAAGAAAAAATTAACTAACATAATGTCCCTGCCAAGAAAGCACAAAAGGAGCTAGGGCAGGGAAATAACCGATATTAATAAACAAACAAACAGAATCTACTAACTGAATACCTATATAAAGAAAAAAGAAGGCGAGGAAAAAATAACCTGTGGTTTCAGATTAAGATGGAAAAGAGAGAAAAACAAGGGAAACAAGGAACGAGAAAAAAAACGGTGGGGGGGGGGGGGCTGGAAAAGAACACTAAACAGTTTTTCTGTAATGACCTTTCGCTGCTCGCTTCAATGAAAGAAGGCTATTCGAATTCCGGATATGTAACGGTAGTAGATTCCAGTATTAGGGTCTAGTCACCTAAGCTATTTCTCCATCAGACCTGCATACTGATAATGGCGGTGGCGTTTCTATACATCCCGTCGAAGTAAGCACAAAGTCAAAAGTTTATTCAGTCGAAAGGCGGTACAACATATTTGGCATGCGTCACAGCACAAGAGATAAACCGCTCCACCTTAATCAAACTAATCTAAACTTTCTGTTTGAACTTGAACTGTTTCTGATGCATAGTTAAAAACTTCCACGGTGAGGTTGGGGTTCTTATATCCCAGGATACCGGGAAGTGACACCAACCCACCCTCAACAAATTTAACCCTCAAAATTTACCAATCTCTCTCATAGCGCTTGACACTCCAGGAGGAAGTATATGAGGAAAAGAAGAAAAGAACACGGAAGAAAAAACAATTTACGGCAGGCGCCACGTGTTTGTGAGACTTTTCGCTTCCCCTGGAAATTTCTTCTGAAAAAAATCAACGCTCCTTTTACTGAATGCCAGTCTCACTCCGTGGCTTTTAAAGGTTATTTGATCCAGCACGGTAGGGGGAACAGCCTTCGGTGGACCGCATTAGCGCTAATGAACTCAGCTGATATAGAATAATTAAATCCGAAACACCGGGGTGATGGTGTAAGAACGTCAGAGGATTGAGTACGACTTTCCCTTCCAACTGTTCAAATGAATTTTGTTGATGACAGCTGATATGGCGATGTGGAAAAAGAACTCAGCAGGCTGCTCCGCCGTAACATGTAGCCTGAATGGCGTTCATTTCAGGTTCTTGGGCTTTGGCGAATGTTATTTGCGGGTCTGCAAAAGCCCTCGATCATATGCCCGTCTGTCGTTTTAGATTGTATCTGAAAGGATGTTGCGTCCCAAACGAATAGGTTTCTTCCAGTCCTGGTAGATGACTCCATTGGAACAAAACTAGTAGTTAAAGCAGAACTCCTACTAGAAATGATCTTTTCCCTATAAAATGGATCAGGAAAAATGTTTTCGAAAATACCATTACTTTCCACCTGAAACTAGCGATTCTCTTATTAGCGCTTGTTGATTGTATCCAGCCTTCCTGCTCTCCAACGCGGCGGCTGGGCGCAAAAAGATTTGAAAACTGAACGTGCCTTGGTTAAAAAGTGGGAAAACTAAGCAAATAAAAGAAGTAATAAACAAAAGATTATTACATCCTTATGTGTGAAAGAGTTGTCCGTGGACAGTGAAGATTCCGGCAAACTTTTCGTTCAGTAACGGGAAAATTCGGCAAGACTGAAAAAGCGTTGAAAATTCGTAGTTACGAAACGAAACAATGGAGAAAGGTGGGGATTTTAGAAGCTTATGATTCCACATGGGGGCTAAGTATATTATAAAAGGCAGAATAGGCAAGAGGGGTCCTTTAACTGACAAAAAAATATGTCTATGGGATAGTTACAGTTAGCTAGTTATAGCCTGACCCTGGCTAAGGAGGGCCGTAACATCGCTACAGCAAATCTTGGCTGACTTACGGTTTAGCGCCTTCAAATTCGCAGTCTCATCTTGGGCTTAATGGGCAAAGGGCAGGTCTGTCACTGGATGAATGAATGAATGAATTTATTCCCAATAAAGCCCATGTTGGGAAACATAACACAATAACTAAAACAAGATATCATACACTCCAACAACAAACCAATCTCACCAAAACACTTACTTCCCATACTTGAAACCAAATCCCTTTCCTCCCAAGCCTCCCGACCAAACACTTCCTTTCTTAATTCTTTCAACTCCTCACAATAACAATATCAAATGTACCGCATCCTCTCCTTCAGTACCACACATTGAACAAAAATAAGGACCAGTACCTTTCCCATCTCTACCAATCGCGGGATATGATCGAAATCCATGGGCCCTTGACTGTCTCTAGTTCAGATTGAATGTTGACCAGTATTGGTGCTTGAATATTCCTTCAGCCCAAGCTGACTGCGAGTAATAGTTGACTGCGTTACAAATACGTCAGTTTATTCTATTATAGCGGTTTTTCGGCCCTTCTCGCAGGTTAACTTTTCTGGCTTGAGTCTGAAGAGGACCCTGGACAAGAAGGTCCGAAATATCGCTAGAATGGAATTATCTGACATATCTGTTTAACGCAGTCAACTATAATATTTGTGCGTGCATGTGCGTGCTTGCATGATCACTACTATATCAGTTTCCGCAATCTGAAAGAAATTTATTTCTAACTTGAATCACTACATCAAACGAATACGTGAGCTGATTCTAGCAATATTTCGGCCCTTTGCACTGGTTCATTTTCTGGCTAGAGTCTGAAGAGGATATATTCAAATAATTTATACAACGGATACCTCAGCTACGATTCTTCATCAGCGATATTTCGGCCCTTCTTTGCAAGGGTCCTCGTCAGGTTGTCAATCTTCAGGGTCAGCGTCGGGGAAGGAAACAAACCAGTAATCTGAAGAGGACCCTGGCCAAGAAAGGCCGAAATATCTTTAGAACAAAATTATCTGACGTATCCGTTTAACACATTCAGCTAAAATATTTGTGCCTGATGCTTGATCGCTATTATATCAGTTTCCACAAGCGCTAGAAAGAGAATACCAGGGGTTTCAATTTTGAAAGAAATTTATTTCTGACTCGAAAATTGTTTGAAGTCACGGCTCATCCATGCGTGATTTGAGCGTCTGAATGAGGCCTTGTATAATCGCTTTCCGCCCTTGTCGTATTCATATGCAGATGTAAAGGCGGTCTTTGTTTTAATTGCGACATCTCATCCATCAGATTTGAGAAGAATTCCCGAGGCTTGTATTCATTGAGGCACATAGGCTTTAAGCTACGGGAGTAGGCTACCGAGGGCATGTTTTTGAAGTATGAGTGTTCTTTTGGTGGGCTTGCACAACACTTCCTAGCTGAGCTTTCTAGCATTCGCGGCCTTAATATCGATTAGCTTTTTTTCTTTGTTTATTATTCCCATGTCAAGAACTTTTTTTTTTACAACGAAAGTCGAATACTCCTCCTTAAATCTATCTATCTATCTATCAAACTTATTCCGCTAAAAATAGCATATACCCTCACAAAACGAACAAACAAAAACAGTGGCTAGCTGTTTTTTTTTCATCCCAGTGTTGTCTTCTCAGCCGGGTTTATTAGTAAAAAGAACCTGTCAAAAGTAGCCTTGTAAAAAAGAATTGCAAGTTAAAACTCCAATTTCCCCCTAAAATTTGACAAGGTCTATAACTATCCCTTTAGCCCAAGCTGGCTGCGAATCATATTTGAAATCTAATAGAGGGGTTACCGACTCCCGGGCACCTGGTGTAACCGTTTCCGCGCACCGGCCGAATCCAATGGTGCCGGCACCGGTACTGGCTATAAATTAGGCGATTCCGGCTCCTAAACATTCCAATTTTTGATGTTCTAACACATGTAAACCGGTGCCGGCCCCTGGCACTTGCAGTGCACTAAACTCAAGAGCCGGCAATCCCTCTTATATGCTCATGTTTGATGGAGCTAGACGAATAAGTTATAGCAGGTTCGTTCTTCTAGCTACAGTTTTGAGAGGACCCTTGCCAAGAAGGGTCAAAATATCGCTGAAAGAGATCTCAGCTGATCTCAGCTTTAGTGCCATTAGATGTGAGAGGGGTCTATTAATAACAAATAACTTATACTACAAATTCTACACTTGCACACTATTTCAACTTCTTGCCGGCATTTCACCTCCTTTCAGAATCCCTTCACGGAGTCTCCCCAACCATCTCCTCTCTCAAATTTCCAACTACTCTCCCAATTTCATTCAGTATACAATTATCCTCGCTTTTGCCCAAATTTCTGTCGACTTGTCTCTTATGGTCATGAGCATTTACAGTAATGTCTCATTTTCCGAGTAAATCTGCGTCTTTGATCCGTAGAACATAGGTTTCGTAGAAAAGAGGCTTGGGACATGGGGTTACGACCCTGATGTTCGACAGGCTGACGAGTGCCCTTGCCAAGAAGGGCCGAAATATCGCTGCCAAGTGTCGTAACTGACGTTTCCGTTTTTGTCCAATTTAACGACCAATCAGTATCTGCCGGCACTACACTGTAAAAAGTTTCCCCGAGTAAGGATTAAAGTTAACTGAAGTATTTGCTACTGGGAATAATCTTATCTCTACCGGGATAAGATTAATCCGAATTAGAAATAATCTTATTTTAGTAGAGACAAGATTAATCCCAGGATCAAATACTGCCAAGATTTCTTTTTACAGTGTAGCTTTATGTGAAGTCTGTGCCATCGGGTGTGCAACTCCTCGCTTCCTTTTTCCTTTTTTGTTTGTCTTTTTGTTTGCCAATTCGGCATTCTTTTTTCATTCATTCTGTCTACACCACTGTGTAAAAATAATTTTGGGAACACGGGATGAGCAACGCTGGAAGTCGCAAATCTTCTAGCCTGGGAAACATTTAGAGATACTCCGAAACCCTTGGAATTCCAATTTTCTTGAGGGTCGGTGATTTAGAGGTGTTGACCCGCTAACGGTCACCACTAAAGAAAATGAGACTTGGAACTCTCCCGACCGCTCAAGCGTTTGCCCGTAGTTTAATTATCCATTGTGACGTGGTATTCTGACAGGGTGAGTGCGGAAGAGGGAATGAGAGATGATTAATCATAATAATGAGAAGTGACTTCATTGTCCGTAATTTTTTTTACACGGTGGTAAAGAAAATTAAAGAAATTGCAACTAACACAATATATGGTACACCAACCTAGGGCATCACGTAAGTGATTCAAAATTATGACAAATATTTTGATGTTACTATATTTATGACGAAAAATCTAATGTTCGGCTTGCCCGTGAAGGAATTTTCAAAATAAATTGAAATTGACTTGACTCATGCCTAGTCCAGCTAAGGGATGAAAAAGGGATAAGATTTATGTTGGAACGTTGGCAATTATCGTAGAGTTTTGTAGAGGCTTCCTCCTTTTTTACATTAATAATTGTAAGAATAAAAAGTCTTTTCACCGGACAGAATAGCTCGTCCGGAATCCGGCGAGAACCGACAAAACCGAAGCTGTAGAATCCCCTGCAGCCTACCCATGGTAGTCGTGCCTGCAAATGGTTTCCTTCCTTTTGGTTAAATTTATTTTGACTGGATCAAGAAAGTCAAAATATACCAGTCGACTGAAAGTCAACCTTTATTATTTTCCAGGTTGCTCTGTTGCCCACTGCAATTTAGCGTCTGTGTCTTTTTACTTGTATGCTTTTCTGGGTCAAGAAGGTACCTTAGTTAACCTTTATTATTTTTCCCCGGGTTGCTCTGTTGCCCATGGCACTTTAACATCTGTCACTAAGTATGTGTGTTTAGATTTAGAATCATCGCAGTATGCAAGTCAAGTTACATTTGGCCTCTCGAGTCTTCGCTTCTTATGCCACCAGTTGCTTGCTGCTTGAAATGTCTTTGCTCAAATATGCATTTCTTCGTCGATTAGTCGTTTGCGGCTCTCAGATGTTTTCCAATTCTCTGCCTTGTTTCGACGTAAAGGTGTCAACAGCGGTCTGGCTGATTTAAAGACCTTTTTGCTGTCACTTGGTCGTAGGGAAGTGGTCATTCTCTGTCTGGTCCGATCTGATTTGTGGCCTCTTCCACAGGACTCTTCCATGACACTTTCGTGCCAAACGGCCTTTTGGAATTCCGGACTTGAGAGATGATTTGAATTTCTAGCCAGACAAAGGCGGTTGTTCAACAAACATCTTAGGATTATTTACGGCGGCCAGTGGAGTACAACATATGAACTTCGGTGCTAGCTTGGGAACTTCTCTGGCTTATGATTGGTTGAAGTTTAATCTAGGTCGAACAAGTCTTCTTCAGGGTTTTGCTGACCAGAGCAAAGGATTTGACTTGAGCAGTTGAGAAATTTCCAGCGTTCATAATTTCAGTGACATGTTTCACTTGAGCCAGGAGAGATTCCAGTATAGAGGGAAGTAGGGCGAACCTTCGTCAGCTGCCTCCATTGGATGCGGTCTTGGCGTCGAAGGGGTCGGTGCCGCTGCCAAGCAACCTTGTGTGAATGACGTCTCTCCATCTAGTGTGGGGTTGCGGTTGGGTTTGAAGTCCTGGGCGACGGAAAAGCGAATTTACCATAATCCTGGATTAGCCAGTTGAAATTTGTTCATGCCATATTTTGGCCATTCTTGGCAAAAAATAGTGTACCCTTTTCTCTTATTTTCCTTATTTTGTTTCTATTCTGTCGATCTGCAGCCCATGTGCTGCTAGTATAGGGTAATAAAATACATTTATTCATTCGTTCAGTACTTGTATTATCATCCTGCCACATGTGCTGATGTTTGCCAAAATTCTAATGGAGCTACCCCTCACTCTCCCCAAGGCGGTACGATCAACCTTCAAAGTGAAAATCTGGCTATGATCTAGCTTACTTTCAGTCCCGCAGAGGATAATACATAAATGACGAAGGATGGCAAGAAAACTTGTTGCAAAAGAGAAGAAAGAAAAAGGCAGTAACTTAAGCTACGAGAACTTTGGAAGCTTGGAAATGATATTCGTAATTTAAACTTGCGAAAAGTTGAAAGTAAGCGACAAAAACAATCCTGCTGATTCTTAGAGTAACTTGAATTAAGAATGATTAGATACATAGCTGAATAGTAGATAGTCAGGACAGAGTAACTTGTAGGCCTATTAACGCCATTTAAGGTGGGCCTTAGTCAAGGCCGTATCCATAGGGGGTTGACCCCCCCCCCCCCGAAACATACAAAAATAGTCATTTTTATAGGCTTTTTCAAGATGTATGTCTTTTTTGTACTTTTTTTGTCCGATCTGCAGGCACCCCCCCCCCCCCCCCCCGAACAAAAATTCCTGGATACGGGCCTGGCCTTACTGGTTTATCTTATGTCTCTTCGCTTGAGCTTTCTCTTTCTTTCTCAGCCCGGTGACATGTCATTTCCATGTCTTCATTTCCAGATTTCAGATAATCATCGGCTTTTGAGGAAAACAGTAGGCTTGATTTTCACTTATGGCTTGATACTTAGTGATGATAGAGATAAAATATTGCGTCATTCAACCAATAGAAGAAAATATGGTGCCGTGGTGTTCAGTGGCCTGACAAGTGAGGGGGGGGGGGGGGGGGAGTTGATTTTTGAAGAAAATAAGTCAAGAAAATGATTCAGGCATCAGTCTTTCAAGTTCTACCGGTGAAAATAACTCGGTTTAGTGTTTCACGATTGCCGTGCTGCTTCGGGATAGCCGCTTTTCCAGGGATATTTAGTTTATATCCCTTAAAAGACGAGGAATACAGTAAATTTATATAAATACAACCTAACATTCTTGTCAGCCAACCAATTATGACATAGCTAGAGGTCTAAATATTAAACTATTACTGTGCTAACCTTAGCGCCATTTGAACCATTAGAGGCTGCGCTGAGGGCTTTCTTTGAACTCTCTTTCCCGGGGAAATTTTACCGGCTTTACCGGTAAATTTTCAGTTGGTTAGAATGTTTTAATATACTTTTTTTTTTCAAAGATTGTCATGTTTCAAAAGATTTAATCCACTTACATTTTATTTATTAAGGCCTTTAAGAAAAAAAATCCTATCTTGGTTATCATGACTTTATCAATGGGTACCCACTATCCGTGAATTGGTTTACACCGTTTCCTAGCACCGGCCGTCACCGATACCGGCTGCTTCCAAACATGTGGATTTTAGTATTCTAATATGTGGTAACCGGTCTCGGGTCTTGGCAGCCGGTGCCGGCACCGGGAACTTGGTGTACATGTGGACAACCCTTCGGACTTTATTTCGGGTCTCTATTATATCATGGAACTTTAGTACATACACAACAAAAAACTCCTTCCTGGGTCCAAAAGCTGCCTCGGGAAATTGCCCCGTTTCTCTGTATCGTTAAATAGATGGTAATGACCCGTACCAAACCTTTTTATCCCAATTATTTGATTTGCCCTCTTGCCCGTTCCTAATATTTTCGTAAGCTGTCGAAAGCTTTTTCCCTAACGTATTTATGAGCTAGTCTGCTACCAGGACATGGAACGCTGGCACTGTTCCAGTGCCGATTGTCTGTAATGATACTGTGTAGACTGATCCGGCAGAAGAAAGGATTTAGGTGATGAGCTTATCAACATCTTATTGCCGAGTCGATAACAGATAAAATGGTCCGCCGAGCATTTTTCATTGGGCTTCTTTCTGTCCGCCCATTGTGGGCTTTTGGCTCTCAGAATGGAGATACACCAGTTTTACTTGGTTTTCGTCTAGCTGTTTCCTATGAGTCCTAGGACCATTGAAGAAAGAATACATAACTTCCAGCTCCGTTCAAGCCTAATGGTTCCTTTCGACGTGACTGGAACTCATTGGCGGATCCGAGAGTTGTTATGCAGGCTGATTGGACCTCTTTTTCGCATAATAGTAATAGTTATAACTGTTTGCTTTAACAGCCTGAGAGCCATAGCTAGATAAAATATAGCAAAAAAAGAAAGAAGATTTAAAGCAATCACTGATATATATGTCATCTAAGTCCTCAGCGTCTAGTTCTTAATTTTTCATTCCCTCGTCAAAGGCGATCTTTACTTTCGCAACAAAACCAAGATACACTGTAAAAAGTTTTTCCGTATAAAGATTAAAGTTAACTGCAGTATTTGCTTCTCGGATTATCCTTATCTCTGCGCAGGTAAGATAAATACCAAATAGAGATAAGATGAATCCGAGTAGCAAATACTGCAGTTAACTTTAATCTTTAAACGGAGAAATTTTTTACAGTGTAGTAACCAATTCGGAGAAAGTGAGAAATTTGGATAACGCTAAGCGATAGCCCTTGATCAGGTAATCTAGGAATGTGTCAGTTTTTTTTGTGTTTTTTTAAATCCTTCTTGGGATGCCTTTCAAGCTTGGAGGATTGACAGCTGTAGTGATAAACGGCAGCGAAGAAACTGAACCAAGAAGAAAGAAGCAGACCTGTACGGTATACCGAAGACAAGAAAGTATTGTAACAGGAGAAAAACTGTGGCGTGCCTTCGCTTTCTTGGTGGTTTTGTCTTGGAGCTCCTCTTCTTACCTAGCCTGCTCTCTTCCCAAGTAGTACTCTCCTATCTTAGGTTTCGGCTTCATAACTCCATCTGATGCTTCAGACCGTCTTTATAGAGTGGATAGCAACTGGGAAGTGCCCTTTTTGTCTGAAACTTCCAGAAGGTTCGCGCTTTAAACGTTTATGATGTTGAAGATGGAACGGCGATACTTCAAACATGACGACTCGCATTCCGCTGTAGGGATGTCCATTCTGTGTGTTTTATGGGCGAACGAGCAGCTTAGAAAAAAGGGGAGAGGCAACCCTGTTTTGTTATGATCCCTGAAGTACGGCGGGGGTTCTGAATCGTTGCTTGACACATTCAAACTTTGTTTCCTCGTAGCAATGTTTAGTAGTGTGGTTTTGCAGAGGGTTGAGGACGGGAGGTAGCTAAAATTTGGTTGGTAGTAGTTTTCTTTTTCGCACCGGATTAGCCTTTCGTTTTTTGGCGACTTGTTCTGGCAGTTCTTGAACTCATCTTTTATATCACTGTGGCACCGCTTTTTTGATGAGACCATGGCGTTTTTGTGACAGAGTATACTTTAATTGCTGCTTCAGCTTATTGTGCTTTAAATTGGCATCGCTTCTTGTTTTCTGGTCTTCTTACAAAAGCCATTACTTTCCTGAAATGCATAAGCATCTCTTGGAATTGCTGCGAACCAGAGGCTGGGCTTTTTACATGAAACTTTGATGTGCAGCTTCCGGTAATTGGATGAAACTCGTAAAACTTGCATGCTGGAATGTATAGGAGGTCTCTTAGGCTTAGGCTGAGATTGATCGTGTCAGAAGATTCAATGTTTGTTCTAGAAGCTAAAATCCCACTGTGGCAGGCCGTGTGCAGATTTCGGAAACATTTTACCCCCCCCCCCCCCCTATATATCTTCGGCTCCCTTCAGGAATGAGCGGTCAAGCCACTTGAATGATTTTACTGTCAACACTCCCAATAACCCACGTATCTTGAAATTCAGAAACCTAGAACGCCATAATCCCTTTGGGTAGCTTCTACCCCACGTCATCAGCGATACAGACAAAATTGTATGACCCGGCTAGTGTGACTAATAGAGGAACCCTTTCAGAGCGGGGGTTAGCCGGCATTCCCTAGCACAGGCTCGTTGTTAATCAGTGATATGGATTTTCTCTATGTGTTTTCTCCATTTCTTTCATTTACGTGTTCACATTTTGAAAAATGCCTGCGCATCGGTTCTAGACCATTTAAGGCACGCCTGAAATTGCCTCATTTGAATACATCGGAACGTCGGACATTGATGCATCTGGCTCAATGGGGGATCAATTTAGTTTCTGTTTTCGTATTTTGATTCTTCTTTCGCACGCTCCTGTCAATTATCCCTTCTGACTCGTTTTCTACAAGTGAGTAATGTAATCTCACCAAACGCTCCGCATATGGACTGTACTTTTATTTCCATTTGTGATCAGCAGAAATTTGGATATTTATAACGAAGGGTTGACTCCGATGCATGCTTACGAAAAAAAGTCATTCCGGGAGGCTATTCTGTACTGGTTGGTATGGTATGGTTCGTGTTTTCGGACATTGTTTAGCATGAGATTGAACAGGGGAAGCTCTAAACAAAATTGAACATAAATCTATTTACGAGTATTCCGTCGATATACGAGTGGTTAAAGCGAATTTTTAAGGATGAGTGTTTTGCTGGTATAAAGAAAATGGGGCGAATTTTGAGGCTAGCGATGGAACACAGAAGTAGGTTTTAGGAATAAGTAAAACAAATTAAACGGAAATGAGTATTATTATATATTAGTGTTTGTTTTTTTCTATGTTAAATTTTTGCCATGGCCCTCGGGCTGCTTATAGTAATAAACTATCTATCTATCTATAAGATGCCCAGTGGAAAACTAATGTTTGAACTATAGTTATAAGTTTAGCGGATTGTGTTAGGGAACGGATGTTGACCACTATAAGCAGGGCCGAATCCAGTAATTTGTTTCAGGGAGGGGGACCCGCGGGTCTATGCCTAACAGTAAAAAAAAGAACATGGATCAGAGGCTTCGGGGGGTAGAACATCCACCACCACCCTGGATACGGCCTTGACTGTAAGACCAGCGATCGTACTAGTAGTCGTGTTCATGCAAACGTCATTTTTAAACTAAAGTCGAAGCCTTGCGTGTGTGGATGTACGCCCTAATACTACGTTGTGAGAACACTAGCATTAGTTGCGTTTTTGATCCAAATTGTCCTTGCGATTCTCCTCGCAATTCTCCTATTTCGTGTTCTTCGACTGTTCAGATGAAGCGAATTCTCCTTTTCTTGCGTTTTTGTCACAGTCGAGAACGGGGAAAGCCTCGCGATTCTGCAGAATCGAGAAGTTGCTCCGATGGTGAATTCTCGATTCTCCTCTCTCCGTTCTCCTCCCTTATTGGTCAACAGAGTGCGGGTGTTCAGTATGCATAAACAGTGAAACAGGTATACCGGGTTGCGGAAGAGCTGCCAAGTTAGTGTTTTTGTCAAATGCGACAATGGAAAAGCCAGAGGAGCGAAAACGGTAATTTGTACAAGAATCGAGAATTCAGAAAAGAGAACGGAGAATTGAGAATTCAGATCAAAAACGCAACTATTGTCTCTCAGAAATAAAATTCTGGTCCGTATGTGTAGCCACTGTCCCAGTGACTGAGCCGTGTTGAGCTGAGTGTTGACCTGAGCTAGGCGTTGCCCGGTGCCCCGGATATGTTTGGCCTTCCGCCGGGTTCGTACTGAATCTGTCGGGAATCCGGATGAGATGGAACTTCAGTGCTGTTCGGGCTCGTTTCGCTCTTGCTTTTCAGACGCGACTTTGAATGTCAGGACCGATAGCAAAGTTCGGTCTCTATGGTAACGAAGCCTTACCCTTTGATGTCTGTTGAGAATTTTAGCTTTGAACGCATGTTTTCAGAGTAATCCGTCTTGGCTTCGTCAAGGGCATTAGGCGGGAAGGGGGGGGGGGGGATTCCAGGCTTCGTCTTTGCTTGTATTGATCCAGCGTCTCAGAGTAACCTGTTATCCTTTACCTCATTTTTATTTTAAAGGAGTGCCTTAAGTTAGTCTCTGAGTGTTGGGAAAGTCTTGTCAACGGAATACGCAAGAAGGTCGGGATTTCCGACGGCGCGAATAATTCATTTAAAAGTTGCGCCGTTCCACAACCTCAGAGCTTCTAGCTACCGGAAAGACAGAAGTACCTTAAAGTGCAAAGGAAAACCAAATTCTACTTTCGCAAGGCTTTGAAACTCTTCTTAGCTATTTCTGAGCCCGTTCTTCAGGTTAGCTTTTAAACACCGGAAAGATTTCTTCTGATGGGGAAGTTGTGTTTTTAGTGCTAAGAAAGTACTCAGTGTAAATTAATATTAAGAGTGTGTTAGTGTGGATATGTGCATGTAAGACTGTTCACTTTTTGTTTCGTTTTGTTGCATGATGGCCGGATTGCTTTAATGTGCAAATAAATCATTCATTCATTCATCGCAATGCCGCAAGTCTACTAATCCCATACTAGAAGTATGGTCCAGTCACGTTCCGCGTACCCGATATAGTGACTTACGACATCGACACCCCCCCCCCCCCCCCCCCCCCATCTGAATATACGCTACTACCAACGGCATATGATAGGCTACTAGCAGGAAAATGACATGTGACCAGTAGCTAACTTCTGTTTAGGGGCCGCAACGCCAAAGTGGTAATTATTATGTGTACGAAAGTCCAGTTGGTGCTTATCTTTTTCATTTATCAGTTGGTACTTGTCTATTTCATCTGTCAGTTTGCTTTTCATTTTCAAAGTCAAAGTACGTTAAAAAATACTGTTTATTTCTTGCTAAATTACCAATAAGGAGGCCCCGACACTGTTAATTGCCGAGGGGCCCAGATCTCTATGTTCATGTCTGATTGTGATGACTTATTCTTAAAATAAAAATTTATGAAAATAACTCGGTAAAGAAATCACGTCATGGCTCACCTATGTCGGTGTGCTGCCCCTTATGGAAATGTAGTAGCTCTATGTGCGGCGCGGTTTCTCTGTGTCCTTTAAAAATTAATTCGCCATGTTTCTCAAAACAGCCGGAGGCAACTTTGGGAATGCCAAATCGGAATACATGATGAGGGCTGGGAATATTGAATTACTGATATTGGAGCACCGCGAGGTAGAAAGGATAAATAAGTTAAAGGGGCGGAAGAAAGTCGCTTCTGCTAAGGAATCACTTGTTCCTTGTGCTTGTGCTTGGTTCAGGACGCAAGCTGTTCAGCTCTCCAGGGGGAAGCTGGGACATAGGGATCTAGGGCCTCAACTGTTGACTGTCCCAGACAAGACTGTCCTGTTAACTGTCCCAGACAACTGTTAACTGGGCCCCTTTATGGTAATTTAACAAAAAAGCAAACTTTATCTTTGTTCTTTATTTAGCGTTAGTGCTTAATGGGTTTCTGGATGCTTTGAAAGGCGAACTGAATCCAACCCTCTCTACTTAACTTCTTTACAGTATTTTATCCTCGGTTCGAGAACTACTTGGCTCTCTTAGGGTGCGCGTCGTGGAATGGCCTTTCGTGGAACATGTTGGAATCACAGTCATAGTAGAAAAGAAGAAGATAAAAACATCAAAATGGATTAATCCGCGTTATGTTCTAGTGCAGGGTCTCTTTCTCTCTGCGTTGTACCGACTGTGTCCACTGCCGATAAGATATGATTTTATTTGCTCTAACAGCCAACTGCCACGGCAAATGTTTAAAAAATTTCGGAAAATGAATATAAATATATTACCGGTCCGATACATCACCCTTGTTGGTTTTGAACTATACTTTAAGCCAAACGCCTTCTGGATGGAACCACTGGAAAACGTGCTGTCTGTTGTTCGAAACGGGAGTTGTCAGTTTTAATTGCCATTGATCCGTTCTTGACAAGTTGAATCCTCATTCCAAACATTGTAAGCTAACGACGCGAATTGGTTACTTAGCTGTTCGTGCCTGCTGACGAGCCTGAACTAGTTATTTTGGCGGTTTAGCTCAGTCCATCCCAGAGCATAATAACACTAGCTAGTAGTGCCAATACTTGACAATATTGACACAAACTCTAATAGCAGCGTACTAGCACCACTAGCGATAAAGAATGTCCCTACTAAAACTCACTCAGTCGTTCACCAGAGCTGGCTCCGATAACTTCATATTCTGGGCATTGCAAAAAAAAATGATACAGCCTCCATAGTTTCCATGCTTTGAGCAGACCGCAACTTTGCTTTACTAGAAATCTTTAAACCTGCAAGATTGTCTCGCTTTAAATGCCCCAAGCGTAGTGGGCGACGCTACAAGTATGGCTCGTTTGCAAAGCATGGAAAGCATAGGTCTTGGCGCTACTCCCTACTGCTATTTTGCTCTGGTCCATCCCGTCGGCTGATCATAAAACTGACAGCAAACAGTGTCATTTCGAAAGCTCTCAATTCCTCCCTTGGGGTCTGTACTTTTCGCCACTTGTAATGATTGCCCCCTCTTTTCCAGTGCTGACGGTAAAAGTCCTGGAGACTCGTCATGTTACGGAAATGACCTTCCCGGGCCCCGAGGAACAATCCTGGAATGGAATGGACGATTCCATAGTGCTTCCGGCGGAAGCCCTGCTGGAAAATAGCGAAAACGGCCTCGTCCGTATTGTCGTCTTTGCGTTCAATCACTTGGAACAGATTCTTGGTAAGCATTTTGTATTGTGAGGGACCCTCCAGCGTGCCAGCCAGCTCAGTTAGGTTGGAGCGTTTCAAGTCAAAGGAAACCTCGCACTGTTTAACCTAATATTCTAAAAGAGTTGAGTACTAAAAAACCACGCTCTCTTTTTAACAAGTTACCCACGGCTTTGGGTGTTTTAAGCCTTTCTCTAGGCCCCTCGACTTCTAGCTAAATAACCGTGTTTTCTAACGAGTAACTCCTCGCACACAGTCGCCTGGGAGCATGTTGCGCGAAAATAGTGGAACAGGGCAAGTGTGAAAACTAGTTTAGGTATGTACCGTATGAAAGTCGATTCCGGTTTAAGGATGGATGAAGTGTAGGGCCGTATCGGGGGGGGGGGGGGGGGGGGTCGAACCCATCCGAGACATACAAAAATAATCGCTTTTTATAGGCTTGTACCTCGGGTCTATATCTTATCTGTACTTTTTGGTTTGAACTAGGTCCGACCCGCGGGACATAAATTAGGAAATAAATTCCTAGATCCAGACCTGATGGAGTGATAAAGGAAGTAGTTTGCATTGGTACGACGGGTTCATTAAGATAAGGTTAAATAAACATTGAAAAAGAAAATTTATTAATAATAATAATAGATCAGTAACATGTTAAATAAATAGTAATTACATTATCAACAACAGTTCTTTTTGCATCATAAAAAGCTCTCGCCTCCAAAGAAATTCGGAAGATAAACCATTTTTAATGAATATCCCGATTAGCGGAAACCCTCCCCCCTATCAAAATGTCAGAAGTCGACCAGAACGAGTGGTAAGTCCTCAAGCCCTGTCCTTTACCTACAAAACACGCTAGATATGCAAAAAATTTCTCGAAAATTTCTCAAAAAGCTCGTCTAGAACTCTGTTCACTATCAATTTTTAAGCGTACAGATTGTTCAGGGGACTCTTGAATGCATTGATGGAATCACTCGAAACTACTTTAGATGGATATTTGGGTGCCTACTAAAATAACAAACAAATTACGACACCATTTGTTTGTCCTCATTTTGCTATCTCTAATTCCAAATTGGTTTGTCTAGGAGCGCATGAGGAACTGTCAGCAGACGCCCTCTTGGTAAGAAAAAGCAGATATGGAAACACGACTCGAATTGTCAATTCGCGCGTCCTTTCTGCATCGTTGGGCAAAGGTCGGCACATCCAGCTTCCCCAGCCCGTAACTCTGACTTTCCAGCATCTGCAGACAGAGAATGTGTCTAACCCCTCGTGCGTATTCTGGGACTATACAGCAAGGTAAGACTTTTATTCAAACAATGTTTACAACGGATACGTCAGCTACGATTCAGCAAGACTATTATACTCTATATGCTGAGGATGAGGATTAGCTACTTCTAGGTAGTCTACGGTTGCGTTCCAGAGCTTAAGAATTGTTAACTATTGTTGACTGCTTGCGTTCCAGGTTTCTATCGAAAGTTAAGCTCCGCCCACCTACGATTTCCGTTCCAGAGCTTAACGATTGTTGACTATTTTGTAATGATGGTTGATGAGCATCGCTGGGAAAAGTTAATAATTGTAGAATTTGGAAAAAGTTAACGATCGTTAAAGCTGCAGTTAGCTCCGCCCCGAAATAATATTTACGATTGTTAACAATTGTTAAGTTCCTGGAACGCAACCTACGACTGCTAGGTCTATAGTGTGTTGTGGCGACATGATAGAAAAAGTTATTAGTTTAGTAGAAAATCGGTAGGTCGGTAGGATATTAAGTTAAGAATGTGAGATTGTTTGTTGTCTGTGACTGTTTTTTGTTTTGTTTTTCTGTATATAGCTTAATAGCTTTCAAATACAGATATATGTATATGTATATCCAAATAATGTATACAACGGATACGTCAGCGACGATGCTTCGTCAGCTATATTTCGATTATTACAGGTTTGTTTCCTTCCCCGACGTTAAGATTGACAGCCGGACGAGGACCCTTGCCAAGAAGGGCCGAAATATCGATGATGAAGCATCGTAGCTGACGTATCCGTTGTATACATTATTTGTATATATGTGTCAAAGTCAGCTTGGGCTCAAGGAATATAATAAAGGGAAGACTATGAGCTTGTGTGCTATCCTGATCAAGGAGGGGAATGCTATGACAAGATGGTTGACCGAGGACGTAGGTGGGTTGCTTGGGGTTCATGTGCAGAGAGTAGGTATTACTTATTTTTCTTTTGCACGCTTAAAACGTATAGGCTACGCTACTCTATGCGTGGGCAAAAAGATAGACTTGTATTGAAGGTGGGAGGATAGATCATAGATCGTACAAAAATTGATGGGCGGTCTAAGGAGAAAAGGCTGAACTCGAACCCAGTATTTCATGAATAGCTTGAAGACCATTGATCAGATCAATCAATCAATTATTCGTTCTTCAAAGAACATTACTAATAGTACACTGTAAAAAGTTCCTCCGTATAAAGATTAAAGGTAACTGCAGTATTTGCTACTCACATTAGTCTTTTCTCTATTTGGTATTAATCTTATCTGCGTAGAGACAAGAGTAATCCGAGTAGCAAATACTGCAGTTAACTTTAATCTTTATACGGAAAAAGTTTTTACAGTGTAGGCAAGTAGAGATTTCCAAATGTAAGTCTGCCTATCAAATACTTTGTATACTGTTGCGTTAAGACATCATGAAGCAGTTTTTGATGAAAAAGAAAAAAAAAAAGCGGAAAATTGTTACGTTACAAATTTTAATCACGTTGTTTGAAGATTCACGTTGAAAACTTCAAAAAGGGGGAGGAAAGGAACTTCTCGTACCGCATAAATTTGATTGATACTGATTTGACATGACATGTGCTTACGTGTTGAATCGTATAGGGACTGCCTGCGCTGCCCATCTCTCGGATGCTCATGCGTGTAAAATGAATCACGATCCGTCTCTGAAAAGAATCGGTTTTAACCGGGCATTAACTTGGAGCAACCTACAAAACATGTAAATGGAGTTTTGGGGAACGGTTTAAATTTCACAAAGTTTCTTTTTTTTACTCAGTTTGATTATTGATTATTGAATACAGGTGTATTGATTTCCAACACCTTACGAACCAACTAGCTTTTCCGTGCACACTTAGTCTACATCTCGGTCTAAATTACCATTTGGCACATATCCATAGAGTCAGAAGGATTTTCATGGTAGAGGTTGACAACTGAAAATTATTTACATTCCTCACAACAACACACCTTCTCACGAGTACGCGTGCATGTAGCCAAGAAAAACAGGAAAAGCGAACATGTAGCATTTCCTTTTGTTCTGTTGATCTCGTTTGATCCCTGATCTGCTAATGCGTGGACTCGGGGTGTTATTAGTATTTCTTAACGCGAGATCATACAAAGGCGCGGAGCGGTAATCGCCATCTCCAACAGGCCAATTAGAGTCAGAACTGTGACGATTTATGGCGTTAATTTTCCTCCTTGTCTGAGCGCGGCTTGAGCCCGCCGGCCGGTGCGATTTAACGCTAGAACGAATGTTAGATTTTCAATTTTCTCGCAGCAAAATAATTAGCACCCAAAAAGATTGATTTAATTTTTTTTTTCGTGAGAATGGTAGGCCCGGTTGGCATAACATATGGATGTGTCGGATTAAGAAGGGGGAATGTTCAGTTTGGGCCGGATGGGGCTAATATATCTGGATTACGAGCTACCGGGCCTGTTTTAACCGATCGGTGGCGCCAATTAACTTAAAAGTTGAAAAAAAAGTTTCAGTTTGAGCCTTTTAAATTTTGGAATGCAGTTTTTACTTGCTTCGCGTTTTTTCCTTTTTTGTTAAACGACTCTGTGAGAAATTCATTGCGTGTGCTATGATTTTTACCACATACGCTGGTTATGAGCGGTAACGTTAAATGAGGTATGTCGATATATTTTATTCCAGCCACGGGCCATGTGTAAACATAACAAGACAATAAAAAAATATAAGGTGAGATCAGTGGAAGAAGGATTCATGACACGAACGTTCAAGGTGCAAAGACGTAGCTTGAATATTTTAAAAGGAAAATTTTAAAGGAAGAAGAAGAGTTTGTGCAAATACGATGATTGCATCCTACCGAATGAATGGGGATCCGAGTCAACTTGGCAATACTGCCAATTAGGAAGCAGGCTTTGACTCGGAAGGTGCAGAAACCTTTTTGAAGCATTTTTGGGTTTAAAAGTTAGAAACGTCCGGGATCTCATCTCTAATCTAACTATTCTCCAGAACCATGATTAGATAATTAGGAAAGGGTTGGAAAGACGTTTCCAGTAACTTACAGGTTCAAAGCGGTTACCAAACGGCTAAAATTCAAACTCGAAATTCCCATTTTCCACGGTCTTAAAATGGTTTGCTTTTGCTCTTTTTCGATGGGAGTGTAGAAGTATCTGTTTTCGTTGTTCATGGTGTAATCTCTCTATTAGATGTTCTCTATTAGATGTTAAAATTAAAGCTGTACTTATTAATGAATATTAGTTTGTAATTAGCTTCCGGCCGTTTAGCTATCGGATAAATAGTAATAATAATTATAAAAAAAAATGTTGGTGCATAATTTTTGGTGTGAGATAGAGTGAGAAGTGTGATGGCATCCGTTTCTTTTGGGTTTGTTTGTTTATCCCGTTTGTCGCCCGGCTGAGGACGTTATGTAAATAGTGTTAAATATGTATATTCAAACAATAAAAGAACTTGAACTTGAAGTTAGTTAGGTGACGTGAATAATTAAAAGTGGGCAAAAATAGATTAAAATTACCGTCACTAATGGATGGAGGAGTAGCCATAAAAAGTACGAAATCTAATTTCTTAGTTTTTAAAAATAAGTTAAATTACAAAAGATGCTACGGGAATTAAAAAAATTAGATGTTCCGCACTCGCTCGGAGGATGTACGTTTTTCTCGATTTTTAACCACAATGTCGTGCTAAAGACTGGTGTACGCGAGTCGATATTGGAATTTTTAACAAAGCTGAAACTACCTATTAAGAAATATTATGTTGAAATATGGATGGGAACACGCCCTGTTGGGTCCGTCCCTCTTACGGTGTTCCTCCATTGTTTGATGATTGGATCCTAGTAAGTAAGTAACTAACTAATTTATTTTTCACCCGCCATTTTGAAGCGGAGTGTGTTGGCAAGAAGGTCGCAGAAGCATCCTAGACCTTAGCTGGGGTGCTACAGACGCTTTTCCTGAGTCGAAGACGCTCTTTAATAATCAAAAAGTTATAATAGTTAACATACCTCCATCTCGGTTCATATCAGAATAACAACCTCGACGGCCATAAAAATATCAACCTCGCCTTCGGCTCGGAGAGGAACCTTTAATAAAACAACAACAAAATACCTGAAAAAAAAACAGCAGATACTAATAGGCTAGGGGTAGGCCACATTCGCAATTACAGTATTTTAGAAAAACAGATCAGGACGACAGGAACAAAATAAATGTGTAACGTTTGTTATGGATTTTATAATACAGAAGAAGAGAAAAACAATAGGAAACAACAAGAAGAAAGACGTTAGTTACGAAACATCTAAACCAAGAGACACACAAACTTGCTTTCGACCCGTTGGTAAAGCCAGGGACCCATAAATTTCCTGTAATTACTCGCCATTCAGGGGGCTTGTCAATAAGAGATTTCTGATGCAATCTTGACCGAGCGTCAGATAGTTCGAGAAATACCCACAGGGATAAAATACCCGGCTATCCAGATGGACAAAAATTTTTGCAGCTGTTTTGCTGAACTAGGAATATTTCTCTGTAATGGAAGAGTATCCTGGATCTTTTGTCCTAGCTTAGGTACCTGGTCGCATGCTGAATAGTCCCAACAAATTTTGTCTATCTGAGCAAGAACGCCAATTCGACCCAAGCGGAATTTTTGGAAACTTGGTGAGGCTCGGGCAACATAGCGACATAGAAGCATAGGAAATGACAAGCCCCCCGAATGGCGAGTCATTACAGGAAGTTTATGGGTCCCTGGTAAAGCTGAAATAGATCTTCTCATCGAAACCAGTGTAATTCTGGCGAAGTGGTTTATGGAACCATGTTTTTGTGTGATATGAGTTCGCCAACGGACGAGAAATGTTATTATGTTTTTCCCTCGATCCATCATGGACCATTATCACGATGGCCTGTCACAACCACTTAAACGGACCAGCATTAAATCATCCCGCCCATCCGTCATCTCCAGACTATGTGTTAATCCAACCCATCACAGGAATCTAGCCTGTTGATACGCCTATCGATTTCCTGAGAAAAACTTCCGGAGTGTGTCCCAGACTTTGGACCTGCTCCGTTCAGAGAGAAAACAGAACTGCATTTTGTAGATTCAGGAACATATGAGCCTCCATCGAGAACAGATCTGAGCAGATTCATTTGAACGTATTTTGTGACGTTTGCTCGTTCGATGCCTTCAAGGATACATAACCATTAGGTACCTTTGAAGAACCCTAAAAAATGCTCCGTCCGAAGAATAAGCTACGGGGGGGGGGGGAAATTGGTATAAGTTGCATATATCTCTAGATAGGCTAAGGATAGTGACTTTCTTGGGCCAAAAATCGATATTATGTTAATACTGTATGCATTAAAAATACGTAAAGTAGCCATCTGCATACGTTACCTATAAAATGTGTTTACTCAACGCTCAGTGAATCATCGATTTACGGCCCAACAGATCGTCTATGTAGTTTTTTAAGAGTCGAGACTATTTACCAAAGAGGAATACTCATAATACAGGCAGCTTTCTTTCTGCTCTGAAGAAGCTTCTGCGTTGACAGATTACCTAGGGCGTAATAAAAATGTTTCTGTCGTTACTGGGAAATAAGATTAATCCAGAGAGAGTTGATAATGCTAGAAAACGATGCGAAGGGAATCATTATCGCTGGAGAATGTCAGAAGGAAGAAAGAAAAATATACTCGTGAAGAGAGATGCACTACCCTAACGGCACGAGCAAAGTAAATAAAGCGAAATTGAGGAATCTGTCTATCCTGAATAAGAAAAAAAACATATGACTTTGCATATATAAGTAATATATGCATAGCTAGTACCCACACACAAGTCCTTATTGGGTAACAACATTTACCCCAGTTCTTTAAAGGAACCCTCTTGCTTATTCTGCCTTTTATAATATACTTAGCTCCCATATGGAATTATAAGCTTCTAAAATCCCCACCTTTCTCCATTGTGTCGTTTCGTAACTATGAATTTTTAGCGATTTTTCGGCCTTGCCGAGTTTTCCCGTTACCCAACAAAAAGTTTACCGGAACCTTCATTGTCCGCTGACAATTCTTTCACACATAAGGATGTGATAATCTTCTGTTTATTTCTTCTCTTATTTGCTTAGTTTTCCCACTTTTTACCCAAGGCACGTTCAGTTTTCAAATCTTTTGCGCCCAGCCGCCGCGTCGGAGAGCAGGGAGGCTGTATGTAATCGACAAGCGCTAACAAGAGAATCGCTAGTTTCAGGTGGAAAGTAATGGTATTTTCGAAAAGTTTTTTCTGATCCATTTTATAGGGAAAAGATCATTTCTAGTAAGGGTTGTGCTTTAAAGCACCAATGGAACTAGAAATGGGGTTACTGGTCCAGCCGGTTTGGGTCAATGGCAGGAGACTTAAAAGTCACCAAAAACATCCTCGTAGCTCAGGAAACTGAAGTAATGGATTTGTCTCCTCTTCCACTCGCTGGTGTTAAGCAAAAACTTATTAATGTCTGCGACATTAAACCACTTTTAAACCATTATTTCAATCTCTAATTTACCCAAATGGCAGGGCTTTATTTTTTTTAGATTTTCAGAACTGGAGCCATCCTTTTTTCTTATTGCCTTCCTGGAATAGTGCGGCTGCAAAAGTGGATTTGTCTTTTCATTTTGATAACAAGAATATAATGCAAAATATAGGCAATTGGCCTCTGATGACACTAAACTCTGTTTTGGTTGATTTATTCTGACAGTTCTTGAATTCCTCTTTCATATCACTGGGGCACCGCGTTTTTTATGAGACCATGACGTTTGACAGTTTCACAGCGCACCTTAGTTGCTTATTCGGCTTATTGAGCTTAAATTCGCATCACTTCGTGTTTTCTCTTCTTTTTAGGAAAACTATTACTTTCCTGAAATGTCTAAGCATTTCTTGGAATTCTTGTAAATCTCTAAAGTCTTTTTACATGAAATTTGGATGTGCTGCTTCGGGTAATTGGATTAAACTAGTAAAATTTGCATGCTGGAATGTTCAGGAGCATTGACTATTTCCGGAATTCCCTTAGGCTGAGATTGATCGTGTCAGAAATTTCAAAATATTCGAATACTTTAAAACTATGCTTTGCTTTCAACAAATAACCCACGGTTTTGGCTGTTTCAAGCCTTTTCCGAGACCGTTGACTTGTAGCGAAAACAGGGAAACAATTTACATAACCGGTTTTTCTGATGGAAAAACTCTCGCAGACAACCGTCGACAGCGGGATCCACATCGAAGGTAGCAAAACCCGGCAAGTGAGAAAATCAGCGTGGTCTTGTCAGAGGAGTTAGATAGGAAATTGGGGTCTTCGGGTTTAGAAATATATGGAGTGATTATGGAAGTAGGTTGTATTAGTATTATAGGTAAGATAGGTCCTTTAATCCTTTTTCAAACTTGTTGACCAAAGAGGATTCTGAAATTCGCGCTACGTGAGTTTCTTGGAACCCCTGGTAGGTTAAAATGTCTAATTTCAAAGTTAATCGTAAATCTCATGATCAAGTTCCATAAAACAGAAAGTATTAAAGAAACCGGGACAACAGTACCGCTGAGGGCCGATCGGCTTTCTGTTTTCTAGCTTATTATATTTGCAAATAAGCAACGATTTTGTTGCTTAGAGATCGCATGGTCTCCACGGCAACGCTTTTGAGAACCTAATCATTTAAACAGAGAGTCCCTTAATCATTAACGGAAGCCATAGGGGCCTAGCTTTTGATTAGGGGATAAAGTATGCAATAAGAATATGATATAGAGGCTCGTAGGAAACCATATTGGAAAACCTAGGAGGAGGTTCAAGTTTCTAAGTAGAAGTTTCAGTAATTGGAGTCGTTGCGTGGTTGCATTTTGCCATCCTTTAAGAAAAGAGCGGCGGTTAATATTGGGTGTGTGGGATGGGGGAACTTTTAGGGTATCGTATGGGGAAGAGTCATCACACTGAAATGTGACCCTACTGGCATTCGCAACATTTGGGATGTAACCTGTTGTGATTTTGATAACGTTATGGATTAAATGTTATGCCTAACAGGCATTGCCAGGAACAGCCGAAAAAGCATCTGCTGACTTTTGCAGTATCTTGATGATAAATAAAAAAGCCAGCAGTTGTTTCTTCGGTCGTTTTTCGGGTCTTCCTGGCAATGATTGCTATGCATAACATTTCATGCATAATGTTTTCAAAATCACAACAGATCACATCCCAAATGTTGTCTGTTGAAACTGCGCATCCTTGTGTTATCTGTTATGAAACTTCTGAAAAGTGTAGTGCCCTGTCGATCATCGGTCGGCCAGTGTCAGGTCGGAAAGTACAACCGGTGTCGGATGTGAGGAACTCCTCACTTTTTCCCCTTCTAAAAGATATCTTAATGCCACTAAAGCCGTGAAACGATTTGAGTGAATCCCATGCTGTGATGAAAGTTTGAATTTCGCGCTCCAAGTCCCTCGGGTAATGTGCCTTTCGCGCTTTAATGTCTACGATAAAAATATGACATTAATCTACTCCAGAGTGTCTGCAGGGTTTGTTTTTTCATTTCTTTAGACATATTTTTGCAACATTCGTAAATAAACTGACAAGTTAATTTGGAATGCTTAATTGTACTCGTGTCTTAGTTGTCTGTGAGCGCTATATGGGATGTAGTGATTTAACAGGACTTTATTTTTCCGTCTGACCACATGGCATTTGAGATGTTTTTGGGTCTGTTTTTTGGGCATATGTTAGTTTTTGAACCAGCCACATCGTCACATCAGCTGTTAAGAGGGACGAAGCCCGGACAGTTGCTTAAAACTTCTATATCAGCGGCGGAAAATGTTCCAACTGGGCGACGCAGGTTAGCTGATCTTGAGCTAACTGAGGGCTTGCCCACTCTCGATTTGGTGTACAACTGGTGCTGCGATGCCGGCGCTGGTTGCAATGTGTTAAAATGTAAAAATCAGCGTGTCTAAAGTTGAATCGCCTAACTTATGGCCCTTCCATCGTCTTTTCGTGCCTTTTTCCAGCTTCCGTCTGGGTGGGGAGGGGGGATAAGGACGCCTAGCCCTGCCCCATCTAACTACAAGACGGCTCTGATCTGACCGTATTGAGATGCTTGCTTTCCTGTTTACTTTTGCTTCATTTTCTACATCCCTGTTGTCTTGATTTACTTCGACCATGGATTCCTGAATATGATTCAGTCGACTTTTGTACGCAAATACAAACATATAAAAAAATAAAAAAAAGTTTCTGCGACCGATTATTGTGCTCTATTAAGCAGTATAATCGATCATCGTGGCATTGCAGGGACTCCAGTCGCTAGATGTCATTCATTTATTTTTCCTATCTGAGTTAAAGAGGCGTTGATGGCGTCTGTCAGTGGACAAAAAAACCTCCAATATCGTGAAAGGGAAGAACCTTCGGGTGGGCCCTATTCTGGAGCAAAAAGAATAAAAAAAATCTACAAATTAGATTTTCGACGAGGTAGAATTCTTCTTTTGCTCGTCGACTAGTGACAAGATATAATACTAATATTTGTGGCGTTTGATTGATCTTGGAGATATGATTTCTTACAATGTTGCATGGAAGGCAAGGATCATAGTGAGGTCGCGTTACAGAGCTATTCTGGTTCGAAAATAAGAGTGGAAGAAAAATCAAAGGAAATGGTGAAGAACATATGCTGTATCTACGTTGGACTCCGTTTAAATTATAAAATAATGATGATATTTAATGGAAACATTACCAGGTTATAGTATGACCGTCAACGTCGTCGTTTGGTGGCTAATATGTCAAATAAAACTCACTCGTCCTGTAACAAAAAGTCATCAGATCGCTGTAGACCTTCATGTGGCATAGTTAAAAATTACTGAAGCACACAACAAATTAGTCAGAATACTTTTCAACACGACCAGTTTTGACGTGTCGGTACTTTTGAAGGTGTTTACCAATTTTCCCCTATCCAAATCCAGTAAATTTGTCCTGGAGTATTTGAATTTTGGTATGTCTCAAGCTTTCGAGGTCAAGCCACCGCGAAAAACTAGGAAAAGTGGGACCCCTGTTCTGATTTTCTTCTTCCTTAAGATAGGATCCCTGTTCTGAGCTTTTACGTAGTAGTGAGGTGAGGTAGTTGCATGCAGGTGGCGCCAGGAGTGCCCGCTGGTTTCCTGTCTTTTCTATAGGCGATCACCAAGAGTGAGTAAGCACGTCAGCTGATATTTATTCTAGCGCAATTTCGATCCTTCTTGGCAAGGGTCCTCTTCAGGATATGATTCGCGGCAAGCCGCCGCGAAAACGAGGACGGGCAGGGTCCCTATTCTGGTGGTTTTCTTCTTCTGTTTTAAGACAGGAGCCCTGTTCTGAGGCAGGACCCTGTTTTGATCAAGTCAGGATCCCTGTTATATATGATAGACCAATGGCCTATTTTTTGCATTACATTAGTACTTTTTAGTATGATCAGTCAAAACACAGTAGACTTACTGCTTTTGTCTTTTTCAGTGCCTGGTCGGACGAAGGCTGCCGCGTATCTGCCACCAACCGAACGCACACCATCTGTCGGTGCGACCACTTGACTCATTTTGCGATCCTTATGGACGTCCGGGATGTGCCGCTAAGTGCCATCCACGGCAACGTCCTCTCAATTATCACATACATCGGATGCGGCATTTCGATTTTCTGCCTTGCTCTGGCACTACTTACTTTCCTGGTGTGTCGTGGTTTGAAGGTAAGAACACCTTTTTGTAGACATTTTTATTTATCAATTTATTTAATTCTTTACTAAATATATAAAATCATTTCATCCATTCGGTGGCTCGGGGCAATAGGACAGTCGACGGAAAAGGCGGTAGAATTGGCCGGAACGGCATTCTGCATTCCCTCGAATTGCCATTAAAAGTGGATTTTCAGAAACTTTTAACCTTGCAACAAAACCAACTGTCACTTTCCGTCTCATAACATCAAAAGATTCAGTTTCATTTTCTAAAAACATTTGACTAGCAGAGTAACGTCGATTGTATGAAAGGAGATGACGGAATGCATCGTTAAAACAGTTTTATTATTTACTAACTCTACTTAAACGTATTCGTTGAAATGACGTGGGCAGACGATCAGGTTTCTTGTAGACTATTTTATTTATTTACTACTTCTACTTAAACTCATTCATTGAAACGATGTGGACAGACCATCAGGTTTCTTGGTCGGATTTTATCTGAAAATAATCAACTTTTCCGTATAGAATTGATGACGATGCCGTGCACCATCATCGATTCCATATGGAAAAGTTGAGATTTTTTCAACTTCATGATAAAAGCGCAGAATATCCTGAGCAGAAAAGTATGATCGTGTGTTCGAACTATTATCGTGTTCCAACTATAAGTACCCGTTTCGTACATTGCTGAAAGGACACGTGCATCACGTTTTCTGAGCAATTTCAGTCAAAGGTGCTCCATCTTCTGCTTAAATCTCTATGCCATCTTGCAAGCAAGGTTTCAAACAATGAGTTATCTGTGTGTGTCGGGTATAAGCAAAAAAAAAAGAAATTCAGTGATCGCCTACCATGATATCGCAAGTGGGCTTACACGATCATGAAGAGGCAGGGGCTGGCGACTCCTTTAAAGCCTCTAACGAATGCACTGAGAAGGTCTGAATCAGTTCAGGTTCATTTAATTTCATGAAATGAAAACAAATAATCTCACATCACCTCATGGCAGAGAGCAGGCTCGATTGCAAGAAAATAACATTAACAAATACAACTTAAACATGGTCACACACAACTGTTACCAATAAGTATAACAGCCAACATCCGGTCCCAAGAAAGGGGACACCCAACAAATAACCTCCTCAATAAAAAAAACAACAACAACAAAAAGGCGAGACGATCAAGAAACTGTCAGTACTTAATGGATAAACCATCAATCTTCTTACAAATTATGTATTTATACATATAATTATGTATTTCATACGTTACTGTTGACCGTTCTTGATTAACTATCCCATGCCATTCTAGATTGAATATGAGCTATTTTTACCGGTCTGTACAGCAATTGCGTATCCTCTTTTTGAAAAATTTGAGTGTTTGATTTTCTGCTTAGTTTATTTTTATATTGTTAGTTTATGTGGTCCTTGTTGGCTGTTGATGAGTAAAAGAAATATATTTTATAGCCCACCCGTAAATTTCTTGGGGTAGAAATAAAGTAATTGCCTAAATAGGCCTTCATCTCTTTTGAAAAGTCTGTGAATCGCCTAACAGAGATGGAATTTGCTGGAGATCCTTATTCGTGGTGGGGGCAGTATCCACACACGGACTCTTTTCTTTTAGCGAATAATTTTTATTAAATTCGTACTTTCTTGCGAATCCTAAAGAGTCTCGTTTCGTGTCCACGACCTGTGCAAGACCCTAGAGCATCGAGCTTGAATCTTCTATTGCCTTTAAAAGACCAGAGCCTCGTTTTTGTTGCACTCGGCAGGTCCACTTCTCTGCCGCTTCCGGTCTGATTCTTTCTACATTCGTGTTTGCCCTGCAGTGCTTCTGAGGAAGACGGCAGCGATTCTCGAGAATCGCGGACTTGCTTACCGACCAAGTCCGTGCTTCCCTGCAAGGTGCTGCATCAACCAAGAAGAAATCGGGCAGGAAGTGAACCCAAAAACGCATCTTGTGCAGAAGCAAAGAAGCGCTGCAGCAGCGATGCGGCAGCACCATTGCAACAAAAACGAGGCTCAGACACATAAATCATTCGCACCGAGACAACTAAGGATCTCATGCTCTTCTATTCACTAAAATTCGGCTATTATTAAGCTGTTAGGGGTTGTAATAAACACCTTACACCTCCTTTGAAACTTTGTATAATTCGCAGAGTGTGCATAATTGGGTGAAAAAAACCTCATCACCCATAACTGGCAGATTTGGCGCAGCACTCTGCCAAATGGAAAAATATGAACCTCGTGTGAAAATACGACTTAGCAATTTTTTGCGGGTGGTTTTTTATTAGGTGTTTAGAATGTAAAGTTACTTTAAATCACCTTAAGGTACTTTAAATGCACCGCACGTTTTAAGACGCGCTGGACATTCGTAGGGTGCGAGCCGCTCATACGCGAGCTATGTTGGCGTGGTACCTACTTTGTTGGTTAAAATTCATGCGTTATATTTATTTCGTGTCTGCATTTGGTAGCAGAGATAAATCACGATTTTTCGAATCGTACGTCACCATCCTTCTTAGAGAAAGAGAAAGATAAATACTGCTTATGGGATGCAGGCCATCGCGATGAACGAGGAAGGCCAAGATCCCTGTTCTAATGCTTTTCTTCTCCTTCTGTAAGACAGGAGCCCTGTTCTAAGGCAGGAGACCTGTTTTGATGAAGTGTTTCCATGTTTCGGTAGTCCTTTAAAAGGCAATAATATCCCATATGCAGTAGATGTATGCTTATGTGAACGTTTGTTGACTTCGAACTTTACCATTTTCATGCACTTGCTGTGACTAAAGCCAACTACCAGTTAGCCAAAGTAGGAAGTTAAGGGCCTCTGAAAATACCTGAATAGGTATTCTTCGTTCTACCATCTAGCCCAAAACTACACTGTTCACATTTAAGTGACTGTTCAAATAAACATACCTCTACTGTAAAGGAACCGTACAAAGATTCCAGGGAGTTGGCAGCCCCTTATCATATTCTTATGACCCATGTATGCGCATTAAGCTGCACATACTGTGTAATTTACAATCAATTGAGCGAAGTAGGGAGGATTGTTCTAGAGGAACAGGTCTATAAATAATTATGGTCTTGTTTCTTCTGACAAAATGATTTCTCTTCTTGGTATGATGTCTTTGAACATTTAATGTACATTCCTTTATGGGCGATTTGAAAAACTGAAGTTGTGCCAGGGAGAGTTTAAAAATATTTTCCCCTTCAGCATACCATTAATCAGAGTTTTCTTCATATTTGATGGGGCTAAACGGATAAGTCAGCTAAGATTTGCTGTTGCGATATTTCGGCCCTTCTTGGCAAGGGTCCTCGGTAGTAGTCAGTGGTGAACACATCTCGGGAAACTAAGGAATATATTCAAACAATGTATACAGCGGATACGTCAGCTACGATGTTTCATCAGCGATATATCGGCCCTTCTTGGTAAGGGTCTTCGTCAGGCTGACGTATCCGTTGTATACATTATTTAAATATATGTTTTAAAGTCAGCTTGGGTTCAAGGAATATGTATCTACGAAACTAATGAAGCTGCCTATGGCCACCTCTGAAGGGACCCCTGCCTGGGACCGAAATAGTAAATCTGAACATTGAAATGTGCCAAAAAGTATAGTTGTCATTTGTCTCTTTCATTTCTAAGTCTGCTTGTCTGAAATCTAAGTACCGCAAATAGATAAACAAATAAAAATAAATTTATTTTTGCTGTACTACCTAAAACAGCGACTCTGTTAACGAGGTTTTGCCTACTCTCGATCGTCGCCGTACTGGCTTACACCGCTTACCTCGTGTTAAAACATCAAAAAAAGCATTTTTAGAAGCGTTTTAAAGATGGATCCCCTAATTTATGGCCGGCATCGCCGATTTCGGTCGGTGCAGGAAAAGGGTATACAGCAGGTGCCGGGGAGTGGGTAACCCCTCGTCTGTTACCTGCCTAGGGGCCCTGAATCTCTCTGACCGGGCCTTGCAATAGCTAGAAGAAATGTATGTGACTGAATCTTAGCTAACTTATCTGTGTAGCCTCATCAAATATGTTTCGCAATCAGCTTGGGAGTTTTTTGGATTTGGATTGTTTTTGTCTTTCCCGCTACCAATCCTCCTATTTTATCTTCTCATGCCACTGTTCGATTCGCTGTATTATTTAAATATATATACTTAAATATATATTATATTAAATAAATATGTGTTACACATTTTTACAGTCAGAGCTGCTCTTGAGTGCAAATGGAAGTGTTGTGTTTCGCGCAAAGATAACACTGAAAATGGTCAACAATATTCTTGGCATTCAAGTTCCAACATAAAATTGTACACAAGCGCATCCGTGTGTTTCTGACAGGGCAACCAACGACTCGAAAACACTAGCTCTATGCCGGCTGTAACTTACATCTCCATCCGAGGTCTAGCATATGGACCAGCCATCTCACCACGCCAGATTTATCCAGGATCTCCCGACTGCTTGGAATAAGAAGAATTCTCATTATTTCGAGTTAGGTTCTTATGACTCGAGATACTGGATTAAGGGATTTGTGGTGGAAAATGGGCAGACGGAGTTTCCGGAGGGATTTTGTTCATAGCAAAGGGCGTATCGTGCATTTGTATCAAGCTGAAAAGACAGTAGACAATTGTTGAGGAAAAAGATTCCAAGGATTTGGAGTCGTCGCAAGTTTCGAATCGTGTCTCTGTCGGATCTTAATCATTTTTTTACAGGACTTGTCTTAGTTATAATACTGATGTAACTAAGTTCCTTAATGGCTCCATACATTGTAAAACGCGAATTGGAGATCTGAGAACGAAGAAAAGATGAAAAACCTAGATGTTGTGCCGTAAGGCCCTCTTCAGTAATTGGTGTTCCAACATAAGGCGTTTCTCTGCTGCAAAAATTGTGGGCCGTTCACTTCTGAGCGTTTTTCGCGGAAACACGATTGTTTTCCACACAGTCGAGCCACAGGTTTTTTTTTGTTTGTTTTTTGCGGTAATTTAAAATGTCTGAAAATAAAAATAAATCCAGATAAAATCCCAATAAATTTGACTTTAGGCTTACGTCCTTGCCATTCTGTCCAGGAAGGATCCTCAGTCTTATGTCTATTTGCTTGATAAAGTAGTTAATTTTATTATTTGGACTTTATTTTGCTGCGAAATTTGAATTTCCCTCCAAATTGGAGCCACAAAAGCGAAAATCACCCTTGCCATTCTGTCCAGAAAGGATCCTCAGTCTTATGTCTATTTGCTTGATAAAGTAGTTATTTTTTATTATATTTATTATATATATTTATATTTTGCTTCTAAATTTGAATTTCCCTACTGATTCGAGCCTCAAAATCGAAAGTCACCTCTAAAGTTGTTTGTCTGACTCGAGCCATGAAAATCTTGTTGGTTGCGGAAACCCACTTGTGGCCCGCATAGACGACCACAGAAACACCCTTTCAAGCCACAACCGAGTTTTTGTGGCCAGGATATTCTGCGCTTTTATCATGAAGTTGAAAAAATCTCAACTTTTCCGTATGGAATCGATGATGGTGCACGGCATCATCAGTTTTCGTGGAATCACGGATAAGCTCCTTCAATGTTCCACACTGTCATCCATCATCCCTGTCACTCATGGGACAAGGACCGCTATAACCATACTTTTCCAGTCTGGATCCTAAACATTAGATTTCTTTTTCAGTCGGAGCGAACTACCATTCATAAGAACCTCTGCTTTTGCCTCCTAATTTCTGAAGTCGTGTTTATTAGCGGAATCGGACAGACCGGACAACCTGTAGTTTGCGGAATTGTCGCCGGATTGCTCCATTACTTCTTCTTGGCTGCATTTATGTGGATGTTTTTGGAAGGTAAGGGCTTGCCAATTTCTTCTATTTATTCTCCAGGTGACCATCCTTCAGAAAAACACTTTTGGACAGCATGTTACTTTTATTTGGTTTCAGAAACGTCGAGATATGGATTGTTTTTGTTGTGTACTGTATTTGTTCTTTTTATATATGGTATTATACCATTCCTTTGTTCATTTATTGACACTGAAAAGGATTTTGTTTCTTCTAAATCGTCTGGGAATAATAATCAGACAGAGCTTTCCAACGATTGTCCGTGTCATCCGCAAATGGATAGGAACTAAATAAACAAAGTAAAATAGAAATTACAGAACAAATTAAAAGTTATAGTGCAGATGTAGTTTTGCGTATATATGCTTACCGTTGTTGGTATTTGGTAATTATTCGTTGGTTGAAAGTGAATAAACCTTATAGGGAGTTTGCGAAACGAGTTGAAATAAATGATTCTTGTCATTACGACTATCGTTACTGCTATTACAGTTTGATCTGTCTCATTATAATTTTATGAAGCTTATTGTCGTCTTTATGGCAGTTAATAGAGTGGAATAGAATCTTGCTAATTAGCCGAATGACCGTTCCCAAGAATTTCTCACTCAAGAAGAAGCCTCAAAAGTGTCTGGACAAGTTATCGCAAACGAGTTTAATTCATTTCACTCAGAGCTATATTTCGGCCCTCTTTAGCAAGGGTCCTCTTAATGCTCAAAAAAGCTCAAGTTGGAAAAACGAACTTGTCGAAATATAGCTCTAATAGAATTCAGCTGACGTATCCGTTTGCACTGTCAGATTTCATTTCGTTTCATTTATTCAATACTAAAAATATGATTTTTTTTTTCAACATAACACACACCAGCATATTAAGAAAAAAAATACATAAACGAAAAATGCTGCGGCCGCAAAAGCTAAGCTTGTAGCCTACCGGCTTAGACACTATGGTATAGATTGAGAATCGCGCTTTGTTCCACGCAAAATCAATGAGACAAGTGCATATGAATAATTACCAAATAGATAAAAAAAATAACTGAACCAAAAATTAAGGAATTGACTATTATTCACGTTTTAAGTACCTAATGTCCTCCAGAAATGCACATCATCAAAGTTATTGCTTTTCAACGAGTCTTACAATTTCCAGGACCTCTAATTCGTAACTACGCAGACAAACCTGAAAGCAGTCTGCAAAACGGCTCAAGCCATGGATGTCCACGATATGGAGATGGCGGAGGTGGTAGGGGTAGGGCTTAGGTCAGATTGAACTCATTTGCATATTTTGTGCTGGCACATATTATGAAGGATTAGCCTGAGCAAAGCGGCAAACCGCGTCTTAATGCTTGCAAAAACTTTAAATCCGTCGAATATCGGGCACGAATGGTAGTGACCACCCAAAACGACAGTTTTTCGGGCTAATTTTAAAATACACCGACGGCACTTTTGCCAAATGTGGAGGTCTCTGTTCCTCATATCAGTGAATGGTTTAAAACAATGAGATCATCGCACTTTTTTGACGTGTTTGATATTCTCTCTGTTGCCACACACGGCAAAGATTTTGGCGAAGCATGCAGTAATGTTAATAACTGTTCATTGCAGAAGTAAAAAAATGAAAAAATATGCCAATGGTTAAAGCCTACAAACCCCCGCCCCCCCCCCCCGGATACGGCCCTGGCCCCTTGGCAGTTAACAGTGTCATGGCTTTTTGGTAGTTCTGCAAGAAAGAAACTTGACTTTTACCATTGTAATTGTTTAACGTACTTTGGCTTCAGAAGATAGACAGGCACGCTTAGAATTGAAATATAAAAGCTCCAACTCCATCTTTTTTACACCTATAATTACCGCTTCGCAATTTGGTCAGCGAAGGTGTGCCGATTGATCCTTCTCTGTGGCGAAAATACGAACTCTCTCCGAGATGAATTGTGAGGACTAATACAAGTGGTAAAATTGAGTGTCTAAAACCAGGGACCCATAAATTTCCTGTATTGACTCGCCATTCAGGGGGCTTGTCAATAAGAGATTTCTGATGCGCTCTTGACCGAGCGTCAGATAGTTCGAGAAATACCCAGGGGGATAAAATACCCGACTATCCAGATAGACAAAATTTTTCGCAGCTGTTGTGCTGAACTAGGAATATTTATCTGTAATGGAAGAGCATCCTGGATCGTTTGTCCTAGCTTAGGTACATGGTGACATGCTGGCAATTTTGTTTATCTGAGCAAGAACGCCGATTTGACCCAAGCGGAAGTTTTGGAAACTAGGTGAGGCTCGGGCAACATAGCAACATAGAAGCATAGGAAATGACAAGCCCCCTGAATGGCGAGTCATTACAGGAATTTATGGGTCCCTGCTAAAACTTAGATCTAAGCCTCAATAATAGCCTACTGTGTTTCACTTTACGAATCATATTGTATCACTCCTTCTTGTTTCAGGTTTCCAAATTTATGTTCTGCTAGTGCAAGTCTTTGACTCGGACGGATCAAAAGCGAGGTGGTACTATCTTTTTGGATATGGTGTACCAGTTGTGATTGTTGCCGTTGCGTGTATCGTGGATCCGCTAAGTTACGGGACTCCTAACCACTGTTGGCTACGAGCGGATAACTACTTTATCTTCAGTTTTGTGGGGCCAGTCATCCTGGTTCTTATTGTAAGTATCCCTTATTTTAAGTTATCCGCGCAAGCCTCCACTTCGAGTACAAATATATCACCAAGGATTCGTAGTTCGCAGATTTCTTTCTTCTATGTTGGGAAAACCTCTCTGGCACGCCAATTCCTCCAGTCCAACGTTAAATAACGTTTATTGTAACAACGAGTTTTTACAAATGTACAAGCCAGGTATACGTGAAGTCAGGAAAGATCAGGAACCCTATAAATAATAAATCTTTTACTTTATGATTCTACTTTAAGAATGAAGACTCAATTCATAATTAATAAATTGTACCTTAATTATATACTAATATAATAATCCGAAAAAGGTTTACCTTAAATTACAGCAAATCCACTTTAAATATTACAAGCCATTAATCTGGTTGAAGGCTGTCTACCAACTGAACTGGTAGCGCTTCTATGAAGATACTTTACTTTACTCAACACTGCTAGATGGCGTTATAAACGGGAAAAGCGCGGAATATTCAAATAAGGTGAGAAACAGAATCGGATCGCCATTTGTTGCGAAAGCGGTAAACCAATCGAAGCAACAGGAAGGCGGAAAGGGAGCTGCAGAACGGCGGAACGGAACCCAACGCCATATTTTGAAGGAAGGAAGGGACGATTCCCAACACATACCATTACCTTCTACCTGGAATTAGCGATTTTCTTGTTAGCGCTTGTCGACTCTATCCAGCATTCCTGCTCTCCGACGGGGCGGCTGGGCGCAAAACATTTGAAACTGAACGCACCGTGATAAAAAATTGGGAAAATTAAGCAAATAAAAGAATTAAAAAACAGAGTGTGAAAGAGTTTTAACCGGACGCTAAAGATTCCGGCAAACTTTGCGTTGTGTGACGAGCAAAACTCGGCATGGCCGAAAAAGCGCTAAAAGTTCGTTGCCACAAAACGAAACAGGGGATTTCAGCAGCTAATAATTCCACAAAGGAGCTAGGTATATTATAAAACGCAGACTAAGCAAGAAGGGTCCTTTAAGCTAATACAACACTGTGTAGCTTGCTGCGATCGGATAACTACTTAGTCTTACTGCGTTGTGGAACAAGGTGTCGAACAGTTCCTTTAATTCAACTCAGCTTAAAGTTTAACCGAAAAGGGCTAAGAAAGGACAATCTAGTTACCCATTACTTATCCAGATAAGAGGCTTGAACCCGATGAAAATGCGTTGCTCCGCTACTAACGAATAATCGATATGCATATACTGGAATTTCCTTGTTAGATTTGTGGTACCTCTATGCGCTTCCGGATGAATTACTTGTATGGATTTTTGAAGTGGGCCGTTTTCTGGGTGAAAGCTTCTGCGCTTTCCGAGACGGATGGTAAATTGTAAATATACACAGAATTCAGAATTGTAAATAATCACAGATTTGTACATATACACTTTGAACACGCACATTTTATCTTTCGTTATTTTACTTTTATCTGCATGTCGTTCAGTCGCCTTCGTTCTTCTGGTTTTTAGTTACATTATCGTCTTATTGTTTGTTGGTTCCGCATCGTTTTCCTGTTGTTATTGTGGTGGATTTTATGATTTAGTTTTGTTTTTTCCGCTGAGGACGGTTTGCCGGAAGTGCAATGGAAATATCGGAAATTGTATTTATCCCTCGCACATCATCTTAGAGGGGTAACTAGCTGATCAAGAAAAAAAATCGAAAATCTCGTTCTTTTATATTTTATTTGTATGGAGTTCTAAGGTTTAATAGCATACGATGTAACTGTCACCAAAGCATGCTACTATTAACAAGACTGGATGCTACTCTAGCAAGATATGATGCTACTGGATACTACTGCTTAAGATTGGCCCATTCGAAGGCACATTAAATGATAGTATTCTGTACTATTACATATCAATACGTGGTACTTTTACGTACAACTAAACATGCTACACATTTTTCATCGGGTTGTGCCTATGTTGTATGCTTGACTAAATGATTTTTTTAAAATAAGTGTTCACGCAGTGAGATACCTTCAGCGAGCTGATCATTGGTCATTTAAAAGCCGCGTTTGTACTAAGACTCAATGCCAGACTCGCGACATAGTAGAATTTTGCGTTGTCAGGATGGCCGTAGATATGCTGAAGGTGATACCAGAACAAATAGTGAAAACAAAAAAAAACTTAGCACAATCCAAATAATGCGGTGTATTCAGTTAAATGATACAAAAATAAGTTGACTTTTCACTTAGACTTTAAAAGAAAATTCAACATTCAAGTTCAACTTCAAATTTATGTTTTCGGCCTGAACTCCTTATCAAGAAAGACCGAAATATTGCCAAAAAAAAATTGATGATGACTGATCCGTTTAGCACAGTGAAACATGGTTCGGAGTCAACTGACTATGACGGAATATTTGAAGTAAAAAACTTAAATTCAGTTTAATCACCATGTCATTACAAATGAAAATAGCACTGGTCCTGTCAGTAATAACTATGATCATTGATCAGTCAATCATTAAAATATTTAATGAAATCGTAAGTTATTTACAGCGTTACAAAACAGTTGAAGAAGTTTCACCTCTGTCTAATACGATGACACACTCTCTGGCATTCTCTTCTAGTCTATGACGACGCTGAAGTCGGTTCATTTGGGTTTTATTGGTCAGTTTATTACCCTTACTAGTCATGATTTTAAATTTTATTGTGTGCAATGTAAGGTTTAATGGCGGTCCGCGTTTCGGTGAAAGATTCGTTGGTATGTCTGTCAGCTGTAAGTCGTTTATGGACAGGCGAAGCAAACCAAAATTGTTTTAGCATTAGAGATGTGGGCCTAAAAGTATGATCTCTTATATATTAACAAGTACACACCTTGATGGTTATTATTGTTCTTGGAAACGACGTTTCCATGTCATGGGTGATCCCGATGAACTTTAAATAAATGAATATATGATAAAGGCTGTCACGCCGCGTACTTCACAAAAAAAACGCAACCAAGTTAATTTAGAGACTCGTACTTCACAAAAAAAACACAACTAAGTTAATTTAGAGACAAATTTTGGTTCTGAGGGGCTCTGGACTGTCTCCGATATTAGGGGCCTGTTCTGAATTCAGTTGAACATTAGTTCATGTTTATTTGTTCCTCTAAACAAATCCCGTCAATTTCCACATTTGCGTAAAAAGTATTCGCGAGTTTTTGGCCATCGTAGTTACAGTACTGTACAGGAAGATAATGTGAATATGTAATGACTTATAATGATACTTCAGTCGCGACTTCAGTGAATTCCGAGAAGTCGTAAAACAGTCCAACAAGGAAATTAGAACGATTAGCAACTCTGACAAAACAAAATTCTTCACAGGAATTAACTAACTGCGATTCCGAAACTTTAAAAGCGAATGAGCAGTTTTTTAATTCTTTAAAACATCTCTTTCTTCTCTGGCTTTCTGGATACCGAGTATTTTAATCAGACCTTCCTGGAAATAGTTGTTCTTCTTCACGATACTTATGAGCGAAAACCCCCAAAAATATCGAATGGATTATCTAGACAAGCTTTTTTTGCAAGGAGTCCGAGAATATAATTATAGGTTCTGATTTTCATTTCAGTAGTTGCTTTTGATATACTCAGCCTAGATGTGAAGACGAAGGGGCTATCCTCGAGGAGTTGCCCACTCCCCGTCACCTGCTGTACACTCTTTCCCGGCACCGACCGAAACCAGTGGTGCCGGCCATAATTTAGTCGATTCCCGCGTTTAAACATGCTGATTTTAATGTTATGACACGTGGCAACCGGTGCCGGTTGGTGTCAGCACCGACCGGGAACCGCGACACCGGGCACTTGGTGTACACTATAATCGGGAGTGGACAACCCCTCGGCTTTTCTGTTCGATTAGTAACTGTGCACCGGACTTCGTACTGCCAGTTGTCTGGTATTTCTACAGGCCCTTCCGAAATATATTCGACGAAAAATGGACAATTCTGTTGGAATGAACTGGTGATTGGTGTGGAGCAATTAGTAATTTTGGCGATGACGCTAACTAACTTTCAAGCGTCTGATATTTCAGCAGACTGTTCTGGATACCGAGAATTCTGTTCTGTTCTTAATTAATAGTGATAACATTCCCTGTGCCTACCAGCCTTGCTGAACCTGGGTCCTCTCTTCCACATAGATATGAAGCTATCCAGATAATATTCCAAGTTTGAGGATGTGCATTAAACCTGACGGGAGCTTGCTAATAAATCCCTTACTTCTGTCATCTCCTTATCCCTTTGTGACAACCTCCACGAAAGTTCAGAGGACCTGGACCTTGTTCCAGGTCCGATGGCTCCCTTGTTGGAAATAACTTTTTTTCTAAGCCCAGTCCCGTGTCGTCTTTCCCTCTTGGTTCAAGAGGATGGCGGGAATCAGGATTTTTTCCCCAGTTTGTAGAGTAAATTGAATGACCTTTTCCATCGGTGAAATTATGTTGGCTTTGTGTAAAGAGAATTGTTTGCCTGCTATGGGCGTTAACATATTTGCAGGTCAGGTCAAGGTTGAAATTTATACAGTGTTAACAGTGGGAATGTATCGGAAAGTAAATAGCATTAATGTTGAGTGCTGGGTTCGTGCGTCCCTGATCGTGGTAGTTTCGTGTCACTTCAAGTTCACATGCAGAGCGAGGGGTTGCCCATTCTCGATTTTATGTACAGCAAATGCCCGGACTCGGCCTAGGCCAGTCGGCACGGGTTGCAACGTGTTAGAACATCAAAATCAGCATGTTTAGAAGCGTTTGAGAGATGACTCGCCTAATTTATTGCAAGCACCACTGATTTGGCCTGTGCCGGGACAGGGTGTACAGCAGGTGCCGGGTAGTGGACATCCCTTCGATGCAGACTTGCTCGAGCTACGTTGAAATCCTTAAAGCACAAGTAACAGTGGATGCACTGTATTTTCCAATATTTAAACGTGGCTGACTGTTTAGAAACTATGCTGTGTTTTTCAGAAAGTTGTACCAGCTGTTTTAGCCGCGCGGGGCTCCCTTATCTTGGGTGGAAAACAGGGAGAAAGTGCATAACCGGTCTTTCTGGCCAATAACCTCCTCGGAAGCACTAATTCAATTCACTAAGTAGGTGCCTGATCCGCTTCGAAAGAACCAGACGTGACGAATGCAAAAATCGGTGTACTGTGAATCCGAATCTTGCTGTATCGGGACCCAACTCTTGGAGCCCTCTTATAATGGACTCATCCCTCCATCCTTCAATGTTTTTTCCTAGTTGCTAGTTCTGTTCTAAGTGCCTTCTTCCTAGTGCCTTCGCCTTGAGTACTTTCTTCCATTAAAGAACCCATCTTATCTATATTACTGCTTCACTCTATAGCTACTATCCGTTCTCATTTCTTAGATTTCAAACATCCTATGTTATTTCCTTCCACGTACACTAACGAAACTACACCGATTTTCGCCTTTTTGCATGTTTGGCTCTTCTCTAGACAGATCAGGATCCAGCTGGTTGCTCCGAGGAGCTCGTTGGTCAGAAATACCAGTTATGCGAGTTTCTCGTCAAAACCAAAGGGGCCTTACGAAAATGAAAACAGTCGTACCTGATGTGTAATCAGCAGTCACAATCTAATCAACTAATCAGCAGTTCCAGAGCAATCACACGTTTTAGAACAGTGGTTCCCAACCGGTGGTATGCGTACCCAAAGGGGTACGATAGACCCTCGCAAGGGGTACGCGAAGGTCCTCAAAATCAAGTTAGCCTGTAGTTTTAACATCTCGCCTCAAACGCCTCACTTAGTTTCAATATTGTCGAAAAGGTCAGATACCTCATCATACGCAATTTCAGATACACATAGCCTATATGTCATATGGTTGAGGACACTAAATATCGTATTTTTTTACTTTCTTCTCGTGGTAAAACACAGTAAAACATCGATTAGTAGAAAAGGGGGTACGCAACCATTTTGAACTCTGATTAGGGGTACGCGGCACGGAAAAGGTGGGGAACCACTGTGTTATAATATTGGAAAGAAATTGCATCCGCTGCGACTTGTGCTTTAACATATACGCATCTTATTTCTTGGCTCTCTGATTCTTTTGTGTATTTTTTTTATCCACGTTTGAACATCCGCCTTATCTTATCTACAGCTTTGGTTAACAAGAAGCGAACGAATTGGGTTTTGTGCTATTGAGTTCTGCAAGTAAACTTCTTAACGCTCCTAGAGACTGAGCATACTGTTTCCCTCTTTAGGGAAGTATATTAACGAGGAAACTTGGGGTAATTTGGTTCTCATCCCCCTAAGTACTCGTTCTGTAAGATTTTCCGATGGGATTGCATTCAAACTTGACCAAGATTGGATTAAAATGGTGAGATCCAAAATGGGGGCTGGTAGGGATCCCGCGTTGGGAAACTTGCCAACATTTGAACCAGTTCTGCGATTAGTTTGTGTTAAAGGTTCGCAGTGAAGAAATTGTCGTTCCATTTCCTCACCACCAGCATAATTACTGCATTCCAGTTCAGATTACCTCGCAGAAAACTACAAATCAGCTCAAATGCATCAGCATCTGTGCACTGTGGAAGTACACATTGACAGCAAACGTTGTCTCTGATTGGGTTGTACAGTCCACATCTCTGACTGAACCAATCACGGGGCTTAATTGGTGATAAGGCGTTCCATGGGAAAATTAAGTTCGGCTAGGTTGCAGTTCTGCTTTAATAGTTTGACTTCTGCCATGTTTTAAGCTCAAAGGCAGATGATAGCAACACGACTTAGGAACTGTGACGAGAAACTTTTCCTAGCGTTCCCACCTAGAATGACCTGAAGTCATTCTCCCCCTATTTCGTATTAAAATACAATGAAAAAGCTTTAGAACAGTAACCTATTTTTTCTGCAGTTTTGTTTCTAATTTATTAATTTACTTGGAGCTTAAAATAATCTTATTCCTAGACTTCGATTATCCAAACCCTTTTGAGTGAGTGAAGTAGGCTACTTAGCAAGATAGCAAAGGGTCACTTTTTCTGTAGATATGGGCAACATAAAATCTGTCTTGGAGGTGATGAAGTTATGATGTGCGGATGTTTGGGCCATTCGGTAGAAGTTTTGCCCTCGATCGCCTATCTGTCCTAGATGCTGAGAAACGATACATTTTTAGAGACATTCGTGCCGTTAATCTCTAGGGGACGTACCGTTAATGATGGCCCGGCGGCGTTTGCTCTCTCTTGTACTTTAACTAAATCTCTGACAGACTCCGCCTTTTGTGTGATAAATGTCTAATGATTCGAATACAACTTGCTATAATGTTATTTAATGGCATGGTGTTTGGATCGAGAACAGAACATGGGTTTTGCTTTGTTTCTGGCAAGGGTAGTTTGGTCTAGGTTAGGTAGTGTCCTTCTCGTAGCCTTTCGTTTTTGATATAATATAATATATTCTTTATTTCCATAATAGCACAACATATTATGGCTAGCAGAGGATCGTCATGACGTAACACATGTCAAAGCAGTGACGTACAATATATACAGTATATGATAATAATGAATAGGCCTACATTGTTTCTTTTAAAAAATGTTGTATAGCCGTTAAGTGTATTCCATGTTTTCCTGAATGTAATCGGTCGCTAGTTTTACTATTACTAATAATTTACCTTTTTGCTCTCCCTGACCTTTTAAAGTAGAGCTGAAACCAATACTTGTTTCATCTTTTATTCAAACAATGTTTACAACGGGTACGTCAGCTACGATTCTTTGTCAGCGATATTTCGGCCCTTTTTGGCAAGGGTCCTCGTAAGGCTGTCAATCCTCTGGTTCAACTTCGGGGAAGGAAACAAACCTGTAATAATAAGGAAAGGACAAGTGATAAACCAACTTTGCCTGACGAGGACCCTTGCCAAAAAGGGCCGAAATATCGCTGATGAAGAATCGTAGCTGACGTACCCGTTGTAAACATTGTTTGAATAAATGTTTCAAAGTCAGCTTGGGCTCAAAGAATATTTATCTACTTGTTTCATCGTTTGTTTCTCACTTACGGCCTTCGGTTTCGGCCTAGTCCGAGCCGTTCCATGTTTGTCATAGCGCCATAGCTTTGTCAATCGGCTTAGTTGTCCGTGGAAGACTCCTTTAAAGGACCCCTCACACTATTTACTCTTCAGCTTACAGTAATTTAAAGTATTTGAATACTTTAAACTAGGCTGTGCTTTCAACAAATAACCCATGGATTTGGCTATTTTAAGCCTTTTCCGATACCCATTGGCTTATAGCGAAAACAGGGAAACAATTTACATAACCGGTTTTCTGATGGAAAAACTTCTCGCAGACAACCGTCGACAACGTGGTACATATCGAAGGTAGCAAAACACGGCAAGTGAGAAAATCAGCGTGGTTTTGTTAGAGGGGTTAAAATGTACCGTACGAAATTGGGGTCTCCGGGTTTAGAAATATATGGAGTGATTATGGAAGTAGGTTGCGTTAGTATTAAAGGTAAGATAGGTCCTTTAACGGGGACAAATAACCCAATCAGAAGGCCGTGTTACCGCGTTCCCTTGACTGTTTCCGCCTTAGAAATCAAACAGCGGAGTAAAAACGGAAGAGAAAATATGAAAAATAGAGTTTTAGACGATGGTGACTACGATGATGCTACAAGTACTCCATTTGTTCCTAGTTAAAGTCAGCGCGAAAACGACGAATGGTTCATCGAAATGCACTTCTTCTTCCTATCAATTTTATGACGATCAGAACCTTGTTTTTTGCAACGTTAACTTCTTCCACCAACAAAGCTCCGAAAGTAGTGGGAGCCTGAAAATTGAATAATGCTGTACAGGTACTACCTTCGAGTTTGGCTCACATCCCGAAATTTCTTACACAAAAACATAATAGCAGTGTATCAGTATTTGAATCTGATTTGAGTCGTGCTTCGAATGCGGTAATCTTAATAGAAATCTCGTCTCTTCGATGCTAATAAAACACAGAAAAGACACCACTTTGCTCGATCGCGACATAAGTAATGATACCATTTAATGGTAATACGATAGTCTCCTTCACAACAAGTTTTTGTGAACTAGGATGCCTTTAAAGCACAGTTGACACGAGTAATGATTTTTTATACTTTATCAACCCCTTCAGAATCTTCACAACCATTCCCGAGCGAGGAAATTGCACTGTCGTCTGGTCCTCTTGATTTTCGGCACTATCTATGATTTTTGGCAGACGCAGAAGAAAACGACCGGAATCCGGTCCTGAAGACAGCAACTTTGTGTTTGACAATCTCGCACTGATACGTCACCTTGACGTAACCTGTTTCTAATAAACAAAAAAAAATCAGTTTTGTTTCTCCTAAATTTGTTTCGCATGTCCGATGCGAACATGTGATACCTCGAGGCACCTTAGACCTAAGGTTAAGGAGATGTGATAATGGCTTATTTTAAAACGAGCTTTCACAGCATATTTGTCGAATTTTGCATTTCTCGTCATGCACATAATCGGCACGAAATATAAGAATAGCCTGATTGAGCTTGCCATTAAAAGTTACGATGTAAAGATAATGAAAAAAAACACTACAAAGAAAGACTATAGAATGTCACGAACGCCAGGACAAAGATTTTTTATACTTTTCTGTTTGGCGTGTATAGTGGCGAGAGTGGGACTGATTTTGTTCTATGTAGGCGCGGTTTTGGGGGGGGGCGGTTTGGGGCTGGACAAATATTTTGAAACATTGAGCGGGTTCCAACCTCTTGAAAAGTTACTAAGCTGACCGTTCCAACCTTGTCTAAATAGTAACTAATAGTAACTATTTGCTTACCACGCTTGGGAGTGTAGTAAGCGTATGTAATCCCTGTGATGTCATTGACCGGATTACCCCTTGGCACGATATTTTGATGAAAAATGGAAAAATACGTTCCAGCCTTGACGCCGAGAAGCCAGAATTCGGGACGTCATGCGTAGTAACTATGGTAAGTAGGGTGGAACACGCTCATGGTCTGTGAACACGCTCGGTTTCTCCACTGAGTGCATAGGGTAGCCATCTCTCGGCCAAAGTTGGAACTCAGAATTATTTTTAAGAGGAAAGATACCTTGACTGTAGATATTTGATAGTGCAAAACGGATGCGTCATCTGAATTTTATTGGAGCTATATTCCCACAAGTTCGTATTTCCAACTTGAGCGGCTTTGAGCCTGAAGAGGACCCTTGCCAAGAAGGGCCGAAACATAGCTCCAATAAAATTCAGCTGACGTATCCGTTTTGCACTATCAAATATGACTCGCAGTCAGCTTGGGCTGAAGGAATATTTATTGACTGTAAATTATCGTAAGAGCTCTTTCTGAAAGAAAGTTCCGTGTTTTATCTGTCTTCTTCTTTTCTATAACGAATGCAAACAAATGATTCAGTAATAGTTTCTACCCTAAAAGGTTACCTGCACAAATTGAAACATAACCTTGATGGTTTGCACTGCTCACATGATTATTAATAAAAGTTGAAGCTTTTAACAGGTTCGTTGGAATAATGACTCTTGCTTCTGTCTGTTACAGCTTCACTACATAATCCAACTTATCAGAAACCGGAACTGAGATAGAACTGAATTCTTCGGAATCTTAAAGCAGTTGCTTGCTCCTCCAGTGTTGCCACGGGTCAGAGAATTCTGCGATTTCTCACAGATTCTCTGCGATGCAGAAATTCTGCGACTGGTTATTTACCAGTAAATCAGAAGTTCAAGTAAAAAATTTAAAGCCTTGAAGCTTTGGACTAGGCCAAAAAAGGCGCTAAAACGTCGTTATTTTGTGGGTTTTTTTAATGCCGCATAGTATAGTACGCCAGTGGTCCTAACATCTAAAATTTTAAATTTTACGGCATACTGGGGCATACTATTATGAAAGCTGTAAAATCAAAACTTCTCGTTCATAGTTGCTCAAAATGACCCAGTTTCGTAGGTGCCAGAATGTCACAGGTTTTTGCGGCCGAACGTCACAGGTTCCGTCAGAGAATAGTGGCAATAATAAGTAGGTAATTTATTTCTGACCCGCCATTTGAAAAGCGGAGTATGTAAAATAAAATAAAAGAATTAAATAAAACACAACAAATACAGTATACGATTTTTCATTCATCGGCCAGAAAAGAATGTAGAGTGTCATGTGCTGGCTGGGCCCTGTTGTCCATGATTTTCGGCAGAGCCGACGAAATTTCCAAAAGTGTGACGAGCGTGACTTCGAGACGCTCCGTTAGCATGTGGCTGTAGTATGACTTTGGCAAATAAAGCAGGTGCCTCGCATACTTAAAATAGCATCTTCTCATCTTCTGCAACTCCTGCTTCCCATAGACATGTGCAAGACACCAGAGCGAAATAAAATGGATGGAGCACAAAAAGAGCTGTATAAATTTCCTAAAGCTTTCCGATTGTAGCGCCCACGGTTCATGTGCTCCTCGTCGACAACTTTAGAAGAGGTGTCCAGCTGGGAACCTCCCATGTCCTGCTGTTTCACCTAGCAACTCTCTAAGGTCTACACCCCACCTGACAACTTGATTAGGATCCTTTGCCCGGTACAACGGTAGGGCCTGCCGGAATTCCACTCCGAGTAATCCCCGTCCCGCTCCAATTTTCTCCGTGTCAATACCACAGAGTGCGATCGATCCTTTGAAGATCTCCCCGTTTTCTCTTTGGTGGGATCAGGCGTAAACACCACTTAAAAGCCTAGAAACATGCCGCTAATCTTTCGTGAAGAATAGATTTTTTTTTCGATCTTGTGAAACGCGCCGAGGCGTCACGAAATATCTTACCTCGGGAAGGTGGAAGTGCTGATCCTCTCGCTGCAGTCCAGACATTTTCTGAATGATAACGGTAACAGTTAATAGTTTTGATAACAGTTTTTTTTGTTGTTACCTTAAATTACCTTAACTCGCTGTTGCGAGCGACAAGGCTGTGTTGCTAGCGTTGCCTGTTGACGGCTGTGTAGCCTGTCTATTTTGAAGAACGGTGTTTCATTGAGTTTTCTTGGGGGTTTGAAACACATTAAAAGCAAGAACTTGTATGGTACGTGTAGTTTAAATTTTTCTGCTATTGTTTTTGTGCGTTTTTTTGTGTTTGAGATTTTTCTTTATTATTTTTTACCATGGCTGCTCAGCAATCAATAAACTATCTGTCTATAAATCTGTAGTTAATAATAATAATATAATTGCAGTGCTATACGGATACGTCAGCTGAATTTTACTAGAGCTATATTTCAGCCCTTCTTGGCAAGAGGCCTCTTCGGGCTCAAGCCACTCAAGCTGAATCCGCTTAGCACTGCCATTACGATTTGCAGTCAGCTTTGGCTGAAGGAATTTTTAAAATAATAAAATTAATAATATCTGCTTTCCGTAGCCATTGTGTCACGAAGAAATTTCGCTTCTCTCATATTAGTGCGTCGTGCGCAATGAGTCTTCGCTACCATGTTATTTTTATTTATTTATTTATCAACAAAGAAAAGGACGGAGGGTAAAGAAAAGGAGCAAAAAAAAATATTATACTTTCAAACAGAAAACATCGACAATTATAAACTGGAAACTCTCTGATCAGCAACTAAACCGATTCACATATATTTCGATTTATAGTTTGTTTTTGTAATTTGGTAGAAAAAATGATTAGTTTATTTAAACAATGTTTGATTCTTCATCAGCGATATTTCGGACCTTCTTGGCAAGAGTCCTCGTCAGGCTGTCAATCCTCTTGGTCCACGTCGGGGATGATTACATGTTTGTTTCGTTCCCCGACGTGGACCCAGAGGATTGACCGCCTGACGAGGACTCTTGCCAAGAAGGTCCGAAATATCGCTGATGAAGAATCATAGCTGACGCATCCGTTGTAAACATTGTTTGAATAAATGTTTCAAAGTCAGCTTGGGCTCAAAGAATATTTAAAAGTGATTAGTTTAGTAGAGAGTGGGTAGGTATCAAGTTATGAATGCGAGAAATAGTGAGGCTTATTAAGTTATGAATGTGAAAAATAGTGTGGTTGTTTTTAGGATGGTTTTGTTAACTGAACTGTTATTTCTGTAAATGGCTTAATAGCTTTTAAATACAGATATATATAGGTGGGAGCGGGGTACCGTGAACATTTTCGGCAGTAATTTAAATTTCTTTTTCAGGTTAATTCGATCTTCTTAGCTCTCGCTCTTGTCACCGTATGCCGTCACCGTTCTATAGCGTCAAAAACGAAGGAACAGTCGAAACTGGCCAATGCGTGGTAAGTTTAAGACAAATTTCTGCCGAATGCTCAGGACGAAAACTCTATCTATGAAATAACGGATATTTCTGTTCTATTCTGTGTGTTTTGCGAGAGGGTTGTAAGCAAAGCTGGTGGACAAGGACTCAGGACTCGTCTCGAGACGGTCTCGGGACGCCTTTTTCAAGGACTCGGACTCGTCGTTCACGGAGCTGTCCGTCCGCCAGAGCTTTGGACTCGTCTCGAGACGCCTTTTTCAAGGACTCGGATTTGTCTCGGACTCGGATTGGACTCGCACCAGCTCTGGTTGCAGGTGACCTCTGTAGAATTGCTCATTCGAAAGGGTGACTACTGCATCCGACTTACCCCGGTTTGATCATTCTATCTTATCTGTTATTGGTGAAAATGTTAGTACGCTAGTAAAAAAAAGTAGACATCGGATATGATTAACCGACTTTTTTTCAAAGATCGCTATTTTCTTCGTTTTCTACGCTGTCAGAAATTTCATAACAGATTGCGCATAACACTTTCAAGAATAACACCTTTTCACTTAGAAATAAAGTGTTATGACCAATTAAGTTTACACTATTTCGTGCCTAGATCTCCAACAACACCTTCAATTGGTAGAAATACTAACGGGAACGAAAGAAACATAACATATAACATCCCAAAGTGTTATCTGTTGAAACCGCGCATCCTGCTGTTGCCATTATGTAACTTCTGACAGTGTAGTATTTTTACCTATTGAAGGTGTAAGTGAAAAGGTGCTATTCTTGAAAGTGTTATGCGCAATCTGTTATGAAACTTCTGACAGTGTAATTCCCTGCAAAATTCCTCATGTTACAAAAATACCAGTGATAACGCATAGCTTAACGCTAAGTTCGCTTAAGCTTGATCATAGCCCCGCCCCCCTTCACGATATTAAATCGAAATGTGCCAGTAATCATCTCAAGTCAGCAAAAGTTGCAGTTCCATAAAGTTGCATTTAATTAGGTATAACGAACTTGTTCTTCCAAAAGTGCTAATTACTGACATGAAGAAAAACTTAATAAAATACCGGAGGAATTCCTATGTTGTACCTACTGTGAAGATGCGCAAAAACAACGTTCTGATTTAAAGTCCAACCTTGCAACTTGAATAGTTGCTTAATCTATAAGCCATGAGAAAGGAATTATAAATAATTGTCCGTCCTTTGTAAGGAGCCGACGGTACGGAAATTGCTATCGTTCTTAAATAAGGGTTTTTACTTTGTAGATTACGTGGATGTTTTGCTAATGATACTGCGTTAAATTTTCAAAAGAACAGTTTAATTAGGTTTAATTTACTGCCTCTTGTAATAGCAGTGTATGAACTAGCAAAAAATTGCGGTTCAGTTTGTAAATCTATCCTTAGCGCCTATGGGCGCATCGTCGCCAACAGGGGGCGCATCGTCCCCAAAAGGGGGCGCATCGTCCCCAAAAGGGGGCGCATCGTCCCCAAAAGGGGGCGCATCGTCCCCAAAAGGGGGCGCATCGTCCCCAAAAGGGGGCGCATCGTCCCCAACAGGGGGTGCTACAATCGAACGCTTTAGGAAATTTGTATACTATTCTACTATTTGGTTCTGGTGTCACTCATGTTTTGCGGAAGAAGGAGATCAAAAAGATGAGATCGTGTTATTTTGCAAGTTTACCCTTTTGAATGTTTCCTCGTCGCTGTAAAAAAAAATCATTGACAACAGGGCCCAACCAGCGCACGACGTTATCCACTGCTTCCTGAGATTGAAAATTAATGTCATTTTATATATCTTTTATGTTTTATTTATTTTCTTTCGTTTACTCCGCTTTTTAGAAAAATGGTGGGTTACAAAAAAATTACTTACTTATTTCTAGACTGGGAAGCAGAGCAAGGATAAAATAAAGGGTAATGTAGAAAATGACGCCAGACATTCAGCCGACTTATACTCCATCGGTCGGCCCTCCTTAGGAAGGGTCCTTGTCAGGCTGTAGCTAGAAAATCGAACTTGCAATATCATGCAGTTAGCGACGAACCTGGATCGCAGGTACGTTTTACAGCCCGACGAGCCAAGTTCAATTTAGTTTATTCATAAAAATAAAAAACACCATTAACTGTTTATGGCCCCACCATAAGGCCTGGCAATGGGTGGGCTTATTCTTTATTCGTCTAATCTGAAGAGAAACAACCAAAGAAATCAAAAAAGAAAGAAACGAAGGAGAGAAAAAGAGAAGAAGAATGAACACATAACAAACTGACAAGAAATATCCACTAGCGAACGATCTTCCATCACCAAAGCGCCCTTGCCCCCCCCCCCCCCAAAAAAAAACCCCTTGCCAAGCCCTTGAAGAGTCCTTGCCAAGAACGAGCCCTTGCCAAGAAGGGACAAAATATCGCTGAAGAAGGGGGGGGGTAGGGGTGAGGTAGTTCTGTTTAGCGTCAATTTGTACAAGGTTCGCAGTCAGCAAGGCTTTAAGAAAGTTTGTCTGGTATCCAGGCAATCTATTAGTTATCCCATTCTATCATCCTAGTTCCAGCTCTAATACACCGATGAAAAATTTGTAGCCTGCGCAGTTGTATGATAGTTGTACGAAAAAGTTGCATGCATTGGTATGTAATAGTAAAGAATACTATCATCTAATGTGCCTCAAATTGGGCCAATCTTAAGCAGTAGCATCCTGTATTCCGGTCTTCTTAATAGTAGCATGCAGTAGAATGCAGTAACACGGTAGCCTTGACATCGAAGCACGGTATGTAATAGTAAAGAATACTATCATTTAATGTGCGTCAGATTGGGCCGATCTTAAGCAATAGTATCCAGTAGCATGCTGTCTTGCTAGTGTAGCATCCAATCTTCTTAATGCTAGCATGCAGTAGAATGCAGTAACACGGTAGCCTTGACATAGAAGCATGTAGCAGCATCAGCAGGTACTGCATGCTACTTTTTCGTACAACTTCATACTACTATTTTGAGGTAAATTTTTCATCGGGATCACCTGATGCAGAAATTCAAGGCTACCGAATTTTCTTTTTTTCTCGGATTCCGGTCGAAAATACTGATCTGGTAAATTGATGAAATTGAAATTGAAAAACGAGTCGTTTTTCATCAGAATGACTCTACTTGATGACAGCGATGTTGTATTTCTCACCGACTTTGTGATTTACGCCGTATTCCAGTCGAAGCATCGGTCCCTTGGGAAAATGAGTTAGGGGTTGACCACTAGTTTGATTTCGGGTACACCAGTTGCCCAGTTTGGTGCACACCAACTGTCCGAAACTGAGCAACTCCTTGAAATAATCACAGAAAAATTTAAATAATAAATATCAAACAAAATATCGTACCGAAGAATTATTTGGTAAAACCAACGTAATATGGCGGTCGGCGTCACGATTTGTGCAATGTTTCTCGCTACAGTTTCTCCAAAATTATTATATTTCGAATACAATACGGGCGGTTATCCTTATTGTGCTTAATTTATTCGCATTCTTTATGTCGTGACTGAAAGCAAAGCCAGACAATCGTGCGATACTGAAGCATCTCAGGGGTTCGTAATACATTAAACTACGGTATAAGGACACTAATAGGTTAACTTCGATGGATCGGGTCTCCCTTTCGATGTAATCTCGGGGCAAGGTACCGGACCTACCTTCAATTCCCATCGTACCTCAGCAAGGCCCTATCTAGGGGGGGGGGGGTAGGGGGTTGACCCCCCCCCCCGAAACATACAAAAATAGTCATTTTTATAGGCTTTTCCCTCTGATCTTTGTCTTTTTTGTCCGATCCGCAGGCAACCCCCCCCCCCCCCCCCGAAAAATATTCTTGGATACGGGCCTGTACCTCAGTACAAAACTTAAAACCAGGGATTTCGATGTCTGCCTTCTTGCGTAAAATAGATGTATGCCTATACCTTGGCTTGCTTATTGCTCGTAAAACACTCAAATATGAATGAAAATACCAAACTTGGCATCAGCTAACAGCCAACTGGGACAGTTTTTTTTTTCTGGTAAAACAGTAAGTTGCAAAACTATTTTTTTTTATATATTTTGTTGACGTTGAAATATGCTTTTTCTTTCATTGGGGTATGCTATTTATTTTGAACGCCACCTTGTTGGTGAAATTACATGCCGCTTGGCAACAGATGCAAGATTTATTTAATTTACTTCATTTATTTGAATGTGTTTATATCCTCATGGAAAAGAATAGTTATGCATCTATATGTACACGAAAAGTAAGAGTCATGTTACAGGAAAATAAATACATGCGAACAAAAAAAATGTGCCTGTCCTTGTAGAAAATTGTACCTATACGCGTAAGTCCCACCCGGACTTACGCCGCTAGAATCTTCGTAATTAAAACAGACGTGCTGCTGAGCAGCCGATGTAGCCATTCTTCATCGGTAATTAATTTATGCATTAACTCCGTTCTTAATTCTCCCTGTTGTTACCAGTTTGCTTTGAGGTGAATCACCCTCTCGTTTAAAACACCACCGACACGCACCTGCAACCCACTTCATCTCAAATATTTTCTTCGTATTCCCAACAGCAAACATTTCCTCTTAAACCCAAAGAAAACTACATCTTCTATATTTTGGACGGCTTAAAATAGGCTTACCCTCTAAGCTGAAGGTAAATCTAGCCCTTGCCGTTCTCACTTGACGACCCTATTGCAATTGAGGAGGGTTATCTGGGGGGGGGGGGTGACATCAGTAGGGCGCACTGACTTTCTTGAGTATTATAGTTGATGGTGCAAACGGGTACGTCAGCTGAATTTTTATTGGAGCTATATTGGTGTTTCCCACAAGTTCGTTTTTCCAACTTGAGCGGTATTGAGCCTGGAGAGGACCCTTGCCAAGAAGGGCCGAAATATAGCTCCGATAAAAATTCAGCTGACGTATCCGTTTGCAACTTCAAATATGATTCGCAGTCAACTTGGGCTGAAGGAATATTTATTCCTTGAGTATACCTATGTTGCAAGTTCACTAACTAGTTGTCGCATTGGCTTGTACACCAATCCATCACTGATCGTACTCTGAGGCCCCTTGTTTTTCCATATCGTCTGTAGGGTATCAGCATGGCTATAATACTTGCAATAAGGGTCATGCGAAGGTATCCAAAGTGCTGATCGGTGCCCTTATCGTCCTTAATCGATAAGGTTTATAGTACATAGGGGAAATGACATGGGGCGAAGGACCCACTTGGGCCATTCTAGGGAGGATAGGGATATCCAGGGGAAGATGACAGGATCACTGTAAGTGCCCAGAACCAAAGGTCGGATGATGTAAGATGAAGATCAAGTGAGACTATAAAATGTAGAAAGAGGTTTATGGGGGTCGGCGAGGGGATGTTTTTTGCACTTACCAGAGAGTCGCAGCATACGTGTCGGTCTGGTGGTTATGGAATTCTGCTGTTTGGGCTCTAAGCAGATGTATAATCCCGTTCATCATACCCCCTTTTATAATATTGTGTGAATGAATGAATGAATACTTTAATTCAGCAAATTGCCATAGACGAAAAAGAAAACACATACAAAAGAAAACAACAACAACTAACCGCATATCCACCTAACTATCCCCCGTGACTCTAATTTTTAATAGTGAAAATGTTCCAAGAGTGGCGAAGGCTGGATAACAAGACCTGGATCAAATATTAAATTCGTGGGATCCCATCGAAACCTTTGGTCTTGTTTGGATGTGGGATTACGGTTTTTTTAATTTTCGCAGAATTTCACGGAATTTCACTTTCAAAGGGATACCAGGGATTTAAGCGAACGTGCGACTTCGAACACTTCACTGAAAATGAGAACTCACTTCAAACTTTCAGAGTGATCGGGCAAGCTGACTAAAGATGAAAGAAACTCACTCTAGGGCTTTGAAGAACAAACTTAGAAGGCTTTGTCTTAAGAAGACAAAGCAAGCTCAAACATTGCTGAGATGGTCTAAATTCCGGCCTCTCTTAACGCTTTTTTCAGTGATGAAACGAGGAAAGTATAATAGTCGAAATGACACCTTGCTCCCCAAAAAGTCGTTAGAAATTCCAGGCGAAAGGGGTGCTTTGATACTGGTTTTCTTCTACGAGGAGAGATTCTCTTTGTAGAAGGGGTTAACAGCTTTTTTTAGCAATATGTTGATTTGCGTATTTATATATCCAAGCTAGAAAAAGAAAAGTTGGCTTTTGCTGCAGGTTTGGTTAAGCGAAGCGAAATTTTTGCTTCGCGGGCGCAATCTTGGCTAACACCGCCAACAAAGGTTGTCTCTGATTGGTTTGTACAGTCCGGACCTCCGACCGAACCAGTCACAAGCGACGCGAGTGATGAGGCTTACTTGTGAAAGACTCTTCATGGGAAGATTGTAGAGGAAACGGATGAGAACAGTTATGAAAGGAAAATCGAAAATAGGCGGATTGGTGATGACGCTTGGGATTGATCCGATCACCCATTCAAAAGTTATGCATGCTCCTAATTTCAGATTCCATCGTCTCCCCCCCCCACGATCTTCGGATCGGGGAAGTGACTATTTCCAAGTTAATCTGGGCGGGTCCCTGGTGTGCCTGCCAAGTTCCATCGTCCTACCACATCTGGAAGTACCCTAACTCGAAAAAGTGTGACAGACAAACGGACCGACAGACGGAATTTCGATCGGTATCTGGCACTTGAGCCAGAGGCTGCAAGTGCCATAAAAATAGGCTGACGACTTTAGTGTGTCATCGTACTGTTAAAACTGATCCGTGTATGCTCTTTGTGTTTGAAGCCAGTCCTTTTTCTTTTCCTTCCAGCAACCCTGAAAACAGAAACTAAGGAGCTCCTGTTGGGGGCTTCATGTGTGTAATGTAAATCGTCATTAAAAAAGATTGAGAACTTAGAGTAGATTAAAATAGTAAAATAAAAACACCTGGAGAATATAGACCATGAACTAATATAATTACTTCCGAATTATTTGGAACAACGACTCATTTTTTTTAAATACATAAAAAGTTCTAAGAATAAGTAACGGCAGAAAATGAGCTCCTTCCTTTCAGTCGTGGAATGCTCCTAAGACTAAAATTTGCATGTAAAGATCGAAGGAGTCGTCCGTAGTTCTATCCCGTCGACTAGTTTCCTTTAGCCCTCTGCTGTCTCAACTCCGCCTATTTTTGTAACAATTGATAGTAGTCACGAGCCTATCGTTTTCCTGTAAGGCACTGTTTCATTTCATTTCCTGGCCCGAGTGATCTAGAACAGGATCTGCGCTGTTTATTGTTTCTGGCTGAGCTTGAAATGACTCCCCTAGTGAAATACGTTGTGACGGTTTTGGAATAAATTAACAAGAAAGTAAACACTGCCGCTTAATGAGGTCCCGGGATTACGGAGCGAGGGGTTTCTGACTCGAGCCGTCTAGGGATAAAGTAGATGGCGGGCAGTCAACCACAAACTCCTGATTTTTGGAGACCCTGTGCCAAACGCTGGGCTATGCTGAATGCTAGATATACCCAACGTCTGGTATCGGGTATCCAAAAATCTATGGTTTGGCATACGCTGTGCCTAACGCTTGATACACTATGTCAGGTGCTGGATACTGTAACACTGAAAAATATTGATGATTTGAGTGAAGCTAAAAAATCAACCAATCAGAACTCCTTTATATTGAGGTAGGTCAGGCTTAGGTTACCAACAGGTATCCAATGTTTGGCATAGGGTATCCAGCGTCAAGCATAGGCTATGCTGAATGCTAGATATACAGTAGAGGTATGCTTATGTGAACGTTTGTTGACAGTGGACTTTTCTGTTTTCTTGCATTTGCTATGTCTGAAGCTAACTACCAGTTAGCCAAAGTAGGTAATTAAGGGCATCTGAAAACACCTGTATAGGTATTTTGGATCTTTATTCTACCATTTAGCCGAAAACTGCACTGTTCACATTAAAGTAACTGTTCACATAAGCAGACCTCTACTGTACCCAACGTTTGGCATAGGGTATCCAGAAATCAGGGATTTGTGGTAGACTGGTGGCGAGAACCTTCTTTCTCTGTTCTTCCTCTATCTTGTGCCAGCATAAAATTGTGTTAGTGTCAAATTGTTTTCTCTTCTGTTTTCAGAAGTTTAAATAGGAGTCGTGGGAGGGTCATTTTGGTGGTGGAATCGGATCCTTTCGGTAGTGAAAGTCTCTGACCCCTGAGAATATGATCGGAAGTCGCTCTCTATTTGTCAACAGGTTTCTAGTCCGCTGGATTCCAAAGGAGGCGAGGATGTTATTGGATTTCTGGGGGCAAAACTATCGCTAATTAAGCTTCGTTTCTTCTTCGCTTGGTACGCGTTTAGCATGGGTTCTTATGTGTCTTTAAACATATATTAATACAAAATGTATTAAATAAATATATCAACAGAAAACTAAGTTTGAAACAAACATTTGAAAAATTAGCCCGAGTTTGCTGGAAGTGCAACGGGAATATCAGCTTTTTCTTAGGAACCCTTTTTGTTTTTTAATGTATTCTTCGGCTGGCTAACCCGTGCTGTTTCGTTTTTCTGCAAATTTCAGTAATCGGTCATGGTATTGTCCTAGACCAGTCAGAAGTAATTGCTTAACAGTACGCCAATGGTCTTACCGGAATCATAATGTAAAATTTGCGGTACCTTGTTGCTTATGATTCCATGGATGGTTCAATGGACCGTTAAAGTCACTCCATAAAAGAGTCAAATTAATTCATTCTCATAGCCGGTACTTAATTTTATTCTTTGTTGCAGAATATTTTTTTTCTTGCAATGGTGTTACTTGATTTTACAGTCATGTCGTGGTTGCTTTCGTTATGTTGAAGTTATTTTCGTTTACTATATCTCGTGTGGGCTCGAGCCTTGCTCTCAACAGCGGGGTTTTATTAAAGATATATTTAAGTGTATAAATAAAAATAACTTTGAACCTTGACCTGATCAAAATCCGGGACGATGTTTGAATAGTTGTGTCTGAAATAGTGTGAATTGAAACTATTGCAAAAAACTTTTATTTCCTAAGCATGTGTCAGACAAATATTCCTTGAGCCCAAGGCGACTTTGAAACATATACTCAAATAATGCATATAACGGATACGTCAGCTACGATGCTTTAGCAGCGGTATTTCGGCCCTGCTTGGCAAGCGTCCTCGTCAGGCTGTCAATCTTCAGGGTCATCGATGGCAGGTTTGTTTGCTTCCCCGACGTTGACGCTGAAGATTGACAGCCTGATGAGAACCCTTCACTGTAAAAAGTTGATCCCTCTTAAGATTAAAGTTAACTGCAGTATTTGCTTCTCAGATTCATCTTATCTTTATTTGGTATGAATCTTATCTGCGTAGAGATAAGGATAATCCGAGTAGCAAATACTGCAGTTAATTTTAATCTTTATACGGAAAAACTTTTTACAGTGTTGCCAAGAAGGGCCGAAATATCGCTGCTAAAGCATCGTAGCTGACTTATCCGTTATACACTTTAAAAAGTTTTTCCGTATAAAGATTGTTAACTGCAGTATTTGCTTTTCGGATAACCCTTATCTTTACGCAGATAAGATTAATACCAGATAGAGATAAGATGAATCCGAGTAGCAAATACTGCAGTTAACTTTAATCTTTATACGGATCAACTTTTTACAGTGTATGCATTATTTGAATATATAAAATAAGACACTCAAATTTTACGTTGATTGATCAGCCAGCTTGGCAGAAAACTGTGTATTCTTCCCCGTAAAACCATTTAATAATGTGTGCACTGACTTTCTTTTTGTCTCCAAAGAATAAAGGTTTTTCTTCCTCCCCCGCCGCTTTTCCATTATTTCCCTGTCGTAACCCAATGTCCACTTCCTAGGATTCCCCATGCCTGCGGATATTGAAATCTAAGTTGATTACTTCCCGGCCGACTGGGTCCTTTCTTTGCATTCTTGGTCTAAATGCCCTGAATAAACGTAGTAAAAACTCATAGTAATGATCATTCGAGAGACATACCCGACGGGAAAATTTTATCTTTCGAGGCGAGGGGGGAGAGTCAATCTCTTGACGGCCGGTCAGGCCCTACAGAGAACGATTCTGTAGAGTGAAATACGCATACAAGCTAGCGCAGTTGAGGAGCTGCATGATAACCATAGGCTAGCGGGCAAGTGCGGAACTAGCTCTGATAGTAAATGCGTTCGCCATAGATGGCGTCGGGGCTGACTTAACGTAACCAACAATAGAAAAGAAAGGAAGATAGTTGAAGATGATGAAGTGATGACTTTGGCGAGATTTCGGATTCACTTAGTATTATTTTTATTAGTTCACTTTCAAACGATCAGTTTGTGGCCGCCCAGCCCACCACTATTTTACGGAGAATCTAAAATGTGATGTGTATATAATTTTATATTATATCGATTTAAACATCTAACCAAAAAAAAAACACTTTTAAGAACTAAGCTTCTTCCTTTTATAGATCTAAATATAATTATAATTCCTGACCATTTTTTCCCATTTTCAGTTCATGGCTGCGAGGAGCATTCGCTTTGATGGTTCTGCTTGGTTTGACCTGGGCCCTTGGACTGTTGCACGTCAACGCCTCAACGGTTGTAGTAGCCTATCTCTTTACCATCTTTAATAGCCTACAAGGACTGTTCATCTTCGTATTTCATTGTCTGCAGAACGAGAAGGTAAGTCCCGGACGAATATTTATAGTACAGTAGAGGTACGGTATGCTTGTGTGAACGTTTGTTGACAATGGACTTATAAATAACGGAACTCTAGAGCCTTTAACTTCGGCTGACACTGGGTACCGGTCAAGCCTTGTTAGGAGATTGGATGGTGTAAGCCCGAGGCTATCAATTTCATCGAAAAGGCATACATACTCTCCGTCATATCCATCCCACCATTTACCGTCTGGCTTACAATATAATCCACGCTTGCTACAGACGACAGTGTCAACAAGCTCATGGGCGAACCAAGTTTTACCACATCCTGGTTCGCCGGATAACCATATGTTAAGTCGAGCCATTTTCATGCACTTGCTGTGTCTAAAGCTGACTACCAGTTAGCCAGAGTAGGTAAGTAGGGACATCTGAAAACACCTTTATAGGTATTTTGGACCTTCATTTTACCATTTAGCCCAAAATTGCACTGTTCATATTAAAGAAACTGTTCACATAAGCATATGTCTACTGTATGTGCGGCTAAACGAGAAAGTGAGCTGAGATTTGCTTCAGTCGTATTTTGGCCCTTCTTGGTAAGGGTCCCCCCCCGTCAGGCTGTAGCTGTACATGATTCATGTTTAACTGTGCCAGACGGATACGTCAGCTGATTATAATAATAATAATTGTATTCAAAGCCAAAGGCCATATACAAGAAAACACATATAAAACAACAAAACAAAATAAATATACATGAACTAAACTTCGCCATCACTCTCTCGAAATTTCACCACACCATCAACAAATCTGCAAATTTTACATATAACGCTTGGCGTCGTGCTCTTTAAGATGTCACGAAGTACAACATACGAACATTCGAGCGGTATTTCGGTCATTCTTTTGTGGTCTTGGGTTCCCTTTTCTAGTTTGAGTTGGAAAAGGACCCTTTTCAAGAAGGGCCGAAGTCGCTTTAATAAAATCAGCTGCAGTATCCGTTTAGGACAGTCAGCTTGGGCTGAAGGAATACTGGTGTTGGAATATTGCACAAAATAAAGAACAACGTCCCATCAGCTGCATGTCTTAATACTCTATATGACTAAGTCCAAAACACGCCAGTGATTCCCAGGAAGAACGAGAATACGTCTCACTAACGACTCAAACTCAACAACTCAAATCCTATGTCAAACAATCACGGCGATCTTTGGGAGCAGCTGTGATACCCGAGGTGATACCGCTTCTGGCTCTTCCGCTAGGTACCCGGCGATTTTGCATCGACAAGGAGAGTTAGTCATCAAGAGTATACTATCATTGACTGCAGGATCTTGCGTAGAGATATTTTTTTGGAGAAAAGCATTGTCTAAGTCCTAGCTTTGACCGGTTTTTACTGCTCATTCACCCACTGTTCTTTCTCGCCTTTGTCTTCTCTCCCCTCCACTCGGTAGGCCTACATAAACCGTTGTGACATACGTCTTCAATGATTTACATACTCCCTTCGATCCTTCCATCATCCCACCCCCACCCCCTGAGACCATTCGTTCTTCTATACTTTCTTGGGATTTCGTGAGCATAGAGCTAGAGTCGGGGACTGTAAAGGAAGAAGGAACCTGGTTGTTTCGATGATATGGTGAAGGTAGCGTAGCATATTCTACTGGTTTATCGGATTGACCATGCAAATTAAATAGTATTTCGTTTAAAGTCAATAAAGAAATGAAAGTGGCTGAACTGATGATAAAGGGCTTGATTGGCCGGAAGGCATTGTGTGTGCTCACTCTGAAAGTTGTGCTTATGCTATAACTTGTTGGTTTTTGAGCCGTTAAAGGTAAAGGGATACAGAGGAGAGGAGGATCGGAAAGTTTGGATTTTATTTTGTACTTTCTCTTAATGAGCGCGTCAAAGGAGGGGTCCTGTTCGGCGACTTAAGAATAATGTTATTGCAGTGGTAAATCCTAGACACGAACCGATGTGCTGAGGATACCATGAAACTCCACTGAAACTCTACATGGAGCGTCCAAAAAACTTAAAAGTAATCACTTCTTTGAGAGGGGTCATAGTTTTACCGTGGAAAAAATCAAATTAATTATTTCTTGGAGTCAGTTTGATGTTTCTTAAAGGACCTGTCTTACCCTATAATACTAAAGCAACCTACGTCCATAATCACTTCATATATTTCTAAACCCGGACACCCCAATTTCATACGGTACATTCTAACACCACTAACAAAACTACGCTGATTTTCTCACTTGCCGTGTTTTTCTATCGTCGATGTGTATCACGCTGTCGACGGCTGTCTGCGAGAAGTTTTTCCATCAGAAAAAACGGTTACGTAAATTGTTTGCATGTTGTCACTACAAGTCAACGGGTCTCGGAAAAGGCTTAAAACAGCCAAAACCATGGGTTATTTGTTGAAAGCACGGCCTAGTTTGAAAGTATTCAAATATATTAAAATACTGAAAGTTGAAGAGTAAATAGTGCGAGGGGTCCTTTAATCTTTTTATTTGAAGGTTTTCCAGCGATTTTTCACCTTCCTTCTTGTCTGAGTCGTAAATTTTACGGTCACTTCTGAAAGAACAAACCGACATTGTCAAATAAAAAGCCAACTTATCTCGAATGACTCGATTTATAATCTGGTTTAGTGCAGGGCCAAGTTTTTGCTCGAATTCTCTTGGATTTGCAAGGTGTGTTAGCTGCAAAATGGGTGCAAAACCATGATGTCCTATACAGATAACGGTGTGATAGTAAATCGTTGATATGAGTGTCCAGAGGTTTTTTGTTCTTTTTAACAAATTTGCTTGAAGAGGCTTCCCGGGAAGGAGACCGAAATTTCGACAATAAAATTGTACTAGAAAGTCGATTAATCAGTAATTTGTTCTGAAAATTTAACCCGGAAATAGCCGAAAGTCGGTTTTCATCATTACTAAAAATGAATGGATGTAAAACATCTATGTGCAATCGTAATTTTAGTTTAATCCTATCAGTCAACTTCCAATACGCTAAGAACGGACATTGAATATTTGTATCTTTAATAGTTGAGCTTTTAAAACTACTGCATGTGTTCTAACTTCTCACATTTCAACTTACTTTCAACTAACTTCTCAATACTACATATTATGTATACAAACAAAAATAATATTTATCCGGACAGTCATACAAAATGTGCTTCAAGCAACTACCCTTTTCTGGGACGTCTAAAGAGTCTAAGCCCCCCTCCCCCTTTATAGCTACTGCCAAGTGTCCAGCTTCAAGTAAGTGAAACGGCTGGAAATCTCGGATATTTCTTACAGACCATTCATTGTCCTTCCTAGCTTCTCGAAATCTCTATCTCCAATACAAGTTGGTTTCCTCAATCATATTTGGATATTCCCTATGATATATCTCTGTGGAGTTCGTCCTCGATACTTCTTTGTCCCCAGTTTCCAGCCAATGAATCCCTCAGTGTTATCCTCCGTCGCCCTCCCCCCTCGCGCTTTTGTAAAGTGTCGCTGTATTGAAAATTTCCGGTTGTTCCATATGCTACTTTCAAACACCTATTCGGATGCAGGACCAATGCTAGATCTTGGAACCGTTGGAAAGTATTTTTTTTATTTGTCTCGAGTTGGGATGGTACGACACGTTGCTTTCAATTGTTTGTGGAATCGGGGTTCTTGCTGTTAGGGTTTATGAGATTGGTATTGGCCTGTTGCAAGCCCGGTTATCAAGCTGTTCACACTGCAAGCCTTATGCCGCTTTCACACTGACGCTTTGAGTTACATTTGACGGTGCAAAACGGATAAGTCAGCTACATTTTATTAGAGCTCTGTAATATAGCTAATATATATATGAAAGCTTTGAGGCTTTCACACTGAGCTACGCAACCTCTGCGTCGCGCTTGCGGCGACGCAACACAGAGCTTACGCAGACAAATAAAACGCAAGGCAAAAATAGAACCGAGTTCTGTTCTTGCGTTTCGTCGACGCATACGCATCAGATTTTTCAGTGAAAAATGGAAGTTTATGAAGAAAAACTGGAGAAAACCTACACTGTAAGAAGTTTCTCCAAGGATTAAAGTAACTGCAGTATTTGCTACTGGGATTAATCTTATCTCTACTGGGATAAGATTGATCCGAATTAGAGATCATCTTATCTCAGTAGAGACAAGATTAACCCCAGTAGTGCCGAGCTTGTGGCGCAGGTATGAAAGGTACGCAGCGCAAGATAAACGCATACGCAGCGCATCGCATCGACGCGTAAATGTGAAAGCCGCTTTATGTTCACAAATAACTCCTTTCCAGTAACCGGACCATACAGCTGAAAGTTGTTTCGTCTTCTCTCGTCGAAATTGGCAAGGATCCCATTTCTTGTTCTTGATTTGCTGTATGTAAGGATAGACATTTTCCTGTGTAGGGTATTTAGTTTTTGTTTCTTTATTCTGTGCCAAGTAGTACCTTTAATACCCAGGTCGAATCAAGGTTGCACAAACCTTTCTTAGCTGCAAGAATAGGTTAAGCCCGAAATGAAAATTCAAGTCACTAGCTTTCGCTTCTGAATTATTTCATGTTAGTTTCCATTCTGCCTTTCTTCGTGTTTCTAGGTCCCTTTTATTTTGGATCTGGAGCGCTTTCATTTGATTCGATCGAATAAAAAGCTGAAACCTCTGGGCTTTCATCTTTTTTTGCTTTCATAATGAGCCCTTTTTTTGCTCTTTAAAGTTCGAATAACCTGGTTCACAAGAGAAAAAGAAACTGAGGCACCGCCATCATGTTTTTCTGGAACGACGCTTTAATTCTAACTTATGAACTCCTGTTTTTGCATATTTTTTTGCTTCTTTTGATGAGCTTCAGCGTTATTTTTCATTTTCACACAAAAATATTATCGCCGACTGTTTGTCCCTGAAGCAAAAGCGAAGGTCGTAACTTTTACGTGTTTGTTATTCTTTTCTGCGTTTTGGTCTCCGTGGTCCATCTGATATTTTTATTCATCCCCGTCATTTTCGTTCGTGACTCTCCCTATGGCGATATCGTTAATATGTCAGGGATATGTTTTCAGCATTAAAGAGTTACCCTTTCCTCCCGCCAAGTCGGCATCGCTTTTAAAACTAATGGGTACTGAAAATAATCAATCAGTCAAGTGTTTCCCACAAGCTCGTTTTTCCAACTTGAGCGGTATTGAGCCTGAAGACTCTTGCCAAGAAGGGCCGAAATATAGCTCCAATAAAAATTCAGCTGACGTATCCGTTTGCACCATCAAATATCAATCAGTCATTGTATTTATTCCTGAATACCTGTTTCACAACATGATAACAGAGGACTGTCAACTTAAACCAATTACAATTGATAAATACAGTTCATTATAAAACATGTACGACTTCATAACTTTATAAAAAAATATAAAGTATATAATACTAGATTAATTGTCAAAAAAGTATATGTGTCTTCACTTATTAAAAAAACTTCACAAAATATGACACAAATGACTTAATGAATCTATCAGAAGAGTGACTAGGTGGGTTTTGTAGCGTTAAATTATTTGCCGTTCTGGTGCGTGCTTGTTCACCATTCTTTACTGCGTAGTCAGGCAGATCCCTTGCGCTTCTTTGTTGAGATTTGCATTCTGTTTGCCCCTTAATTTGAACCCCCACCCCTAAATGTAGGGCTACAGAGCCCATCTACGAGCTCGACTTGTCCCTTGGCCCAAGGAATCCTCACACCAAGTTTCATCAAAATATGTCATTCCCTTCTAGAGTTATCGTGCTCAAAGACGGACGGACAGACAATTTTTACGAAGTCATAGGACCCCTCCACTTACGTTTTAGGATCCCAAAAACGGCATTTTTTCGTGAAGGAGGTTACCTAGATCAGCCGTCTACACTGGGTATAGTGCAGATTGCATTTCGTCACATAGTGCATTTTCCTGAATATTTTTACTTGTGCTTAAAACGAAAGGCGACATTTGCGGGGGAAACAGAAAAGATGTAACGTTAACTGAGGTAGCTCCTCAATTCGTTTCCGTCAAATTTCTCTGTCTCTTTCCGAGGATATTAAATCTTTCGCACGCCTGAACTAACGGTACGGAATGTTATCTGGCAGAGGAAAAGTTTGAGATAGGTTTTGGGCGTCTCTAAAGAGGCCCCTGTTTTCGTGGGTTGCGGAAGTTTCTGGGATTCCGATTCTGGGAGAGTACGTGAATCAGGACGCCGGATGCTGGCCTTCCTTGGCATCTAAGAGTTATTCCACTATGGAGTTACGTCCCTGACGGTCTTCGGTCAATTCCTGTGGGATTTCGAGCCCGTTCTTGTCCTATCTTCTCCATGGCGGAATCCTCCTTTGAGCTCGAGATCGGCCTTAACGCAGGCGAGACAAGGTCTTCCAAGCCGGGGGGCCTTCTCTTCTGGAAGAGATACGTTATAAGTAAGCAATTCTCGAACTACAACCTACCGAAGGCGGGTTGACGGTTCTCGCCAGAACCGGCGCCGTTTAGCAAAACAGTCCATTTCGCAACGTTTCCAAACATATACGTCATCTTCACACCGACTGATTAATGGTGGTGCTATTTGTTAATGTCTACTGAACGAAAACGGATGTCTGGAGTCCGGAAGAGAAATCTGGATAGTGAAGTATGTTGTCACACCTCTAGATGACTCTTTATGTCTAACCCATATCGCTTCTTTTTCAGATTCGCAAGGAGTACCGTCGAATCCTGAGCACCTCACCTCTCTCGACATGCGTGGAGCAGTCCCAGTCCACATCCAAATCCGGTCCAACCTCAACCCTCTACGGCCAGCCAAACACGAACAGCATTACCTCTACCACCGGACTAACGGCTCATCCTACCGCTCCAGTGGGTACCGAGTTAACCCCTCTCCCTTCACCTTACGCCACACCAGACACGTCAGAGACCGACACCGATACCTACCAGAATGATTGCGAACTTTTCCCGCACCCCCGATGCGGCGCTGCATGTGTACCAGGTTGGTTCTAAGTGCTTGGTGATCGGTACACGATGCGCTTAAGTCAACACAGGTCAGCACGCTTACGGGTCTGGTGTCGGGTAAGATGACCATATAGGCTAGTCCCTATTCGTCCATCCGATGAGGCTGGACAGTTTTTTCTTCAGACAGAGACGAAAGTTGTTTCCATGATGGTGATGAGGAAATGTTTTAACAACGAGCTTTCTCAGCATGTCTGCTGAACTTAGCGTATCTCGTCACGTTTAAGTCACATAAAGTCTACACACAAAAACAATCCGATGGCATTTGTGGGGAGTGAACCGAAGGACAGATGTGCTCCTCATGGTCCGTTTACACACTGCGGAAAATCCGAGCGTATTTTGAAATCCGAGCGTATTTTACGCACGTTTTGAGCTTGAAAATATTTCTAGCAATACGGACGTATTTGAGAAATCGATCCGTTTTGTATCTAAATACGTCCGTATTGCTAGAAATCTTTTCTAGCTCAAAACCATCAGTCGTGATTTGAACCACGGACCTCTGGCTTTCTAGGCCAGTGCTCTATCAATGAGCTACAGAGGGGCGTGTGAACATAGTTCGCAAACCACTACGATAGTCAGATATATATATGCTCCCGCATGCCCCTGCATGCTCCCGCCTGAAGGAAAATTCGTCTATATCTCGATTTAAATCTTGAGTTATGTTTGGTTTTCACCATGAGACCCTACTATATGGATTCTGGTTTGTCTAGGAAGCTCCGACATTGAAGTCCAAGACTTATAAATTCAATTAAATTAAATTAAATTTTATTTGCAACCCGTCTAGGCAAAGACGGAGTATGGTAAACATTAAAAGAGAAAGAAACAGCATAACATCAACAGCAACCAAAATAATTAAAATTCAGTAAACCGGAATATCAAGGAGCTCCATGGGTGGTTACATATTTGCCTCTGGTTTATTTGTCACGGTAAAGTCCCTTGTATAAAATGTCATCTATGTAATACCAAGAACAAATAAGCATCAAAACCTCCGTCTCCCTATCTCTGTAACACGACCATGCGGAGTCGACTAGATTCCTACACCCTGCCGTTACAAACGAGAGGAGGGTAGGCGCTACGCGGAACATCACAGTTCGTTACCTCTGTAGACAGCTGTATCGCAGTAAAGCCCCGAAGAAGAAATTTCTGGACGCGCTGCAGAGCGGGTCAGCGCGCCTCCTACATTAATTCGTCTAATATGCACAACGACGAAGAGGGAAGTAGACGGACAGCAACTCAAAGCCCAGCAAATACCTCTAGCTCAGGTCAGTTTTGTCGGGGTATCCATAGTCGCTGCATGGGACCAAAGACAGAGGTTCTACTGGCGTATATGTTCTTGGTAATATCTGACCCAATTGGGCTTGTTTACGAAACCTGAAAGTAAAAATTAACAAAAACACTACCAAAAATAAAGACCTCATTTAAATAGACCAGCAGACTAACTATTGATAAAAGGCTGGAACACACGCAGCGGAACTTAGGTAAGAATAGAGGACTTTCGCCCTTCGAGAAGTTAAGCTCTGTGAGTTATGAGTTATAGTTATAATAGCACAGTAGAGATATTCATCTTTGAACGTTGCTTAACTATGAATGACGCCAAAGAACATGATGAAATTCATTGCAACAAATATTCGCGCATAATAATGAGTACAAACGATATTTTGAGTAAAATAAAGTCAAGTCGAAGCCGCTGACTGCAACGTTGTTGTTCGCGGAAATATACTTTGGGTCAAATAAACGACCGCGGAAACGACCCATAAACAAGCCACAGCACCTTGTAGGATCACGGAAAAAGTGGGATCACTGGAAAAGACCATCTACACTGTAAAAGGTTTCTCCGAGCAAGGATTAAAGTTAACTGCAGTATTTGCTACTGGGATTAATCTTATCTGTACTAAGATAAGGTTAATCCGAATTAGGGCTAAGATTATCTTTTTAGAGACAAGATTAATCCCAATAGCAAATATTGCAAGACCTTTTTCTTACTGTGTAGCATTGAGATCCCCAAGTGCGTGTTCGTTAACACCCTGTTTGGAATTTCTCCTCTGTTGTTCTTGGCCCTAGCACCTAATTTTGGACTGGTAAGCTGAGGCGAAATTTCCGGGAACTCCCCCCCCCCCCCTTGCCTTATTTGCTAAGGGAATTTCTGGGCTTCATGTCCTGGTTCTAAGATTATCTTTTTAGAGATAAGATTAATCCCAGTAGCAAATACTGCAAGTTTTTTTTTTTCAGTCTAGCATTGAGATCCCCAAGTGCGTGTTCGTTAACACCAGTTTGAAAATTCTCCTCTGTTGTTCTTGGCCTTAGCACCTAATTCGCTAATCCTTGGAATGTTAAGCTGAGGCGAAATTTCCGGGAACTCCCCCCCCCCCCTTGCCTTATTTACTAAGGGAATTTCTGGGCTTCCGTGTTCTGGAATCCCCTTGAAATCTTCATCAAGTGATTTCGCAAAGCAGGACAGGAGTGTGCTTGACAATATCCAAGTTACAGTTCAGAATTCCTAACATGAACGAGCAAGGACCCCAGCTTCAATTAAGTCTGGCTGCAAAACATCTCCGAATTTCATCATGACTCCGTTGATTAAGCAAATGGGAGCAAAAATAGTGATATCCCTGACGAAAATAACATAGTCCGACGCCAATCAACATTAATTAAAAGGGTATGCTAGTATGGCTTATCTGGAGGAATTTTTATTAGCCCTATGCACAGTAAAATAGAAAAACGAGATTTTCGAGGTTTTTGCTTGATCAGCTAGTTACCCCTGCAAGATGATGTGCGAGGGATAAGTACAATTTCGGATATTTCGATTGCACTTCCGGAAAACCGTCCTCAGCGAAAAACAAAACAAAACTAAATCATAAAACCCACCACAATAACAACAGGAAACAAGGAAAACGATGCGGAACCAACAAACAATAAGACGACATGTAACTAAAAACCAGAAGAACGATGCGGACTGAACGACATGCAGATAAAAGTAAAACAAGGAAAGATAAAATGTGCGTGTTCAGAGTGTATATGTACAAATTTGTGATTATTTACAATTCTGAATTCTGTGCATATTTACAATTTACCATCCGTCTGGGAAAGCGCAGAAGCTTTCACCCAGAAAACGGCCCACTCCAAAAATCCATAATATGTTTCACCACAGTATTGGACTAGTCCCGCTTCGCCGTTTGCGAAGGCGGAAGCCTTTTTTCTGTGGCTATATTATTATCATTATATTTGTGTTCAGTTCTTGTTAGTTCAGATGACTTCTTTCAGTCTTGGTAGATGGATCCTTTGAGAATGTGAACCGGCGGCATTACTTCTATGAGTCAGGCACGTGTGTAATAATTACTGGAACAAGGGGAGTGACGCGGACCCAAGAACATGAAGTCGAAAGACGAAAAGGATACGGTAAACTAGTATGGTCTAGCATGGATACTAGGCTCAACGCTGCGTATTTGTCTCATATCAGGTTTTAGCAGAGACATCAGAGCCGGGAACGTTTTGATTAGGGATTTTTCGTTTCGGCAGTGTCGTTTGTGAATTTCATTCGGTTCTATGGACGCTTTAAAAGCCACAATGAAATCCGACAAGTTCAGAAGCTCACATTAGGATGAATTTGATTATTTACTAAACAACGGTATAGAAATAGTATAATGCAGTAAAAAAAAGCTACTAAATGAACAGGTAGAAGCAGTTGGTGAAGACATCATATAAAAATGCAAATACAACTACAAACACAATATTCCTGTCTTAGGTATCGATCGATCAGAACTTCTTGTAGGCATTGGATGCAATCATAGTCTCAGCAAGGAGTTACGGTGATTCTTTCCGAATGATAATCGCGATAAGACTGCTGTTTATGGCCAACTGTAGCTACGATTCTGACACATTGTAGCAAGTCATGACGTAATGGTAGATCATAGAGCTACAGTTCAGAAAGATATAGAGACAATAATGTCAACCACTGGCGCCGCGACGCACAAACTGAACCGTTTTTCATGGTATGTTATAGTGGGAACACACGGTAGGATTTTCCGGCCGGATGTTCTTCACTTTCATCATAAATTTGAAAAAATCTCAACTTTTCCGTATGGAAGTGATGATGGTACCGAAAATCTGAGCGGGAATTCTAGCCCGGGAGCACCCGACGATAATCGTGTGACATTGAACAGTCGACCTTTCCCCCTTGCATCCCTTTCGAAGTTGCCGTGTGGATCAGTTAGTATCGTCAGCGCCCGCACAGGTTCGACCTCCCACCACCAATCAATCTTCCCCGAGTATTAGATCCTGCTTTAAAGGCACAGAAAACTTGACTACGCAACTTTCGGCCATCAAACCGACCTGGGGGGCTTAGATAAAGATACAGGGACTTATTTTCGACAGGACCCCCCTTCTTTGTTATCTCGAAACCCCTCCTTAGTGTTCCCAAAACTAGCTGGCAGGCCCTTGCCCCGTATGCACTGTAATTATGCACTTAAGCACTGTAAAAGTTTGACTAACACATCGAGATAGAAGTCAAGAGGGCGTGCGTTCGATTCCTGCTCCCGGCACACAAACCTTTTGCTTTTTTTTCTACTAACCCAAAAGTCGAATTCTCGGAAACTGCCCGGAAACTGCAATGGTCGTGAGTCGAATTTTCTGTTCCTTTAATATTCCTTTTTTTCTGACAAATCCGGCGTCGGACAAGTTTTACCCCCTCTCTGTCCCTTCACTAGTTTCCACCTGAACGTCTTGAAGAGTTACCCTCGATTTTTGTCACGGTTCCGCTCTCTCGGTTTGCCGGCTGTGTGAACTTCCATCACTAAAAAAGACTTACTCCGAAACTTGTATTCCCTCAGCATCTGATCAATATAAGGATAGCAAGAGCCCTTGGATTCCATTTCTAAGGGGATTCCCTCATTATTCGAGAAGAATTTTGTAATTCCCCCCACCCGGTTTGAGTCACGGCCAAAGAGAGTACAGGCCGTAGAGCTAGTAAGCATCTGTCGATAAAGAGTTCGGACGTGGAAAGTTCGGGATTCTTCTAAGATTATTTCTGTTAGGGGGGGGGGGGGGGGGGTAGTTATTTTTGGAGGAAGCTAGTCAGCCATAAAGAGGGGGAAGAGTAATTTGCATCCCCAGTTCTACAGATATCCATTCTTCTCCACTCGATAGTGCCCGTTTGTTTCCCCCTTTTTTAGGTTCGACTAACTAATCGTGAGCTGCAGAATGTCTTGAAACCTACAAAAGGCATTAAAGGACACGTCGTAATTATGATATTAATTCATCCTACTTCAGTAGTATTTTCTCCCATTCTCGTTCCCAAGATTCTGCGCTTCATAAGTATATCCTATTGCCTCTCTCAGCATTACACGAATTTTCACGCTTGCCAAGTTTGTTATGGCACTTGCCTTCCCGGCCAAGTGCCATATACCGATCACTTTTCCGTCGGTCTGTAGGTCGGTCAGTCCCGTGATCGTGAGTTATGGTACTTCTAGATGTGCTAGGACGATGAAACTTGGCAGGCATATTAGGGGCCCGACCAAACTAACTTGGAAATAGTCACTTCCCCGATCCGACCACCGTGGAGGGAGGGGGAATCCGGAAATTTGACGTATGTACAACTTGAACGGGGAATCAGATCTTAATGAAACTTGATATTTGGAAAGACCTCGTGTCTCAGATGTCACACTTCAAGTCCGGAACAGATCCGGTGACTTTGTGGGGAGTTGGAGGGGGGGAACCGGAAGTCGTGTGACATGTTCAGATTGGACGGATCGGGGTGAAACTTTGTGGGAAGAAAAAGCACAAGCCCTAGATACATAGTTGACAAGACCGGACCGGATCCGGGCATTGTGGGGGGAGTTGGAGGGAGGGTTCCGAAACTCTGGTGATCCCGAGTTAAGATGCTTCCACATGTGCTAGGACGATGGAAATTGGCATCGCGTATCAGGGACTCGACCGTTCATTTTACCGATTTTACCATCGTAGGGGAGTGGAGGGAGAGAAAATCCAGAATAGGGAGGTGTTTCCAATTTTTGAACGGATGATCGGATCTTAATGAAACTTGATATTCGGAAAGAACTCACGCCTCAGATGTCCCATTTCAGCTGCGGACAGGAACCGATCAATGAGGATTAAAATTCCTATTTGAATACTCTGGCCCAGCCTTACAAGTGCCATATGAGCGTCTAGCTCTTGTTTTCTTTACTTGACGTATCAGGTCACCGAATCATTGTTTCAGAGAACCTTATTGGTCCGGAGACCGGTTATGCAAGTTTTGCCATGTTTGTCATTCATGGCAAGGGACATGGAAAGAGGTTAAATCCAGCCGAAGCCTTCTGAGGCATAGCTAAGTTTTGAAGTAGGCAACTGTTTAGAACATCTCTGCAGCTGAGGTGTCCTCTTATGAAATATATAAAACATAAATACCTCATAGGAGATATATATATATTTGTATTGAAAAACCCAGAGGCTATATACAGGTTAAACAAACAACTCATGGAAAACTAAACAAAATAACAAACTAAGAAACAGCACTTTTCAACTCGAGTGCTTTTTGCACAAAGTTACCAAAAGAAACAATCACTCTTGGTGACGTAGAACGTAAGATACCAAGAAGCTGCCCACCATTCCCAGAAAAATAATGTACCCCTTAAGTGCGAAAGCTCCTGGCACCTGAAAAGAAAATGATCTAGACCATCCCCATCAAGATGGCAAAGAGGACAAAAACGTACTCCATCCGGACACCTAGAATTCCGCGAATTACCACCAAATAGCGGTGTGTCGTCGTTTTGCGGCTTCTTCCTTGAATTGGGGAACGCTCGTCGAACTCGTGCGTTTTCTTTGAAATAGTCCTTAATGGCTTTGGCGTGCCGTTCAGATTTTATCGGCGCAAAAATCACGTACTCAAAAACCAATTCAGCAACGTCGAACCGAGTAGATACTCGAATAAATGATTGATTTCCGCGAGAAAGAAGTGGGGTTTCAAGAAAGGAGAGACACTGATTAAAGTCAAGTTAAATACGAGCTAGAAATTTGGAAAGCGGCAAATTTGAAAAGTTGGGAAAAAGTTGATGAAGCTTCCATTGACTTTCTTCTCATTTCCGAGAAAAGCGGAGCCAGGAAAAACGGCTTGGAAATCCATACCTGAATGGCACATTCAAAGAAGTCTTACAGTTCGTTTTGACGACTTGCTCGAGAATCTGATTATATTGGACTGCAAAACCAATCTTTACTGAAAGCGATCTTAGCTTCCTATGAACTGTGTTGCCACTTTTCTGTGATGGATCCTGTGACGTTGGGCCGCAAAAACCTCTGACACTCCGGCACCCACAAAATTCGGTTCTTTTTTTTCAGTTTCAACGAAAAACTCGTAGATTCTAAGGTTTCAGTTTACTCTTATAAGAGGAGCTACTCGTAAAACAGAAAAAAAACATAAAAAAAACAGAGAAATGCTTTGAAATCGCAAGATTTGCAACAGTCTTTGCAGAAGGGTGGTTTCCTGTGACAGATTTGCCTGTGACAGATCGCAGAATTTTGCAACGAGTGGCAACACTGCCTATGAATTTGCTTCGCTGTCAGAGCGAAGGATTCTTCATGTAGTTCTAGGCAAAGCGATCTTCGTCCCGAATTTGGAGTCCAAAGTGAAATTCACAGAGAGAGCGAATTTCGCCGCTCCTGGCGATATCCGTCACGCCAGGCGCTGAAAATTCGCATCCTCAGGTCAATAAAACGCTTCGTCAGGCTTCGGCTCCGAGCCGAAAAAAATTGGAACGCCAGGCAAATAATTGAAATACAAAAACGACTGGTGTAAAACAGCCAATCGGTTTAGTTCAGAGTTACCCAGTCATTTACGGTATTGATATTTCGGAGTATAGAGAAAATGGAATAAGATAAAATGCCTTTCTGGAGCGAAATGCACACAGAGGGCGTCTAAATATTGGCAAGCAAAAATACGCTTCGCGATGTCAAAACGAAATCGCAGAGTAAGCGAATTTGCCCGAATTTCCAGAAATACATTTTCCCTTGTTCCGTTGTCTTTATACTCTTTGATACAAATACCGTAAATGACTGGGTAACTCTGAAATAAACTGATTAGCTGTTCTACATCAATCATTTCTGGATTTAAAATTATTTGCCGGGTGTGACAAATTTTGTCGGCTCGAGCCGAAGCCTGACGAAGCGTTTTATTTTACCTTACGATGCGTTTTCTCAGTGCCAGACGTGACGGATATCGCCAGGCGTGTCTGTGTGAATTGCGCTGTCTGTGTGAATTGGGCTTAAAGCCCTGTGAGGGCAAAATCTCGGTTTCGCTTCGCTGGCAAATTGGGCATCGCCTACTAAAAAGTCGTCCTCGTGTCCCCCTCTTTTGAAAGTTATACAGGATTAGGATAGAATATTCCTATCCTAATTCTGTTATTCGATGACGGTGTCCAAATTTTTCAGTTTTTGTTTCATGTTATAAGATAATAATAATGTAATGATAAGAATTTATTTGTTACGAATGAACGAGCACCGTGCATAGCGGAGGAAAGAGGACGGGAAGAAAAAACACTAGAGTAAGAGAAAGATAAAAAGATACTACGACAACATTGCCTATCTACATAACTAACCTGTTGTAAAAGAATGCTATCCCACTGATGATCGACTTACTACTTTTGGTGATAATAAATTATTGTTGAATCTTCGTATAATCTGTCTGCTGTTAGCTGTTCACTAAGCAGGTGGTAATATTTTCGTTAGTACCTATTAATCTATTATTTTTCTGCACTGCTGTTTTTCCTTCATAAAAGGTTTAAATAAACTATTAATGTCTAAAGCGAATAGTACTTTACTGGCGCTCATGGTTTTTAATGTGTGTTGCCCTAAGCCACCATATAGCAATGTAGCTACATATCATCTATGCTGTTGTCACATCCAGACTAGACTCGATTGCACTATGAGCGTTCCATGTTGTATCTGTTTGTGAACGACTTTGTTCTTTTTTTTAGTATCTTCAGCGTTCGTGGTCCGGCATCATGAACCATTCAGGGAGTATGAGATGCGGAACGCAGCCCAAGTCCCAGATTCCTGCAGTTATCCAGTATGGAGGCCATCACAACCCACAGCTAGATAACGAAGTAAGTTCAAGGTTACCTTCAAATCCGAAGGCCTCTTCTTAAAGGACAACTCGCACTGAATAACGTTTCTGCTCAGATGTTCTGAGGTAGTTGACCACTTTACAACTAGGCCATGCTTAAAATTACACACGGCTTCGACGACTGTTTTTGGCCTCTTTACGTTTCCCTGGCCTCGAATGACGATCTTCGCAAAATTTGCGTAACCGGTCTCCGGACGAATAAGCTTCGCGGAAACAATGATCGGGCGCACGATACTTCATGTAAAGACAACAAACGTGGCAAGCGTGATGATTAGTGTATTGCCACTAGGGTGGGTGGGGGGGGATAAGATCTCCATTCGGGGTTTACTTTGTACACATGCACCCGCCAACAGGGGCGAATTTCGGGAGCGAGAATGGATGAAAATATTACTGAAGTAAAATGGATTACTATCATAATTACAACGTGCCCTTTAAATACCTTTTTTGGTCGCCGTAGCTGGTCAACATTAAATTTGAGCAAAAATGAAATATAGTGTTGTGACCCTAAATCTGATCTTGTTAATCGAAAATTTGTTTAGATAATTGCCCAACTGTTGAAAGTATGAACGAAGTTTTCTGATTAAATGCATGATTAAAGAGGGTCCTAAAATATGATGTTCCTGCTTAAAACCTACTTCTCTCTGTATTTATGCCTACAACCCGTTTGTTCCTCGAAAATTCTTAAATACCGACACAAATACCCATACGTTCACGTCCTCCAGGTTCCTACTTGCTCCTTCTCTCTGAATACGGTCGGCGACGCCGAGATTCTTAAATGCCTTCCATACACATAGTTATTCTTTTTTGCTAGTGCGAAACGGATACGTCAGCTGAGTTTTATTCGAGCTATATTTTCCCACAAGTTCGTTTTTCCAACTTAAGCGGTTTTGAGCCTGAAGAGGACCCTCGCCAAGAAGGGCCGAAATATAGCTGTAATAAATTCAGCTGACGTATCCGTTTTGCACTATCAAATATGATTCGCAGTCAGCTTGGGCTGAAGGAATATTTATAGCATAGTTCATCGCCAGTGAATAGTTAGCAGTGTCATAATATGAGAGTTTTAAACATCAGCATGTAATAAGTTCATCCTTAGGAATAGTTTGAATCTCTCTTTTTAGCTTCATTTATGTTATTGCTACAAACATATTACTATGTAGGAGAGAGTGATGTGTGATTTAGCTCTATATATATTATTAGTTTCAAATTATAACTTTAGGATATACATTGTTGACGTAAAATCAACTAGTCGGCTTACCGCCGTTTCGAGATTTTTAATGAATAAACTAAATTGAAAATTGAAATTGAAAAACGTTTCAAGCCGGAAATCGTGACTCGTATTAATGGTGACCCACAAAAAGAGAGACAAAAAAAAAGATGGTAGGTTTGTATCAACCAGAAGGCAAAGATTAGAGTAGGATTAAGACGTCCAGATTTTGATAATAAAAAATGAACCATTTCTTAACGACTTTCCGTATTTTCAGCTTCCTAGTCTGTGAGTAATTTTTGTTATTTCACCGGATGCATAAATAATGGAACACCGGGTAGTTGCAGTAATCGCCGGCTAGAAATCACATGACGGTATAATTGTTTTTTTTCGTAGTACAAATGAGCAAAATCGGATCTAGCTACATGAAATGGGGTAGGCAAGGGCTGACATTTGTGCCTCAGACCACCCGGACTACCCCGATGGGTTTTCTGGAGTACTGCAATAGGGCTGGGAACTATTATGTATCGTTGTAGGGTAACGGCTTCGTTCCGTGTTTGAGAGGGTGGGTTCTCTCTGTCTTAATAACTTTCGCATGTAGTTCTTTGTAACTAGTCAAGTTTGAAGGACATGCTCGTAGCTCATTAGTTTGACTTTCGCAGCAATTTGCCTTGGGATTCAGAGAATAAAACAATACGTTTCCACTGATGAATGAGAAACAAAACATGAATTGGACTAAAGGAGTCAGTTCCAGCATTCCTTAGTTGTTGCTCTTTTTTCTTGGTTGCTATTTGAGGATCTGTTAAAAAAAGAGTGGGGGGTTGGGTAGTTTATCCAAATCAAATCGTTTATTCATTCAGAATCGTACTCACGTCGTGTGCCGACTATTTGATTCCAGCGCAACATATAAATACACATAAATATATATAAACAAAAAAAGGCAAGCGTAACTGCCGAGTCAACTGCTATTTCGCTTTGCATCGAAACAACAGAGAAAAACGCTATACTAAACGGTCAAGCAAATGTGCTTAAAAAACAACATCAAATCATGTGGGCTCTTTAATGGTGGATGAAGCGTTAAACAGTTTAACAAATGCCGGAACGAAGCTGTTACTGTATCTTACGTGGGGGCATCCGACAGGTTGCAGTTTTGGAGTTGGGTTCGCAACTAGTCTTGGCCGTTCAGTTTCTTTTGTTATGGAAGCTACTCAGCTACAATGAGGGGGAAACCGAAATCACATCCCCAGATTTACATTTGACCATTCGCTGCTCCCCCATCTCCCTACTCTACTTCAGCGCCCTTTACACTGCATAGAAGAAATGCAGCTCCCCCCCCCCCCCCCCTCAAGGTGCAAAGTCACTATTATCCGAAAGCTGCTTCGAGAAATATATATCTATTCTTGACGGGGCAAACCTAAAAGCCTTCCTGTTAGAAATTTTGCTAAGCTCTCAAGGGTAAAGGACTTTTGAAGTCCAAATTGTTTTGTCCCGAAAATAGTCCCGGATAGGATTTCAGGAAAATAAGATTTCTCGTGAAAGTCAATTAGACCTGAAAAGACTTATCAGGTGAAAAGGTCGTCCCAAATTGCTTCCCAGCCTTCGATTCATCTTTAGAGAGGCACAGGGCTCTTCGTCACGGGTCTAATACAGCTGAAAGGTCCTTGGCGCTAGTAAATTGGTTTTCCTTGACTTTCGTTTCAAAAAATCGAACGAAAGAACCAGGTGGGCTGTCTTGTAATCAGGGGGGAAGTCCCCGAACCGATTTTTAATATTACAGAAGTGAGCCATGATTGAATTTCGTCCAAAAGGGCACGAGCTGCTTCTAAGATTCCCTAGGGCGCGCGTTGGAAAGGTCACTTTGAAAAAAAAAGCAAACCTTAGAGTTAAGTAGTCTTAAAGGACCCCTCTTACTTATTCTGCCTTTTTAATGTACTTAGCTCCCATATGGAATTATAAGCTTCTAAAATCCCCACCTTTCTCCATTGTTTCCTGTCGTAACTACGAACTTTTAGCACTTTTTCGGACTTGCCGAGTTTTCCCGTCACCCAACAAAAGGTTTGCCGGAATCTTTATTGTCCGATGACAACTCTTTCACACATAAGGATGTGATAATCTTCTTTTATTACTTCTTTTATTTGCTTATTTTTCCCACTTTTTAACCAAGGCGCGTTCAGTTTTCAAATCTTTCGCGCCCAGCCGCCGCGTTGGAGCGCAGGAAGGCTGGATATAATCGACAAGCGCTAACAAGAGAATCGCTAGTTTTAGGTGGAAAGTAATGGTATTTTCAAAAACGATTTTTCTTATTCATTTTATAGGGAAAATATCATTTCTAGTAAGAGTTGTGCTTTAAGAGTACTAACAGTACCTCGCGGCTAGATTCAGCCGATCACCGTCTTTAGCCGTGATTGTTTACAGAAGTTTGAGAGATATTTGGAAAAGTATTATACGAAGATATCAGTAACGATTGGACTACAGACGAAACTATTTCTTAAAATACGTTAAACCAAAATGAGAGGGGTTAAACTGTGTGTGAAAATAGTTCTGATTGAATCCATCGATCGGGAATCCGGCCGAAAATAGCTGGAGTGGAGTATAACATATTGAAAACTGAACAGGGTCTTAAAAGGAGTTGGCTATGTTTGAATGCTGGAACAAAACCTATATCTGCTACGACTTGTCCTTTAACAGAAAAAAAGACGGGTCGTTTTATGTACTGTGTCCACTATTACGCGTACTTTCTACCATTACTTGTACTATATTTGTTTTGAAAAAAAAAAAAAAAACAGAAATAAGCTGCTGACTTACAAATCGGTCGGCAATTTTTGATTGTCTTAATTATTGTTTTAGTTACTCATTATTACTTGCAACAGTAATTACTGTTTGTACCTTCAAATCAGCCAGAGCCGACGTCCCGTCCTCGTAAAAGAAATACGCATCCGTTCGAACCCGTAACTTTCGGAATTCTAAACATGAAGAAGTATTAATAGTCGACGTCGTACTTAAGACGAATTTTTGATGAATGTGGGTTGGGCGTGCAGGGCGTGAATATTATTATTCTTTCTGTACTCTTGTGGAAATTAGGGCACCTTTTTTTTCAGTGAATGTTTTTTCCCTTTTTTAGGCCTTTTTAACTTTAAACTTAATATTTAGAAATATAAGGATTAAGATTCCCACTCCCACAGATCAGATCAAAGCTTGATGGGGACACATTTCTTTTCTCCATGAAGATTATCTGTATGTTCCGCTGTAGCAAATGCTCCTCGTGGCTCCCAGTTTTGAGCTATTTCTGTCCCTTTCGGTCTGCACGCCCCGCCCCCCCCCCCCCCCTCCTTCCTTTCAACCATCTGATAATAGCTGCGTTTTTGCAGGTCTGAAGTCGTTTATGCAGTTATCGTGGTATCTGATACCACAGTGCAAAAGCGTTTTTGCAGTTATCTTGGTATCTGGCCAGTTATCGTGGTATCAGATATTGAGATACCACGTCCCGACCATGGTAACTGGCCGTGGTATCTGAAAAAGTCATCTCACTTTCATCAGTTTTAGTCAAATTGGTGGGAAAGAAGCTTGGCACTTAGTGACGTTACTGAATATCATTTTTCTTTTGGGATGACTTCGAAATGCGCAATTTTGGCAATTGTTGTTTTTGCAGAGCAACCGTATATCAGATACCACGGTTACTGCAAAAACGAATAATTGCAGATCCAGTTACCGTGGTAACAGATACCATGGTATCTGCAAAAACGCAACTAATGTTTTCTTCTCAGTAGCAAACGTTTGGGTCAGACGTTCGGCTAAATTATTCTTCGACTTCTTCTTTTACTAACTTTAACTTTTCTTTCCAGAATTATTCCGCGTTCAAATGTGCTAGTCGCGACTCGGGTCATGGCGGATCCGAAGAGGAATCTCCACGCTCAGTGGTCCCTGGGATTCACCACCAAACCTTGTCCCTCAGGGGAACGAACCCCAAAGCCCGGCCCAACCCCGCTCTGTCCGAAAACGCTGCCCTTGACGCACAACTCGTCGCCAAGTTCTGTAACGGATCCGAAACGGTCGTTCACCACCACCCTATTTATCACCGAACGCAGCGCCGCCTAAGAGCCCAGAGTCCCTGGAATCATACCTATTCGGAAATAGACGGTAGAAGGCAGCACTGCTGCGAAGAGAGCGAGCTGGATCCCGTCTATGAAGAAATTGAACGGCATGGGAACGAATGCCACTGCTATGGCCACCTACCGCCGAATGCCGACTTGGGTGAAGAGAGGTGTAGCAGTGACGTGAGCCGCCAGTCCTCGCGTTCTTACGGGGATAGCCGGCCGCTTTTACCCGCGCATCTTCAGTTCCAACCGGAGCTCTCGCCAGAGCGAGACCTCCTCATGACAATGAACTGTGCGTTTGGGTCACCACACCTGAAAACCCGGCATCGACATAGTGAGCGACGCCCGGATTACCGTGTGGTGGAGCATTGCCACCACGGAGGAACTTTTGTTGATATGCCCCACTCACACTACGCGGCGCATTATCCAACGGTAATGCTCCCGAACGGCGAGAATGCTGTAGCCATCGCTGTGCTGAGTGGGGATAGGGTTCTGTGCCAAGTGCAGCCGGGGGGACAGTTAGTACCGATTCAGTCGCCATCTATAATGGACGATAGAACTCTACCAATGAGTGAAAAAGTGAGAGACGTCCCGCGGTCAGAGTGTTAAAACTTAGTCATGTAAAAAGATTTCATATTTTCGTACGTGGTGTAAAACACTGTAGCTGTGCGTTTTAGTTTTGCTATAATGAATGTACACCTGAACATTGTATGGACAGTTTTAAGCCAGGTCTAAGGCTCAATTGAGGCACCACTTGTTGTTTATTAGTGTATTTCAGTTTGTCCAAGGTCACTTCTGAACCTTAGGAGGTTGTTCATTCCCTGGGTCCCGTGCAACTACTGTGTTTGTAGCCATTCTGCTGAAACTAGCGCTGGTCCTTTAAGTTAAAGTGCTAGGCTAAATAGGCCGATTGAAAGAGAACATAGGCTAGGATATCGCTGGAGTACTTATTTCCTTCTCAGATATAGGAGAGTGATAGGTTACACGTTTGGGTCTTAGGTTTGGACAAAATATTTGATAAATTGTATGTCGAACGGAATATTGTTCACCTTTAAGTGTTGATTCGACTGATCTGACTGAACCTTTTACAATAGTGCTTTCCTTAGTTGAACTGTGGTTTAGACCAACCGTAAAGGAAGGGAGAGGTGTACAACGCATTTCGGTTACTTGCTGGGGAATTGCTTGATGAAGGGCTCCTAAACTGTCAGAAGTTTCCTAACAGATAACGCAAGAATGCGCGGTTTCAACAGACATTCGGCATTACACCGTTGGGCGTACAAGAAGAGCCGAAACACCGCCGAAAAAGATACCTTCTGACTTTTTTGTCTGTCATCTTGATATCGGAAAAGTCAGCTGAAGTTTTTTCGGCATTTTTATAGCACTTGCCCTTCGGCCAAGTGCCATATAGCGATCGCAATTTCTGTCGGTCGGTCCGGGTTTTGCTAGTTCAGGCACTTCCAGATAAGCTAGGACGATAAAACTTGGCAGGCATATCAGTGACCCCAAAAGATTAAGTTGGAAATAGTTGTTATGCATAACGTTTAATGTATAACGTTTGTAAAATCATAGCGGATAACATGTGTAACACGGATAACATGTGTAACACGGATAACAAGTGTTATCTGATGAAACTGTACATCCTTCTGCCGTGCATCAACAAGAAAAAAGGCTTTGTCAGTATTGGTGATCGAGCATGAGTTCCTTAGTGCGTCCTTTTTGTTGGGGGGGGGGAGACGTAAAAACTTGTTATAAAAGTAAAACTGTAAGAATTTTCATTCAGTTCACTGTTTACAACGAGTGGGTCCAAATTTTATTAATACTAATAAGAATATACTGCAGCTTAACAAATTTTGACTCTACATGTATTGAAAGAAGTTCTTTGATCAAAAAGAGTGACTTGTTATCTGGTCTGGCGAGTACAGCACCTGCAGCCTATCCCCGTCTGGCCCCCCTCTTCCTGAACGTCCGGTTTTTTAAATTGCGTCCAACCATCGCAGTGAAATCCCTCTGTTATTTTAAAGTAAGGCACATACAGTCCGAATTGTGTAGTCGGATGCGAATTTCCTGCTTCGCTTCGAACTTTTGATGCATCGCATGCAGGTACCCTGTAAAAAAAATCTCGCAGTATTTGCTACTGGGATTAATATTGTCTCTACTGACATAAGATTATTTCTAATTCGGATTAACCTTATCCCAGTAGAGATAAGATTAATCCCAGTAGCAAATACTGCAGTTAACTTTAATCCTTTCTCGGAGAAACTTTTTACACTGTACCCCATAGTGGCGCGAATTCTGCCTCCGTATTTTCGGACGCGAAGTCTTATGCCCGGGCCCCACTATAGTCAGACCTGGTAATAACGCCGGTAATAAGACCGTCTTACGGTCGAAATTGGGAAGAAAAGACGCTGAAAACGTAAGATGGTCGAGATGGAAAAATCCATCTCCGCCATTTTGAAACGTGTCTTCGGTATGTTTGAACCAATCACCGACCAGAATCACTGACTTTAGCCTGTTTTGTTTACCTTTGAGTGATGATGGTGGTAATTTGTCTTGAATTTCTTCGTTCAAGGTGTGACCAGGATGAAACGTAAGAGTGGGCAATAACCAAATTAACGAACCAAATTACGTACAGATGTGACTGAATGTGGCCCGGGCATATCGAACTTTGTGTGCGCGTAAATTTACAGTCGTGGATGATCGTAAAGCTGCTTTCACATTGGCGCGTTTGCCTTTCACACTGAGCTACGCAAGCGTTGCGTTGCGCTTGCGTCGCCGCAACACAGAGCTTACGCAGACAACTAAAACGCAACGCAAGAATAGAACCAAGTTCCATTCTTGCGTTGCGTCGACGCGTACGCATCAGACTTGTCGAAAATGGAAGATTCTGAAGAAAAACTAGAAAAACATGCTGATGGTGAAGAAAAACTTGCTACTAGTGGAAGAAATTAAAACACAGCAGAAGAAACCGAGAAAGGAAAATGTAAATGAGCATCCAGCATGAAAGCTTCTCGCGCAGGTGTGAAAGACGCGTCAATGTGAAAGCAGCTTAAGTTTCCATCAGCATCTCTGTCATGCATTGAGGTCGTTTCCTTACGTCCCACTGATAGCGAAGAGCACAGTTTCTACTCATGCCTTATGCTTCTCTTTTACTGAAAGTGTGTGAGACGAGCATTGGGCAACAAGACCGGTGTAGCAACTGTGTTATTTGCCAGGAGATTTTCGGGTTTTCGCATATTCAGTAAATACATATAAATATGATAGTTATTTCCATAATAAAGTAAAAAGTCCCTCCGTATAAAGATTAAAGTTAACTGCAGTATTTGCTACTCGGATTCATCTTATCTCTATTTGGTATTAATCTTATCTGCGTCGAGATAAGAGTAATCCGAGTAGCAAATATTGCTAATCTTTATACGGAAAAACTTTTTACAGTGTAGCTGAATAGGGCAACTGGTGGAAACTAAATATTTTTCTAGAATATTTTGTTGTGTCCAAGACCAGAGGGAGGTCGTTATCTTGGTCAGACTCTATTTTGAAGGGTTTCAGGGTTGTTTACCACTGCTACACACTGTAAAAAGTTTCTCCGTATAAAGATTAAAGTTAACTGCAGTACTTGCTACTCGGATTCATCTTATCTGTATTTGGTATGAATCTTATCTGCGTAGAGATAAGGATAATCCGAGTAGCAAATACTGCAGTTAACTTTAATCTTTATACGGAAAAACTTTTTTACAATGCAGCTGTTTCTTTGTTTCTGTAAGCCAGGCAACAGCCTGTTTGAAGAATGCGGGGTTGGCTTCATACAGAACGTAAATATCGTTGTCCTACACTGTCAGAAGCTTGATAACGTTCAACGCAAGGATGCGCAGTTTCGACGGACAACATTTCGGAGGTCATCTGCGAATGTAGCAGAATATCTTAGATGTTACTTTTTGTTAAAAATAACGTATGTTTCATGGAAACGTAACACGTAAAGGCTGAAAACGCACATCTTCTGTAACATTACCACATTGAGCGTGTTTTATCCTACTTACAGTAGTTACTACGCATGACGTCACAAATTCTGCCTTTCTGTTGCAAGGCTGGAACGATTTTTCTATTTTCCAGCAGAATATCATGCCACGGGCGAATCCGACCAATCACGTGACAGAGATCCGTAGTTACTACGCTCCCGAGCGTAAGCAAATGGTTACTATTAGTTACTATTTCGAGAGGGCTGGAACGGTCAGCGTAGTAACTTTTCGTGAGGTTGGAACGGATTTAGTAACTAATAGTTACTATTGGTACGTGGGTGGAACACGCTCATTGCATTCAAAGTGTTATCTGTTTGAAATTGGGAATCACTGTGTTAAATGTTATCAAACTTCTGGTATATGTTAAAGGGGTTTAACCCCAGAGTATCAAGGAATTACTTGTCGCTTTAGGCGTTATCTCTTGGCATCGCGTAGGAAGACTATTATGCCTCTATAGCGTCTTCTGCCTGGTGGTCTACATGTGATAAAATATTTTCTTAAAGACTATTTTTTAGCTTCGTCGAGCTTTGTAAATTATTCGTGTATTTGCTGTCAAGAAGATAATATCATTTTAGAAAATAAACTGTCCCGAATATGTCCTAATATTTTGCATGGTGTGCTCATTTCTGAAATCATAGCGTTATAAGCGAGGGACTGCTCGCTTATGTCGCAAGGTGTACAAAGCTCCGTGCCCCTCGGTGTACGTCAAAAATTTCAGCTAGGAGCCCCTTGGTAATTAGTGAGGAAGATCCAGTGGTTTATCTAATCATCTTAGACTTTCTGCAAGAAAAGAGACGTCATTTTGGCGTGCCTGCGGTCAGTGTCCGACTGTCCGTTGGTGCTTTCGGTTAAAGCCAGTCTTCACCTCCTCGATTTTTCTCCCCGGGTTCTGGACATCCGTTTTCGTCGAGATGGGTCCAGAAGGTAATGACAGGCCAAGAACATCTGGAAGTCGGGGGTGTTGGACACCGCAGATTCCGGAATCTGAAAGGGTGTCAAAGCCAGGCTGCACCTTCCATATTTTTCTTCCGGATTCCAGACATCCGTTTTCGTCGAGAAGATGACGCCAGGCCAAAAGTGTCTGGAAGTTCGGGGCGTTGGATACCCCAGATTCCGGTATCTGAAGGGTGTCGAAGACGCAACACATTTGAGAGACAAGAAATTTACAAGTGAATGTGGTAGGAGAAAAAAGTAATGTTATTCAATTCAGACTTATTCACCATAATATAAAAGCATGGCAGTTATAACATTGGCACGTCGACACAATACAAAACGAACAAGAAATATTTGAAGTTCAGGGCCTTTCGTTAAAACTTAGTAAAATACGGCACAAATGTTTTTAAAAATCGCTCAGATGAATTGCGACGAGGCTCGTCAAATTTTTGCACACTAAACTAAAACTAAATTCACCAGTACGCCTGGTCTCAACTTCATATGTACAATTCGGTTTAAAGTTTGGTAGAATTTTTTTGACAATCGAGATTGGGATAGGGGACCCAGGAAATGTCATAGAATATTACAATTAGCTACTATCGCTATCATGACAATCCGGGAGGGCTGGCCTGACTGGGGTCCACCCACCATCATTGCGCCGTGAAGGCTCAATTTGTTCATACAACTTGCAAGTGGAGAGGAGGTGGCGACTCAAAAGCCAAGCAAAGAAAAATTCCCGCCAGGAGATGCGCGCTTCATGCGGAATAGTTCTTGAAAGTCTCATCGTCAACACTTCGACAAAGAGATAGTAAACATGGGTTGCGTGTTTGCAGATACCATGGTATCTGATACCACGGTCTAAAGTCGTTTTTATAGTTACCGTGGTATCTCATCCCACGGTCAAAAGGCGTTTTTGCAGTTATCGTGGTATCTGGCCAGTTATCGTGCTATCTTATATTCAGATACCACGGCACGACCGTGGTAACTGATCGTGGTATCTAGAAAAAATCATCTCACTTTCATCAATTTTTGTCAAATTGGTGGGAAAGAAGTTTGGCACTTCAGTGATGCGACTGAATATCAGTTTTTCTTTTGGGATAACTTCGAAAAGCACAATTCGGCAATTGTCGTTTTTGCAGAGCAAACGTATACCAGATATCACGGTAACCGCAGTCCAGTTCAGTTACCGTGGTAACAGATACCATGGTATCTGCAAAAACGCAACTAAGGACTCTCCAAATCGACTCCACACCGAGTCCGAAAGGAGTTATTTTCTAGTAATGATAACTGGAGCAATCGCCGCCGTTAGAGACCAGTGAGAATGGGGAAGTGAGTCTTTAGTACAAGCAGAAATGCAGGGAGTCCGTATGGAACGGAGAGATGACGCCCTATGCCAGAATAGCTTAAATTGTGTTAATAGGCTACCTGGCTGGTCAGTCCAACCAGTATTTTTATACTTATCTTCTACATATACAGACAGGAAATTGCTCCAAATTATGTCACCAAAGATCCAAAATTTTAGTTAAATAAGTCCGGAAAGCGGCACCAAACGGCGTCGTGCCACCACGCCGAGGTTTTTTCGCGCCATCGCCAAAAATAAAATTGGCGCGGCTTCGCGGTCTAGTCGCAACACAGCTGTTGATAATGGGAAAATCCGGGACTTTCAGCAACTAGTCCACTTGGAAGTATTTATCCGTAGTTGTGTATTTGCAGACACCATGGTATCTGATACCACGGTTTAAAAGTCGTTTTCGCAGTTACCATGGTATTTGATACCAAGGTCAAAAGGCGTTTTTGCAGTTCCAGTTACCGTGGTATCAGATACCTTGGTATCTGCAAAAAAGCATCTTCTAATATGGCAGATTGGTTACTATCTTCTTTTATTATTTGTCCTAATCCTGAGGTAGACCTGTTTGAAAGCACTGCTATACTGCTGTAGCTTTTCATGGCCATTTAATCTTTTCCAAGAGAACCCACGGCGTTCTCCGATTGTTCACTTTTGACTGCATAGATGACGCAGAATGGTCACATGTGCTTGTTTGTTTACAATTTTGAAGAATTTTCAGATAATTCTACCATTTTTAATAACAGAAAGCTGTTTGAAAAAGTGAATTCTAAAGACAAATATAAATATATCAATTCCAGGTAAGTGCTTGTTGTAAAAGTGCATGGTAGTCTTTTCATCCACCTAGTTGACATGACACGGACTTGTGTGTGAAAAAAAAAAGGTTTTATTGGCCGTAAAGCAGGTGTTCCAGATAGGTTGTTATCTGGCTGTTATCCTACAGTAGAGGTATACTTATTTGAACAATTACTTAAATGTGAACAGTGCAGTTTTGGGCTAAATGGTAGAACGAAGATCCAAACTACCTATCCTATTCAGGTGTTTCAGAGCTGTTTCAGAGGCCTTTAATTACCTACTTTTGCTAAGTGGCCTGGTAGTAAAATTTAGTCACAGCAAGTGCATGAAAATGGCAAAGTTAAAAGTCAACAAATGTTCACCTTTACTGTACAACTACAGTCTGCTACAGCTCCTTGTTTTTCTTATATGCTTTTGACCAGATTAGACCTGCATTAGACTTAGTGATTACTTGGTTTGTGACTATGCTCCCCTCCTGAATGGCAGAATCCAGCTAAATCAGCAATGGATTTTCTTAAAGTTGAAGTAAAACCACGCTAAAACTTTGTGTTGTCACTGTAAGGTAAAGCTCTCAGTGTTGGGACAAGTATTTCAAACCTGTACTTAAGTATTAAGTAAAATAGAGCCATTTGAACTAGACCAAAGGTTTTGGCTGGATCCCAAAAAGAAATCCTTATTTCACTTGCTTCAATGAGACAACTGGTTCTTGTGGATTTCCTGAGTTTGCCAGTTTATATTTTTGAATCCTGAATCAACCCCTTAATCAGACCCGCTTGGCAATATCCCATCTAGCCTGGGGCCTGGAGTACAGGGAGAATATCATAACTATCCAAAATCTCATCAAAGCCATCACATCACTGTTCATTGTGCTCTGTATTTCAAAATTGTCGCTTCCTACCCCTATTTCGATACTAGAATCAACCTCAGACAAAAGTTTTGCCTCTCACAAATTTCCAATCTTGGCCTGATTCCCGGCAAACTACTTATCCAGCAAGAAAATAAAGTTAAGCAATGCATTCAGCGTGGGCTCTAATATCTAAAGCGAGTCTTTAGTTGATTTCACAATACACTTTTGTAAAACTGCTTTTCCAGCAATTCGCAGAAGCCCCTTTCCTACCAGTAATTATGGGGCTACAAGGACCATCTACGAATCTGACCTGTACTTGACCCCAAGGATCCTCACAATTTTTTTTTTTGCGATCCCAAATAAAACCTGTGAAATCACAGATCTTTCCTCCAGAAAAGTAGTAAAGTAGGCACAGAGTACATTTGTTCTGAATTCCCGGCATTTACCACATTATGATCAAACCAAAAATCAATGAAGAAAAGAAATGAGGATCCCAGTTTGCAGATAGGTGTTTTTTCGATCATCAATGTGCAGCCAGATCAACCAAAATGGCAATATGTGGATACGAGCAGACAAAGACGTACATGCAAAACGAGGAAAACAGGTTTGCCAGGTTTGCCAAATTTTGAAGACAAAGACCGTATTGTAACGAAGAAGTGTTTGACAGATGTGCCAACAAGAATAATGACACCTGACAAAGCATTCAGAATTTGATTTCTTCTGTGTTCTGTCCAACAAGACTGTAAAGAACTCTATTTCTTAAGTGTAAATAGAAGCCGATGTGCAGACCTGACTTAAACTTTTGGGATGCACCTGATAAACATTTACAGAATTTGATTCCTTATGTGTAAGAAGAACCCGGTGTGCCAACGAGAAAACAGACGCCCAACAAAACCATACAACATTTGGTTTCTTCTGTGTTTTGCCTGACCAGACTGTTTATAACTTGATTTCTTATGTGAAAAAATAACTTGATTTGCGGATGTGGCTTGAACTCCCGCTTGCAGCTGATGAAAGTACTTTTTCAAGACCTTTGGGGGGAGAGTCCCCCCTCCCCCCATAGTGACGCCCCTGAGATTTGGCATAGAGTATAAAAAAAGTCAGGGGTTTGTGGTTGCCTGGTTCTTTGAACACTTCTCTAAATTTTGGACTATCTTGGTTTTTTTTTTTACTTCTAAAATAGCCAACGGGAATGACAAATGAAAACCTTGCACTAGTATCTGGTAAGACTCTTAGCAGATATTAGCCTTAGCAAAGCCAGGTGTTTCAGGTTTCTTTTGACAAATAGTAAAATCACATTCCATTTGTAAGAAGTTTAAATCTGTTGAATGTGTGATCATGTCTTTCACAGTTGTTTTTGGTGGGATTACAAACAGTATCCAAAGGAAAATCAGCAAGGAATTTTTCCTTCACATTGTTTTTCTAAGCTTTGCAAAAAAAGGGATCTTGAGTCACTGAAGTCACTCTGCAACTTGTTCTTTTTGTGACAGTGGTTTCTTATGGTTTCAGAATTTGTGATATTTGTTTTTACTCGGTTTCGCTATTTCTTTAACCACCTCCCAGCTGGTTTCTAATTCAGCCTAAACGACCTTCATTTTATGCTACAGAAAGATAACTAATGAGTATAAAAAAAGGTTTTGAATCTGTTGGCTACCTCTGTCAGTTAATTAAGACTTTCAATGTTGTGTTTGGGTCCTCATTGTATTTACAGTGTTGCTATATCCATAAGATGGTTGAACTATGGTATATTACTTACTTAAAGTTGTTCAGCACCATCAGGCAGTTGGCCTGCCTGTTCAATGCCCTATTGTCCCATTGTAGACTTTTACACCTCAGTCAGTGATACTCTGGCATATGCATGCATGTTTTAGGCAATCAAGGGCATCCTTTTTTAATTTAAACGCCTTCAGAGACCTGCCTTCATTCCAAGATTTTTGTGCTCAAATCGACTATTTTGAGCGTGTTCCATCCTACTTACCGTAGTTGGCACGCATGACGTCACAAATTCTGCCTTTTTGTTACAAGGCTGGAACGATTTTTCTATTTTCCAGCGGAATATCGTGCCACGGGTGAATCCGACCAATCACGTGACAGAGATTCGTGGTTACTACGCTTACCACGCTCCCACGTGGTAAGCAAATAGTTACTATTAGTTACTATTTCGAGAAGGCTGGAACGGTCAGCGTAGCAACTTTTTGTGAGGTTGGAACGGATTTAATAACTAATAGTTACTATTGGTACGAGGGTGGAACACGCTCTTTATAAGCGTGGTAATTATGCAGCCTAGTAATAAGGCATTTGCACAGTACATACAAAAAATAAGGTAAATGAACGCTTGACAAGAAATACAGAGGGTACAGAAAATTTACAACAACAGCAAAAGATAAACGAACGCAAAACAAGAAACACACAACGAAACACGAAAAGAACAATAAATTTACTGCATTAGCAGGCGCATTGGGAAATGGGCAGGGAGGCGGTTGGATGGTGGCAGAAGATGTCCACTTATTTCTTTTAGCTTGACAGTTGGGTCCAAGACAAAAAACTTCTCCATGATTCGATGATTGCGCATGCGACGCGGAAGGTATAGAAGAAAACGGAGATATTTGAAAAAACATGACCGTCTTTTTTCCTGAGAATCGGGTACAAACCAGCGAGGAAAAGCACAGAAAGCTTTCTGTCGTATTTGACAGTGCAAAACAGATACGTCAGCGGAATTTTATTGGAGGCATATTTCGGCCCTTCTTGGCAAGGGTCCTCATCAGGCTCAAGCTGGAAAATGAACAAGACCAAAGGTTACGATGGGATATCAAAAATTTCATATTTGATCCAGACAATTGGAAATCGAACATCTTATCAAATTTAAGTAAGACTTTTTTCATATTCGGACTCCTTGCCCCTAAATTGAACCTCTAATCAACTTCAGATTAAACTTTTACTTTTCACAAATTTTCGGTTTTTTCGCCGGATTCCGGGTGAACTATTTTTCCGGCGAATAAACAAATTTCATATTCGGATTCAGCATGTCTCCTTACCCCCTAATTCGACTATTTCATTAGCTCTAAAAAAATATCTTTTGTTCCCCGTAATTTCAAATCCCTTCCCCATCCCTAAATATAGGGCTACATAGCCCGTCTTCAGACTTGACCTGTAGGCTACTTTGACTTTAAGAATCCTCATGCCAAGTTTGATGAAATATCTCAACCCCTTCGAAAGTTATCGTGCTAAAAGACTGACAGGCGGACAACTTTTGCGATGTCATAGGTATCCCTGCACTGGGTTCTGGCCAGTCGGTAAAAAATAACCGAGTCGGCGCGAATGAAAATGAAAACAGTCGGTGTTTTCTGAAAATCAGTTGATTTTTTGTCATGAAAATGAAAACAGTCGGTGTTTTCTGAAAATCAGTTGATTTTTTTTCTTCCAAACTGTCATTTTTTTTAAACAGTCGTTTTTTCTGCAAAAATAGTCGGTAAAATTACCAGCCAGTCGGTAAATGCCTTGCCCCATCCCCCAAAAATTTTGGCTAGTAACGCCTCTGGTCCTCATTTGTCTCATTTTTGTTTACTATTTGCGTTCCGGCATAAAAGCTACAGCAAACATTCCAATGTCCTACATTATATTGCAGTTAACTTTTGATATGCTCTGAAGTATTTTGCACTTGTTTAAGTGGCAAGGCGATGTTAGTAATCTTCTTTTCTAAACAATGTTGTGTGCGTTTAGCTTCAATACTAGATGTGACTGGGGATTGTTGGTCTTAAGTTCCAGATGTGTCAGATCAGAGGCTCGATCCCAGAGTTGCGTTTAACACGGTGTTAAACACGGAGTTTAACACCAATGTGCAAATAGGTACCCATTTTCATCCCAACGTGTTTAGGCTACTCTTGAGTCTAACGTCTAAACACGTAACGTAACTTGCTATTTGGCAGAGTTGCGTGCTCTGGATAATCGGTGCTAATCCCGCGCATAACACGGAGGCTTAAAACGCTTTAAACATAAACACAGTGTTTGACTCTAGCCATTGAAAACACTTTTTGCTAAACTCAGGGAAAACACAAGTGTCTGAAAACGCAACTCAGGTACTTTTTTGGTTGGTTTCGTTTGCTAGAGCAAGGTATAGCAGCAAAAGCTTGACCGAAATGTAACTTAGAAACGCCTCGTCGGAATATAAGCTAGAAACAAAATGCTAAGAAGATGGGAATCTGTCTGACGAACGAAAGAAGGGACGATAAAGCATGATTACTTGTATGGGTCCACTGAAGCTGATAATAATAGCCTACCATACCGTAGTTCATTAGTTGCGTTTTTGCAGATACCATGGTATCTGTTACCACGGTAACTGGATCTGCATTTAGTCGTTTTTGCAGTTATCGTGGTATCTCATATACAGTTGCTCTGCAAAAACGACAATTGCCGAAATTGCGCTTTTCGAAGTCATCCCAAAAGAAAAACTGATATTCAGTCACATCACTAAGTGCCAAACTTCTTTCTTTTTGACTTTTTCAGATACTACGATCAGTTACCACGGTCGGACCGGGGTATCTGAATTTCAGATTGTACGATAACTGGTCAGATACCAAGATCACTGCAAAAACGCCTTTTGACCGTGGTATCAGGTGCCACGATAACTGCAAAAACGGTTTTAGACCGTGATATCAGATACCATGGTATCTGAAAAAACGCAACTGTTATTAACTCATTGGAAGAAACGTTCAAAATAATGAGACACTTTTAGAAACAAATTCCGTTGTGTAATTGAATAAGAAAAACAATATAATATGTGCCTTAAAGCTACAAAGACACAACATTTTTGGCCTTTTATTGAGGCTAATTTCTCGGTAACCTATAAAAAAAATTCTTAAAGCACAACTCTTACTAGAAATGATATTTTCCCTATGAAATGAACCAGAAAAAATGTTTTTGAAAATTCCATTACTTTCCACCTAAAACTAGCGATTCTCTTGTTAGCGCTTGTCGACTGTATCCAGTCTTCCTGTCTCCGACGCGGCGGCTGGGCGGAAAACGTTTGAAAACTGAACGTGCCTTGGTTAAAAAGTGGGAAAACTAATGAAATAAAATAAGTAATAAGCAGAAGATTATCACATCCTTATGTGTGAAAGAGTTGTCAGCAGATGTTGAAGATTCTGGCAAACTTTTCGTTGGGTGATGGAAAAACTCGGCAAGGCCGAAAAAGCGCTTAAAATTCGTAGTTACAAAACGAAACAAAGGAGAAAGGTGGGGATTTTAGAAGCTTACAATTCGACACGGGAGCTAAGCGTATTATAAAAGGCAGAATAAGCAAGATGGGTCCTTTAAAAACGGAAAAGTCGGCTAGGAGATTCTCCAGCGCTAATATTATTCGATGAAGGTCAGGGAATGCAAGAATCGCTAGTACCCCAACAGCTAGGGTCAGGAACTGAATTGCCGGAGTTGATTATCCTCATGGTGCTTCAGACTGTAGCTAAACTTTAGCAATCAGGTCGAGCATGGGTCGGGAGGACCCCTACCCCGTGAAATCCAGTAATCCCTTATCGGACATGTCTAGACGTGCTGATAAATTTTGGAATAAGTTTATACTTTTATGAAAAGTATATATAGGGGCGAGTGGCCAGCGAGCCGCCGTCAAGCGTTTACATCTATCTCGGGTTTCGAGGGAAAATCCTTCACTGCTTGCCTTACCTTAAATCGCACTTCGAGCGAGATAAGGTGGTTTCATCCTCCTGTAGGGTCTCTCGCTGGTTGGCGGCTTGATTGTTAGATTGTTGTTGTTACACCGGCTCACTGGCACTGTAGTGTAGCCGACATCCTCGGTTGGTAGATGTTGTTGTTACATCGGCTCACTGGCACTGCAGTGTAGCCGACATTTCTTGGTTGGTAGATATTGTTGTTACATCGGCTCACTGGCACTGCAGTGTAGCCGACATTTCTTGGTTGGTAGATGTTGTTGTCACATCGGCTCACTGGCATCCCAGTGCAGCCGACATTCAGCATTTCGCCAGTCCTCGTCCACACCTTTTTTGAAGCCATCCGGGGTAGCAGCGTTGATAGTTTTTTCGGAAGGGCTGTTCCAGAATGGTACACCCCGTACGGAGAAAAAACTGTGCCGCTCGCGTCGTTTACAGCTGGTCAGTTGGAGCTTCTTGGAATGCCCTCTCGTCGACTTTGATTGGGAGCTCTCGAATAGCTCAGTCAAAACAAAATTGCAGTTTTTAATAAGATTTTCTAAATTCTCATACATATGCATGGGGGTGGCGGATTGGCCAACCGTTTTTCTCTGGCCAGGGTTGGGGGTGGGGGCGTCTAGTCCCGTCTGCTGCTCTGCGCACTTAGATAAGTAAGATTCGAATTATAGACTATCTGTACAAAGGAACAATAAACAGCTATCTTTGGCTACGTGCTGACCCCGACATGAAAATCCAGGGCCCTTGTGCAGTTAACTGAGTCTTTTGGGCCACTCGAGTGGGCGTGTATATAGATAAATGTTTAGAATTAAGAATTAGTCTGATTGTTTAAGTTATATTTTTGTTTTTGTTGGGCTTTTGAAATACACTGATATATCTATCTATCTATCTACCTTTGTAATTAAAGTTTAACTGAAAAGGCAGCTTATTTTTGCGTTCGATATTTGGATACACTGAATTTTTTGACTCATCTAATGGATTTTGTGTTTTTTCACCCGGCGCTCTAGTAATATCGTTCAAAAAGTGCGCTTCTTGCACGACAACCCAAAATTCACCCAGACCCGGAGAAAGTTGAATTTCAACAAAAGCCTGCATTTCCATGTGTTTTGGACGCTAAGCTCGGAAAAGTCACGGATAAAGAAAGTAGGAAATGATGATAAGATTCGTCGTGCAAGGAATCTGCCATTTTTAGTTTATTTTTCGGCAATCGCTTACCTTTGTAGCTGAATATTTCAAGCATAGAGCCCTTAGCCCTATTTGGTTAGACTTTAAATGACATATCTTACCTATAATACTGACGCATCCTACTTCCGTAATCCCCGGAGGCCCGAATTTGTACGGTACATTCTAACCCCTCTAACAAAACCTTGTTGATTTTCTCATTTGCCGTGTTTCACTACCGTCGATGCGTATCACGCTGTCGACGTTTGTCTGCGAGAAGTATTTCCATCAGAAAAAACGGTTATGCAAATTTGTCCTTGTTTTCGCTACGAGTGATGCGGCTTTCACGCTGAGAACGCAAGACGCTCGCGTAGAGTCAGCGTTGAGTCTGTCTTATGTTGGACCTTTCACACCGTGAAGGGTTGTGCGTTGCGTTTTCAGAGAATGGCTAGTTTTGATGAAGACTTAAAATGATGCCTGGACTGAACATGGAGCCTATAGGCAAATTCAGACAGTTTGTAGAATGTTTATAGGTAATTTTTTAGTATTACTATTTGCTACTTGAAGGAGACAAGGTCCAGTTAAATGTAATGTGATACAAAGTAGGGTCAACTTACCAGTCATGCTCTTGGTAAACTCCTTGTTGATGATTTCACAAATTGGTAACCATGTATTATTAATGAAAGTCTTGTTGTGATAGTCAGGGCCCCTTTTATCGTATAGTCCAGGTCTCTCTTGAACTAGTTTTTCTTCAAAAACTTCCATTTCAGTGAAAAACAAATTGAAAAATCTGATGCGTACGCGTCGGACGCAACCCAAAAATAGAGCTCAGTTCTATTCTTGCGTTGCGTCAGTTTTTTAAGCGCAAGCTCCGCGTTGCGTCGTCGCAAGCGCAACGCAAGGCTTGCATAGCTCAGTGTGAAAGGCAAACGCGTCAGTGTGAAAGCATCTTGAAAGTGTGTTGAAAAAGGCTTAAAACAGCTAACGCCATGGATAGTTTATTGAAAGCAGAGCCTATTCTTAAAGTATTCAGTTATTTTTAAATACTGGTAGTTGAAGAATAAATAGTGCGACGGGTCCTTTAACAAAAAAAAACTTTACTTTATTTTGTATTTATTTAACTTACTTTGACTTTCAGAAAATATACAAGTAGACATAGAAATGAAATAAACAAGTAGGCCTACCAACAATACCTTTTTACACAGTATAATATACCTGGGAAGTGGGAAGCGTAAGCAGAAGTTCGCTATGTCTATCTGCCAATTGCAGTGGTAGTTACTTGACGTTTCTTGTTGTATCCGTTAATTTTGTTGGCAGCAGATATTAAGTTAATATCAGGCCAGCAAGCCGTTGGCAGAAAATTTGAATTCCGGGTTCACAGGTGCAAATCGTGACAAATGAAAAACAATTATCTTTGCTCGCCCATAATCTGGCACCTGTTGACGAATATCTTTGAGACGTCAGAACTGTTTTCTATTTTTATTGCTGATTTTGCAGTATCAATGTGCAATATCAGTGTTTTCCTCAATTAGTTGGCTTTTGTTGCATATTTTGTGAGTGGTTCTCACGCCGGCGGTAACCTTTGCGCATTGTCATAGGAAATGTGCTGACCTGTTTCGTGAGGAAGAAAAAGCTGATACACTTTTGGGGTGATTCCCACATTGTCCACGGTTTTCTTGCCCACTCTCACAACGATATGGTCTGATCTTTATTGCAAAAAGCCAACTGGCCATAGCAAACACGAAAAAATATTTCTAAAAAATTATTTCGGTTCAAAATGTCCGCAGTTGAGGGAGGAGGTCAAAACCATCCTTGAACGAATGACAGATCGGATTAGTGCAAGGTCTTAAAGGACCTGTCTTACCTATAATACTAATGCAACCTACTTCCATAATCACTATATATTTCTAAACCCGGAGACCCCAATTTCGTACGGTACATTCTAACCCCGCTAACAAAACCACGCTGATTTTCTCACTTGCCGTGTTTTGCTACCTTCGATGTGTATCACGCTGTCGACGGTTGTCTGCGAGAAGTTTTTCCATCTGAAAAACCGGTTATGTAAATTGTTTCCCTGTTTTCGCTACAAGTCAACGGGTCTCGGAAAAGGCTTAAAACAGCCAAAACTGTGGGTTGTTTGTTGAAAGCACAGCATAGTTCTAAAGTCTTGAAATATTTTGAAATAGGTACTGTAAGTTGAAGAGTAAATAGTGTTAGGGGTCCTTTAAGCAAATTTAAAGGATAAAAGTAATATAGGTTATTTAAAACCGTGGGCATTCTGAGCAGGGGGTATTTATGGTGGGCATTATGGGTCTTAGCCAAGTTTTGGCTTCAGTGTTAGTGCTTAATGGATTGATTTCCGCGGATGTTTGGCAATACACTGTATGACTAAGTCCAAAACACGCCAGTGATCCTCAGGAAGAACGAAAAAACGTCTCACTAACGACTCAAACCCAACAACTCGACTCCTGTGTCAACCAATCACGGCGATAGTTGGGGACAGCTGTGGTGCCGCTTCCGGCTCTTCCGCTAGGTACACGGCGATTTTGCATCGGCAAGGAGACTCAGTCATCAAGAGTATTTTTCGTGGTGGTTCCACTTCTTAGCGGGGGAAGGCTCAACTTCGAACCTATTGTCCTCATTCCAGTTCAGCACTCCTAATCGGTTAGTCCACCTTGTCTTATTATCGGCATTTATCACACAGAGATAGTACAATTGATCCAAAGTTCTGCGGAGAGGCGATCATTTTTCCGACCGGATTTTCTTCACTTTCATCATAAAGTTGTTTTTTGTCTTTTTTGTCTTTTTCGTATGGATTTGATCACGGTGCCGCATCTTGACAGGAATTCCTGTATGCGAGCACCCGGCACTTATATTCCGTCCAAGGCACAAGTTAATGAACAGGAAAGGGAAGGTCCACTTTTTAATTTAAAGTTTAACTGAAAAGCCAACTTATGTTTGTATCATTCAACTGAATAATACACTGTATTGTTTGAATTGTGTCAAGGGATTCTTTTACTTTTCACTATTTGCTCTAGCAAGACGTCCAGAATATCTAAGCCCGTCCTCACAACGCAGAATTTTAATATGACGCAGAAAATTCGAATCTCAATACAAACGCGGCTTTTTAATGGCCAGTGATCAGCTCGCGAACAGTAACTCACTGCGTTACCACTTATTTTTCGTAAATCGTTTTCGTCAAGCTTACAACACTGGGACAAGCGTGTAGAGGTAACGCAAGTCCCGCAGTGAAGTTCCACTGTATTAAAATCGACTATTCGTGCATAGTGGAGTAACGAAGTAACACATTTTATCGTGTCTTCAAGCCTCTTTAAGTGAATAAGTGATGGTTTACTAGATTGTCCCATCTCAGCCCTTTCCGGTTAAACTTTAAAGGGTAGGTAGTGCACAACTCGTACGATCAGGGAGAGTCACACCTTTTTTCTTTATGAAGGAATATGATTTAAACACGTATCACGCATCTCAATAGAGTTTTATGTTAGTTAAGCTTTGATGATCGTCATGATTATTGGGGGACCGCATGTTGGCTCTAAACTGGAATATGGTCCAACCAGCTACAGTTATCTACCGCAGAGATGGCTTTGCGGTAGATTTTTTTTTTGGGGGGGATCCCAGAACGTAAGTGAAGGGAAACCTATGACATCGCAAAAAAATGTCCGTCTGTCCGTACGTCCGTCTGTGAGCAAATAACTCTCGAAGAGAATGAGCAATTTTGATGAAACTTGGTGTGAGGGTTCTTTGGGTCAAGTGTAAGGTCAAGTTCGCAGATGGGCTCTGTAGCCGTACATTTAGGGGTGGGGGAGGGGGTTCAAATTAAGGGACAAACAAAATATTTTAAACAGCTAATGTGATAGTCGATTATGCTGAACACCATGGCGAAAACCATTTTCTCGCCGGACAAGTAGTTCGTCCGAAATCCGGCAAAAACCGGAAAGTTGGTTAAATGTTTCATTTGAAGTTGATTAAATGTTCGATTTAAGGGTAATGCCAGTCACCATGCTGAATCCGTATATGACAATCATTTTCTACCAGGACAAGCAGTTTGCCCAGAATCCGGTCAAAACCGGAAAATTCTTAAAAATAAAATTTTTATTTGAGGTTGATTAAATGTTCGTTTTATGGGTAAGAAGACATGCTGAATCGTATATGACAATCATTTTCTGCCCGGATATATAGTTCGCCCGGAATCCGGCTGAAACGGGAAGATTTGTTTTTAGTAAAAGTTTTATCTGAAGTTGATTAGAGGTTCGATTTTCTCGCCGAACAAATAGTTAGCCCGGAATCCGGCCGAAACCTGAATTTTTTTTAAAAGTTCAAGTTTATCTGAAGTTGATTAGAGGTTCGATATAGGTTAAAGAGATATGCTGAATTCGTTTTGAGCTTTTTTTTTGCCGGACAAGTAGTTCGTCCTGAATCCGGCCGAGACAGGAAATTCGGCAGGAAGTTTCGATCAGTTTTGTCAAAGTAGATATGACGTCTAGGGGTAAACACACATGCTAAATTTATACACACATGCTAAATTTATCTGAACTTGGTTTTCTGAGATGATTAGACATTGGCCTTAATCTGTTTCTAAATTTTAATAGTAACAATGCTCAAGGATTCCGGAGAAGACCGGATATCTACAAGACAAAATTGTCCGGATGAAATATTAAATTTGTGGGATCCCATCGAAACCTTTGGCCTTGTTGCCTTAGAAAGGCAAATTGAGATGATAAATTTCGTCGCTAATGCGTATTTGTTCTACCCGTTGATTATTACCAGATTCTTACGTTGAGATCCACATGGCTAGATCTCATGGTCCATTTACACACTGCGTAAAATCCAAGCGTATTTTGAAATCCGAGCGTATTTTACGCACGTTTCGAGCTTGAAAAGATTTCTAGCAAGACGGACGTATTTAGATACGAAACGGACCGATTTCTGAAATACGTCTGTATTGCTAGAAATGTTTTCAAGCTCAAAACGTGCGTAAAATACTCTCGGATTTCAAAATACGCTCGGATTTTACGCAGTATGTAAATGGACCATCAGTCCCCGTAGTCTTGTTTCCTGACAGAAATGACTTTCCATTTTGTATCTATGATGAGTGACTTGTTTTGTTTAAGTTTGCTATGCACGGCGTGTTCCCGAGATGATGCATATAATAATAATAATATAATATAACTGCAGTGAAAAGGCTTTCGCCTCGTTAATTTCTCGAGACACTGTGTACACTAAATTGAATTTCAGCTAGGTGACGATCCACGCGTGCTTTAAACTGATTGATATTTTCGGCATTTACGACATTTCGGGGAGATAATATGTTCGAGATACAAGTAAAGATATTACACTATGTCCGCCAACTTGTCAACAAATACTTCAGATGTCAGCCATTTAGCAGTCAGTTAGATGATGCCGTTTGTTTACCTCACCAGGGCTTTGCGACGGGACACGTTTGTACGTACACGCATTTTGAAGAGCAGCTGAGTGCTCAGCACTTCATGACTTCGAGTCAGAACAGGATCAATAGCGGGTCGCTGTGTCTTCGCATCACACTACATCATGCCGCTGGGTTTAGGAAGTTACACTTCATATAAGTTGCTAAACAAGCCGTTTTGAATCTGGCTCGCAGTTAACCGTTCAGTCCCTGTGGCTATGCGTACTCCTCTTGGTTATGGTTACCCCCTCGACTAATAAGTCACCTCTCACTATGTCTGTGCAGTGGCGATTCTATCATTGTTTCCCCTAAAGGTATTCAGATCATTGGGTGTTTTGGGATGTCTTGTCTGTTTGCATTGCGGCTGGTCGTGAGCGCTTATTGAGTGTATCGCGGCGCTGATTGTTATGTATTAGTGGTATCCAGCAATCTGTTTGGATGGTCACTTGGTAGTAATGTGAGATGGTTCCATAGGTGGTCGATTGGTGGTTACAAGAGGTCAATATGGATTCACATGTAAGTTAGCTTTCATGTCATTATGTCTGTTGGTAATTTGAGGGTGGTATGGCGGTGAAGATTTGCGGAATGTACGCACGTGGGCAATGATAACACTTGTTTATTGAGCCAAAAGGCCATACAAAATTTAATACGCTTCACAAATAAACTATTACACCTCTAGAAATACTATGCTACGTAAACTAAGCTAAACTTTCATTCCTGAGACTAAAACCTTTAGTCACATATTCACAAACATCTACGATACATTCGGGGTTCGTATATTTCAGGATTGATCACTAAGTAGTAATTTGAGATGGTTCCATAGGTGGTCGATTGATGGTTAGAAGAGGTCAACATGGATTCACATGTAACTTAGCTTGCACGTGTCATTATGAGGGTGGTGGTGGTATGGTGTTGAAGATTTGCGGAATGTTTGCACATGTGGTCCATTGGTCACCAAGTAGTAATTTGAGGGGGTTCAGTTGGTGGTTAAAAGGGGTCAGCATGGGTTTACATGAATGGATTTACAACTTGCTCATGTCGTGATGCTTCTCGGACCATCAGGATTGGAATCACGGGTTCTCCCTCTAGGCAGAAGTTGGTAGGCTAGATTTGGTGTACTATATGTCATTCTGTTGACTACTTGTAGGCTAGTAAAGGGATATGGTGCCATTCGTGACACATGTGTAGTTGACGTCTGCGTTCCGAGTTGGATTTGTCCATATGGGGTTTTCCGAAGATTGCCTTTAATCGCAGTTGCGACAGTGTCAGAAGGTTTGGTAATATATAGCACAAGGATGCTCAGTCTGAACATATAACACTTTGTGTTATCCGTAAGTGGTACAGAATATTTCGATCATTACCTTTTAAGTGTTGTGATTTTGGGATCTCAAACCAGTAATGGGATGCCCACGATTTCCGTCCGTTAGTTAGCACGATAACTCTCGAAGGATTTTTGGCAAAAAAAAAATCAAGCTAAACAGACTTGTCTATTGAAGGGGAGATATGCAGAATTCCTGAAAGCGACGGACAAATAATTTGCTCGGAATCGGGTACGTCGGAAATTTGTGAATATTAGAAGTTTTGTCTGAAGTCGGATAGATCGTCGAAATAGGGATAAGAACATCGCTGGATCTGAATGCTTTACTTTTTTGCCCTGTCAGACCAGTGTTCGGCCTGAATCCGGCAAAAAACGGAATTTCGGTATATGCCTATACTTTTTTTTAAGGGGTTTAGTGTTGGTAGTGGGGCAAGCTGGCATGTTGAATTGATGTTATTTGTTCTTTTGTTCTGCTAGATACGAGGGAATCCGGCGAAACCCGGAAATTTGGTAGGCATCGTATCGTGTTATATCATGTGTTCCGGTGTTCGGAATTTCAGTCTAGGGTTAAGAAGACATGAAAATCTGTTTTCCGGCCGGAATCCTGCGAAAACTTCGTTAGCTATTCGTGTCGGTTTAGAGAAAATAAGATTTAAGGATTCTATCTGCCTTGTTCAACTACTGGTTAAATTTTACGATCAGCAGAGACGTTACTAGCCAAAATGTTTCTGGGGGGGGGGGGCAAGGTATTTACCGACTGGCTGGTAATTTTTACCGAAAGTATTTGCAGAAAAAACTACTCTTTTTGCAGAAAAAACGGCTGTTTTAAGAAAAAATTATTATTCCTATAAACCGACTGTTTTTAAGAAAAATCAACTGTTTCCAAGAAAAAAACTGCCTGTTTTTACGAAGAATCGTGGTGCTTCGCGCCGACTCGGTTATTTTTTACCAACTGGCCGACAACATTGGGGGGGGGGGGGCGTCCCCCCTCCACACGTGACTCCCCTGACGATCAGAATCTGGAATTTCGGAAAGAACAAAACATCCGATGAAACTTGCAAGGTGGTGTATAGATAAGCAACATGCTGGTTCGTTGTTAAAAGTAATATTACAAACGATGTTTATTATACCATGTAAGAGTCGACGAAGCAGCCGCTGACTTATCCGATATCATGATGATAAACAGAAAAGTTGGTGTATGTTTTTCCGGCTCTTCTTGTATGCATAACGTTTAACGCGTAACGTCAACAGGTAGTATCGTAAGTGTTATCTGTTGAAACCGCGCATCCTTTTGTTATCTCTTATGAAACTTCTGACAGTGTAGCAACATGGTCACGGTTGCCACATCAAAAATATTTACAGAGTGACCTTTGGCCCAAAACAGAGAGTGAATTGGGAGTGAAAACTATTTTCATGAAATTTTCACTCCGAGGGGTTGCTCACTCGCTGGGCACCACTGTACACCCTCGCTGGGCACCGGCTGGGCACCACTGTACAACCATTTTGGGAGTGAGCAACCCCTCGGTTCACTCTTGGTCGGAATCGCCTCTGTAAACATGACACATCTTAATTTTACTTTCATGAAAAAAAACTTGAAATAGTTACTTCTGGTTGGAATCCCTGCTGCAAAAATGAAACATTTGGTCATTTTCTGAAATAGAGTGATTTTTATTTCCTACGTAGGACAAGAGTGACAAAAACAAAACAGAGTGACAATACACACTATCGTGCGACATGTGGCAACCCCTAACATTGTACACTTGTACATCGACGCGTTCTTCTCTTGACTTTTGGTCGGCGCTTGTGTGAAAAGTGGCTCTCAACAAAAATGTCCGCGCTTTACTGATCTGCCCTACCATCGCGCGATCCGCCCGGGTAGTCTTCATTGGCCCCATAATAATGTCTTTTATGGATTGCCTTTAGGCACCCAATGTAGTCCAGAGGTTGCCTAAATTGTAGATGGAGCCACTTGTCACGCGCGGTTTCTCGAAACAGTACATCTTCATTTTGGGTTGCGTGCCCAATAACGTTGTGGGTGGCTGTCCTGGTAGATCATGTAGGATCGCTTTGTGTTGATAAGAAAGTGCCATAGGACATCTCCTCTTGCAACCGTTTGTGTCAGCCAGTTGTTGTAGGTACGGGTTCCGTCTTGTTTTGAGATTAGTTATACCTCTACGTTGGTAGCTTGATGTCTGGAGGTCAGTGTTTCCATTGGCAAAATGATTAAATTAGACACATTCGTTTATAGCTATGAGAGAGATCCTTGTTTTAATATACACTACTTGATTAGCACACACGAGGCGTGTCTGAAACCTGTCAAATGGTTGCTCGAAGGCTGATAACTTGCAGTTAAAATGAAGGTTTCGCTTGCAAAGCAAACTGGTGCTGCGATCTGATGACGCTGATTTTATGGAACAAGGTGTTGTAGTTGGCAAAAACAGACCTGGATGAAGGTGGCACGCATTGTTCCTAATTGAGTGCTTCCAGTTAAAGTGCAGTTTCCGGGGATATACCTTTTCGGGGAAGAAGAGGAAGTAAATGGCTTGGAATTGGAGTTGAGTTTCCGAATTTAGGAACGTCATTTGGGTTACAAAAGAATTCTTTTATCTAATATCCTGTGTAGAAGGAATAAAGCTAAATGACGAAAACATGGTCAAAACCGAGGGGTTACCCACTCCCCGCCAGGGTTTACCTGCTGTAAACCCTTTTCCGGTACCGTCCGAAACAAGGGGTTCCGGCCATAAATTAGGCGAATCATCTTGCAAAGGTTTCAAACATGCTAATCTTGATCTTCTATCACATGTAACCGGTGTCAGCCGGTGCCGGCACCGGGCACTTGGTGTACACTGAAATCAAGAGTGGGCAACCCCTCGATTGAAACGATTGAGTAATTTTCTGAGGTTGAAGAAGGATTATAATGAAGAAACATGTTTTAGAAAGAATTTCTGGTACTACATTCCTTCAAGATAGTAATGTCGTTAGTTCGTGCCCCACGAAGCCTGAACATACTAATGCTATAATTTGTGCTTTTACACCTTTTCACGGGTGATCCGAGCAACATCTGAGGATAGTAACTGAGCATGAATGAATCATTTTTACTAAAAATTGTCGTAGCTTCTTGATTTGTTGCCTCTTTAAAAGCGTGGTCGGATTCATCAGAGGCCGGAATCACTAAACGCTCTTGTAAATCAATCGGCCAACTTTATTTAAACAAATTGAAAAAGCTGGAAGAGGTCGTCTTCTATAATAGTTTTACTATTCTATGTTTGTAGTTTGTCGCTGTGGGGTGGGGGAGGAGGCTTTACATGAAAGATTGACCAAGCCTTTATTTTTTATAGGGGTAGGCTCTCAGGTGTGTGTGATCTGTTTGAATCTAGGCCTACTTCTGGTGAAATATATCCTCAGAGTTTCCCGGCTAAGTTGTCTGCACTTCCATCACTAGCCTGTCTGCGGGGGTGGTTGGGAAATTCTCGATTTTCCGTACAGGAACGATAATAATGCCAACAAAAAAAAAAATCCAGGCAGGAATTGGATTTTGCGACTGTCGTCTGCCTGCATCCGATGGGTTACCCGCTCTAGATTTTATTGTACAACAAGTGCCCGGTGCAACGGTGCCGGCTGACGACAGCCGGAACCGGTGGTTTCGGTCGATACCGGACGGTGCCTAGGAAGTGTGTACAGCAGATTCCGGGGAGTGGGTACCCCCTCGTCTGGACCCAGTCATGTGGCAGACGAATGCGAAAGAGATTTCCAGAAATGTTCAACAAACCGTAGAAGCACCATTCCTCGGGTCTGTGTAGAGAGATTGCAGCCTATCCGACGAAACAGAAAGGGGCATAGTCCTACACAGCTAATTTAAAATTCTGAGGTATAAAACTTTCGACTTATCGAAATATAGAACTTTCGACTAATCTGAACCTGTAAATTGCTGGAAATGTTTTCTTGCTCTTGTTTAATTTCATAATCATAGTTTTGTAGAATTTTTTTTTTTTTTTTAATCAGGAATAGTTTTACAATGTGTTTAAAGCCTTAGGGCCATATACAAATAACTAAATTTCAACTTTTATCAACCGATCAACTTTTATTTTAACACTATTCAATACGAATCTGCGACGAAAGTGTATTAAATCTTATATGGCCTTTTGGCTCAATAAACAAGCATTATTATTATTATGAGAGCTTGCGGCTTCAAACTTTAGCTATAAACACGAATCTTGCTTCCGATTCATTGGCTTTTGCAAGACGCATCTTAACCAACTAACATGATGCGAGACTCCGTTTTGTGTTCAAACTTTGAAGCCTTCAAACTCTCATTTCCAAGGAAACATTTATTATAAAAATGTAATAAAAATACAAATAAGAAAGAGCCAGATTAACGTTTCCAGCTATTTCCAGGCTCAGCAGTTATCAAACGCCGACAGTCGAAAGTCCTAAACCTCCCAATGTTAACTGATTTTCTTATGCACCCATTATGACCGTTTAGAAGTATCCGTTTTCGTCGGATAGGTTGCAATCTTCTATTATTACAGTTTAACTGAAAAGGGCTTGGATAGGACAATCTAGTTACCCATCACTTATTCACTTAAAGAAGCTTGAAAACGCGACGAAAATGCGTTTCTTCGTTGCTCCGCTATTCACGAATAATCCATTTTACAATAGTGGAATTTCCGTGTCTGATTTGTATGCTCTATCCGTTTGCATCTGTGTTGCATGCTCGACGAAAACGATTTAGAAAAATAAGTGTTCACGCAGCGAGCTACCTTCCGTAAGCTGATCACTGGCCACTGAAACGCCGCGTATGTATTCGGATTCATTTTTTTGTGTGTCATAGTAGAAATTTGCGTTGTGAGGACGACAGTAGATATTCTGAACGTCATTCTGGAGCAAATAGTGAAAAAAAAATCCCTTAGCACAATCCAAATAATGCAGTGTGTTCAGTTAAATGATACAAAAATAAGTTGGCTTTTCAGTCAAACTTTAAGAAACTTCTGGCTCCAAGGTCTTGTCAGCGGTAACCAAGCCAACTCTGCTCCATTTCTTTGGTCACCCATTGGTGAAGAAGTCGTCGAAGCCAGAAGTATGCACTGATTATAAGAAAGAGACATCACGCGCCCCTTTCTGTGCCAACAATTCGCGACTGCTCTCCGCTCAAGGTTCACTCTTTCAGTAAAGGGCGCGCTATAATACACTTATAATGTGTCAGAATTTAAAGAAATGCGCAATGTCGATTTCACGCATAGCTGAGCTCAATCTGCGGTGAATGAGGATTATGGTAGAGAGATTTGCGGTTGGCGCATGGACCTCAAGGTGGGTTTTGTCGATCCAGGCCGCTCCGGAACGCGGGCTGGAGCAAAAGCTACCTGGACCTCAGACTTGAGTTCCTCGCGTAGGGTGTCTGAGGATTGACGTCTGTTTACTTGTGCCGCTGTCCAGACCAGCGTACAACGCAGAGCTGGTGGACTCGGACTCTGACTCGTCTCGAGACGCCGTTTTCAAGGACTCGGACTCATCTTTCACGGAGCTGTCCGTCCGCCAGAGCTATGGACTCGGACTCTGGACTCATCTTGAGACGCCATTTTCAAGGACTCGGACTTGTCTCGGACTCGTCTTTCACGGAGCTGTCCGTCCCTTAATAGAGTTTACCAAACGATACATTCTCGTGATTTCCAAGGGCCCATGATCATTCTTATCTTTTATTATCTTTCGGATTTGTGGTGGCTCTACGTGTTTGTACATCCATGCTTAAAATATTTACCAACTACAACGGTAAACTATTGCCGAAAATACATCAATCTGGAATTGAACATTTCCTGAGCTACGCTTCGTTAGCCGTTGAAATGCACGCTTTTGCTGAGATTCAGATTTTCTGCGAAGGGATGAACTTTGTCTTGTCAGGCCAGCAGTACATACGTGAACTTCACTGCTAGTGAAAAATATCGAAAATCCATTGTCAGAGTCAACACAATTCAGTGTCACGAATCCAAAAAATAAGTATAAGCAACTGACTTTTCAGGTAAACTTTAAGGTCCTCTTTGACCTGCTTTGGCCGCGATAAAGGTTCGACTCTTAATGTCTCCAGTTACGGCTGGGAGCGATACCCTATTTATCCATGTACCTTGGTACCCCCGCGCTGTCATAGTTTGGAAGTTATTCAGGAATGAGGAGCCCGGAGGTCATTTGTTGGCAGAGATCGTGACAAGGGTCCGATCCGTGTGAACACGACAATGAAACTTCCCTCGCGGGCATCTCACTCTTCTCAAGTAATGGCTTCCCGCTATTTGGCTTTGTGTTTGCATGCATTTCGGGCACACTGTGCAATCAGATAAAAATAACATGGATTCAAGATAATTTCATCACGGATTGTTAACAAGGAGGGAACGGTTATGTCTTGCTAAGCACCCCGGTGTTGTCAGTCAGGAAACGGAGCCCGAGAACGAAAAAGAAGCTATACTCGACATTAGGTCAAACAATATGGCACTTTCTAGGTTTAGGGTGGAGGCTTACAGGACCCCTCGCACTATTTACTCTTCAACTTACAGTATTTTAAAATATTTGAATAGTTTTAAACTAGACTGTGCTTTCAACAAATAACCCGCGGTTTTGAACTGTTTTAAGCCTTTTCCGAGACCCGTTGACTTGTAGCGAAAACAGGGAAACAATTAACATAACCGGTTTTTCTGATGGAAAAACTTCTCGCAGACAACCGTCGACAGCGTGATACACATCGAAGGTAGCGAAACACGGCAAGTGAGAAAATCAGCGTGGTTTTGTTTGAGAGGTTAGAATTTTAGAATGAGGTTAGAATGCCCACGGTTTTAAATACCCTATATTACTTTTATCCTTTAAATTTGCTTAGAGGACCCCTCACACTACTATGCTGTGCTTTCAACAAACAACCCACGGTTTTGGCTGTTCTAAGCCTTTTCCGAGACCCGTTGGCTTGTAGCGAAAACAGGGAAACAATTAACATAACCGGTTTTTCTGATGGAAAAACTTCTCGCAGACAACCGTCGACAGCGTGATACGCATCGAAGGTAGCGAAACACGGCAAGTGAGAACATCAGCGTGGTTTTGTTTGAGAGGTTAGAATGTACCGTACGAAATTGGGGTCTCCGTGTTTAGAAATATATGGATGATTATGGAAGTAGGTTGCATTAGTATTATAGGTAAGACAGGTCCTTTAAAGGTTCACCGAATAGGGCTGAAATGCGAAAATGTAGCTAAGAATCACTAATGCGTTAATCCATTTCTCCGTTATTCGTTAATAATGTTTTTTTTATTTGTGAGAAAGATCTTTCAAACTAGTGGTAGATATGTGTAATTTCAAATATTTTGGATCTTTAACAACACCAAATTGCCTGCTTTAAAAAGCAGACTTGCTAATTCTGATATTCCTGTGAAATTATTTTGCAGTCAGGAGTACAGTACCGTCTTTGATATTCTGTCGTTTATGATTTTACAGAAAGGAAAACCAGGCCCTCGATGAAATTCATATTGGGCGGTCTAAATGTGAATTTGGTCTTGTCGAGACACCGTCCACATTCTCAATGTCACTACGAGACCCTATTGTGAAAAAATTAAAATCCGTCAACAGTGGCATAATAATTGACTGTGTTCAAGTACAAGATACAAAAATAAGCTGGCTTTGAAGTTAAACTTTAAAGGACTTGTCTTACCCATAATACTAATGCAACCTACTTGCGTAATCACTCCATTTATTTCTAAACCCGGAGACCCCAAATTCGTTCGGTATATTCTAACCCTCTAACAGAACCACGCTGATTTTCTCACTTGCCGTGTTTTGCTACCTTCGATGTGTATCACGCTGTCGACGGTTGTCTGCGAGAAGTTTTCTCATCAGAAAAACCGGTTCCGTAAATTGTTTCCCCCGTTTTCGCCACAAGTCAACGGGTCTCGGAAAAGGCTTAAAACAGAGAAAACTCTGGGTTATTTGTTGAAAGCACAGCCTAGTTATAAAGTATTCAAATATTTTAAAATACTGTAAGTTGAAGAGTAAATAGTGCGGCGGGTCCTTTAAAGGCAGGCTCAGAATACGCGTTTTCTGTTCGAAAACAACTGTAGTTTCTATTTCATCATACATGTAAACTTTGCCTTCCACCAAAGATCTGTCGAAGCCTCGATGGACGACATTCCTCTGTCTGCCCGTCTTGGCATTTTTCCTGCCACTTCCCTCTCCCTATGCTCCCTATGCCCTTGTCACCTCTTGCACCCATTTCGCTCAAAAACCAAAATTCTCCGCCGTTTCCTCACTGGCACCGATGCCGTTGTTTGTTAATCGTTTTCGAGTTCTTCTTCTGGTTCCTCTCGATGTCTCCACATCTGTGATTTGCTGCTATTTTATTTATAGTTGCTTTACATTCTTGCGTCCGTGCACCTTGCTGACAAGTTGGAATCGGCCAAATTCTCGTTTGCGTCGTGCTTTTTCCGGAATTCTGCCAAATTTTTTTCAGCTCGTGGAAAAAATGGTCGCCGGAGCCAAAAATCAAGACCAAATGGTTCTATGGGGTCTCAGTTCTGCGGAAATGTTTATAGTAATTTGTTCAGTATTTATTACGTATACGTACTATAAATGCCACAAAGTAGGAAAGTTTGACTTGCTGGCCCAGAAGGTGAAGATACCTGTGCAAGCTTGGCGAAAACAAGAATACGATATTAAAGAAGAAATAAAATAACTTAAACGTTATAAGAAAAGAAAATAACAAAAGAAGGAAGTATAGAAAGAGGAAAGGAAAAGAAAAGAAAAAGAAAAACAGAAGAATGCAAAAGATTTATTGAGAGAAACTGACTAAGTGTTCGGCAGTAGGTTACCCAAAATGGCACATAAATATACACAAAATGAGTAGCCAAATAAGTAAAAAAAAAAATAAGAAAAATGAGATGAATGACGACGGTAGAAACATAAATCTAGACAGCCCCATTGAGAAATTGCACTTTATAGATTATGCGCTGAGTCGAGGTTGCGCTTTCGCTTAAAGCGCTCTTGCCTTTCCAGTAGGCCACTGCAGGCATAGGCCGTTCTTCTCCGTTCTTGCTAGAAAGACTGTTATTACTTGTCCATGGCTAACCCTCAACAGGGGATTTTTCATCGAGAGTGGAAGTACATATACTGCTCTCTGTTCAACCCCTAACCTAGACCTCTGTTGGATTTTGACGATCTTCCTCGGAATTGATTTCACGGCCATTGCCTTGTAAGAGAGGTCGTACAGTAATAAATTCAGTATTTGATTTTCATATAGTTTTTTTTTGTCTTTAAATTGTAGGCTATGTATATCGACATCTGTAAATCTGCTGTAAATGCTGAATTTAGATTTTTTGTTTGACGATACATTTTTTGGTTGACGTTGACGAGAAATGCAAATTCGGCATCATTGCTGTGAAAGTAATTTTCGAATCGGATTCTTCTGTTCTCTGCTCGGACTCATTTTCTTCTGACGGGGAGTTCTTTAAGAGTTACACAAGACTCTTGTTCTTTGCCTGAATTTCTTGCGTCCCGGCACCCTTGCCCGCTGGAAATTCTGTTTTCGGATATCTGGTTTCCTCTCCTCGATCAGAAACTTGACTCACGCTGAGCGCGCAAGTATGAGCAAGTGTTACTGGTTTCTAGAGATTTCCAGTTCCAGCGGATTCTAAGTGGAAAATGGCGTCTGAGATCGATTGGAGACCGGAGCTGCATAAGCACTGTAAAACAAACAATGAGATACAAGTTGTGAGAGTTCACGCGCCCTCGGACCGGGGGTCGATGAAACAGATATCCCGTCCTTGGCTGATCGTGTTAATTGGATAGGGTTTTCTAAGTTAGCTCTTCGTCAAGTCCAACGTCTTAGCATACGATCGCGACAGAGTCTTACTAAGGGAGTGATGTTGATTAGAACATAGTAACGCCCTTTGGGTGATGTGTAACCCGAAGTTTATATTGATTTTTGGAGTCGCGAGGTCCAGCAGTTTAGAAACCATGGGGTGATTTTTTTCCTGCTTCTTTATGCTCCAGATCCTGGGTTGACGTTTCGTTAAGGTTGGTTCTTTAAGGACTCTTTCGCCCTAGTTGCAACTGCTCCGACAGATCGGGAAATGTTGATTGGAGGCTGTAAATGCCTTTCATTCATTCATTAGCCAAACGTATTGTACTTTCGTTTGCCCATCTTGTCTTTAGCGCTTCCTGCTCTGCGACGCGGCGGCTGGACGCAAAATATCTGAAGACTGAACTGTATTTAAAAATTAAAAAAACAAAAAATTAATTAAATCCAAAACAGAAAATATACCTGATAGTCTACCAAAATGAAAAACAATATTTGAAGCTTCTCAAGTACATATGTGTGGAATGGGTTGTTGGCTGACCTTTAAGGTTTTGGCGAAGTTTGCGTTGCGTGACTGTCAAAACTCGGCTAGGCCGAACTAGCTAAAAGGTCGTAAGTACAGAACGAAACGATGGCGAAAGGCGGGTATTTCATAAGCTTCTAATCCCATAAGGGAGCCAAGGCAGAATAAAGAAGAGGGGTCCTTTAAAGAAACCATATTTATTGTTTATATAATCCTAGCTGTCTTTAAAGCTGTCCGAGGTGAACCCTGTATAAAAGCCTGGCTTCACCTTCCTGATTTCAGGTGCCTGGGGCTTCCGCATAGTCAAGCCAACCCTTCCGAGTTTTCATGATCATGAATTTTATTTTGACTCCAAATCACCATCACCCACTGTCTTTTGTATTACCTCTATGACGCCCTTCCAGATTCCGGAATCTAGGTTTTTAAAAATCCCAGACTTCCGGACGTTTTTCGCCTGGCTGCTCCGTCCAAAGTGATATCTGGGATCCGTAAGGAAAATCAGGAACATGAAGCCTAACTACAGCCCCCTAGTTACCACTGTTAGAAGTCTGGAACACACCCACTATCCACTTCCTTGGTGTTACCGTTTACCGCATCGACACTTTCGTCTCTGGTGGCTCAGTTTGTCCAAATGAATAATCGTGTCTCGATCTCGGCAGCTTACCAAGTCTCGTTTTCAGGTTTATTTTGAGATAGTCTTGTGCCAAACACCTCGAGGCCGGTAGAGCATGACCGCGTCAGGAAATTATTTACGAGTTAATAATTTGATGGGACTTTGTAAAGTGATTTGATGATCGTAGCCTTCACAATTGATACGCTTGTTGTTGCGCACGATCGAGGTTCGCCGCTTGACCGAGAGGTGGCAGTTGTGTTGTGGTGGTAAAGTTGAAGCGGTCGAGATTTGTTTGCGGCTGGAGCTTTGAATATTCATGATTTAGATGACTTCATAATCGTTGATTTGGCGATGACGTCGGAAGTACTCAGACTTATCGTTTGTTTGTAGCGTCTGGTATGAAAATTGCACCTTGAACAGTAATAAAGATTCTAGATGGAGTCCACAGATTGATACAGTGAGGTAAAAAGGTCAGGTTGATACGCCGATAAAGGATTCTTGCAAGGGGAGCGTTTTAGCGGTTAAATGTTGACAGATTTTTTTTTGTCAGACCATGGAGGATTGATTCCGGTTGCTCACTCTCGATTTTAGTGTGCCCGGTGTCGGCTGTGTCGCAGTAGGTGCCCCTTGGTTGATTCGAAGTCGAGCTTTTTTAAGCAACGACTCTGTCCAGTATGTTACCAAACATCAGTACACTGTGAAAACCAAAATTATTTTTTGTCACTAAATTATATTCTGGCCAAAATAGAAGGGTACCGAACCGATAGTCTACGTCCCTCGTTAAGAAAAGAAGAAACTGTGCCAAACTGTAACTTTTGCTTGTACCTGCAGAAAAGGCCTGGTCTTCAAGAAATAAGAGTGGGAACTAGCCAACATACAAATAGTGGAAGGAAACGAACAAAGTTCAGAACAATAGCTGTTCTGAATAGCCAGGCCTCATCTTCCAGACTTCCAGTTCACGCCAGCTCTTCCGGGTTTTCGTGACAGTGATGATAGCAAATTGTGCTATTCTTATTCTTTCTTAGATGACCCCTTCAAATAGGTCTTGCCTCCCAATCACAACTGTCAGTCACTCTTTCTTTTTGTCCAACCCATTCTTTTGCATATCTATTGTATCTCTCAGATGCCTTGCCTCTATGACACCCACTCCTTCCGGAATCGGGGGTGTCAATCATGAAGGTGAATCCAGGCTATAAGCAAATTACCTTTTGTTTGGCACAGTCTTCTCTCTTTCTTTTTGATGTTTGTTCTTGAAAGCTGACTTAGTAATTAATAGATACAGATTGACAGGCCCGGGTTAAAGCACCAACGACATAGCCATCAGGGTGACGTGAACTCGTTAACATCATCGTGTGTTACCGGAAAATGCTAGTGCAGAATTATGCGGTGGTCCGCAATTCTCCAATTCCAAGTTCAGAGCATCAAACGGTTTAATTCCTACTCTGCCGATGATGCTAGGATGACTGCTATGATATGTGTTTCGCATATTCCTTCAGAAGAAAAAAAGTGCGAATCTCCCTGACGACGAGCTTTGCGCTAACCTTTAATTTAAAAAAAGTGGAAGCTTCTCTTTTTCTGCTCATTAACTTCTGGATCTGTTGTACTATCTCAGTGTAGTGGATGCTGACAATGAAGTGAGGGAGGGGCAATCAGAGACTACTCCGCTTGATCGTCAAGCTTATCGGCTACAGGGTGCGTTTTCGGTTTTCCGTTGAGAGCTTCTACCTCTTTGGGTTGGTCTTTGTTCTCCCATAGAGGTTGGGTAAGTTATGGTCGGAGATGGGTTTGCATGTTCATTCGCCCTAATTCTGTATCTAGGAAAGAGCAGCCGTTTCTGTGTAAGGTTGTAAGAAGTAACAGAGGGTCCTGTTTCAGAGAGTTTGGGGCCATTTCGATACTGAGAAAGATAAGAAAAATGTTTGACTGTCGTCGTTCGGTCTGCTATAGTGTAGGGAGGCTGGGGAGGGGGATGCTTTTACACCCTTTAAGTGCCGAAAGGCCGTCACCTGTAGACGTTGCGTTATCAGTTATTTTGTCTACACTGTAGAAAAAATCTTGCAGTAATTTGCTACTGGGATCACTCTGTCTCTAAAAAGACAATCTTATCTCTAACTCGGATTAATCTTATCTCAGCAGAGATAAGATTAATCCCAGTAGCACCTTCTGCGCTCCTTCTATACTATTTCGTTCTGGCGTCACTCATGTTCTGCGAAAGAAGGAGATTAAAAAGATGAGATCATGTTATTTTAAATATGCAAAGCACCTCCTCCACTTGTCGAAATTATGTCATAACCATACATTGACGGAGAAATTCAAAATTCAAGACGCAAGTGTTACCCTTTTGGATGTTTCGTCATCACTTTCAAAACTCATGGACAACAAGGCCCAACCAGCACACGATGTCGTCCACTGCTTCCTGACCGAAGATTAAAAATTAAGCGTCTTTTTCTGTGTGTATATATGTGTTTTGTTTATTTTCTTTAATTTTGTCATTTACTCCGCCTTTTCAAAATGGCGGGTCATAAATAAATTACTTACTTACTTACTTACTGCAGTTAACTTTAATCCTTAGTCGGAGGAACTTTTTATAGTAAACCGAAAGGAAATGACAAACCAATTGGTACACGTGCTGAAAGATTGAATCGCTAGATACGAAAAAAAGCACACTATTTCCTCTGTTCTTTCGAATCAGCTATATTGTGAGGGGGCTTCAGTACTGTTGCCTGTTAGTGGTCCTTTGTCCATCTTCTACAAATATTTTCCCGCGTCAGGCTGAGGTTTTCGCTTGTCACCAGAAATTTAGACTGTTATTGTCTAATATCGTCTTTTATTCCCATCATTGTGAATATTGCTCAGCTCTGTCACGCCATTGACAAAAGGCTCCCCTCCTTGAGGGTTCCGCCGGTAGGGATTCACACTAGTAGCGGTGTCACGGGTGGAAACAGGGGAGATCGAGAGGACGACTGCTTCTTCTCCGCGGCGCAAAACTATTCTGAGGGAGCCGCCACCGAAGCACAAATCGGGCTTATGGAATTCGGAATGGTGGCCGGACTCCAAATGTCAACCTCTGAGCTATTCAACACTCAAGCATGTATATACACATATAATATTAGTGTCAATTTGAGAGGCAATCATTTGTGTTTCGTTAAAGTAAGGATTAAAGGAGGTGGCTGATGAAGCGACGGAAAGGATGAAGGAGCGTTGTGATAAGGTGGGAAGTGGACTTGTTTGATTTTTTGTGTTTAAAGGCGGAGGCGCGCGAGTCTTGTTTGGAAATCGTGTCTGAGATAAGAGTGGTAAACAAAAATAGCCGGACATGGAGTTGAGTGAACAAAAAATGTCGTGAAGTGGGTTAATTTGAGTTGAGCTTTGTGTCGTACGAAATTGGGAATGCAGGAGCCCTGATAAGGTCAGGTTTGTAATGTAATGTGATGATATTCGTGTCAGTACGAAAACGGGAATCCAAATCGTGACAAGTTTATGGTTCTAGATGTTCCTTCAGCCCAAGCTGACTGCAAATTATAGTTGACGGTGCAAAATGGATAATTCAGACTTACCCGTTTTGCACCGTCAAGTATGGTTATGGTTCAAAATGTTCGCTATTGAAAGACCGAACGGTCAACATGAGGACGTTGGGACAAGTAGCGATATTCCGCGATATGTTCATTTAATAACTGAGATCGATCCAGTCTTCGTTTACCCTTTAATCGTGTTGTGTCGTGGTCACCTAAATGGGTGGTTTTGCCTGCTACAGGAATATCAGGCGTGGCGAGTGATTTTTTTATGTACGCAGCTTCTCGAAACAGAATCCTTAAAGTATTAGGGCCAATACTTACCTTCATTACTGATTCACTCTACGCCCCTAATCTTGCCATCCTTCCTCATTCCCATGAACTTCATCCAACCTACGGCACTCTTCTGATTTCTGCATATGCCGTGTTTGGCTCGTTCCGAGGCGGATCAGGATCCCGCTTAATGTTTCTTGGGGAGCTCATAGGTCAGAATTACCTGCTGTGCAAGTTTTCCAGCGTTTTTCATGAAAGCGAGGCTGAAAAAAGTCGTGACGGGATGGGTTCTAAGTTTTAGAATCTAAGAAACTCCACATAGTTTCAAAGAAGTCACGCACTTTTGTAGGCTAAATTGGAATAGAAACGTTTTTTTTTAAGTAGTGGACTGAAAGACAAAACGCTCCTCAGCCGGGATTTGAACCCAGGTCCCTCCGCTTACAAGACGACCGCTCTACCAATTGAACTATCGAGGGGCTTGTGGATATAGCTCGCAAACAGTAGTCAGATAGAAGCTGGCCATAGGAACAGTGATCTCGCCCGAAGGTAAATTTATCTAAACAGTTCACATCCCCATGTCACGGAAGATACACGGGACTTGACAAATAAACCAGAAACAAGTTTTTGAACTGAATCTAAAAGTCTCGGACTCCAACGTCGAGGCCTCGTAGACAGACAGTAGAGGTATGCTTATTAGAACACTTCTACCTTACCTTTAATTACCTTAAATCACAGCTTTGAGTGAAATAATGACTTTTGATCCTGTTGAAGACTCCTTGTGATGACTGTTGCATATGAGGCTGGTTAGATTCTGGTGCTTCCTGGTCAAATCTCCATGGTTTGTCGCTCCACTTCAGCGTCCAGAAACGGGCTGTCGATTCAGCAGCAACAGTGTCATCGTTGAGGTTGTTCCAGAGGTTCACGATCCGGTTCGAGAAGAAGTTGCATATTGCTCCAGTCCTTGAGTGAAGCTTGCTGACTCGTTTTAGGTGTCCTCGTGCTATGTGGCGAGGGGGGTCAATATCCAGGAGCTCAGTTTCCGTAACTGTTTCAGTACCCTGGTTTTGTCACTTGCTCATAAAACAGTCAAATGGAAAGGAAAAATAAATAACTTGATACGCTAATAGCCAACAATTTCAAGATTATCCTGGAACAAACTTCCTTGAGAAATTCCATTAAAATATTATTTTACTTTGAAATTACAAATGTGCATCTTCTTCTATTTGAGGCGTCTCTTGGTTCGAACCGCCATCTTGGTTGAAGACGCGATCCTCCTGGCAAAGTATTCAAATCGTGAAAGGAAAACCAGGTGGCAGTTGAGTCACTGACAGCAAAACATTCAGAAAGTGATAAAAATGTGATTTGAAAACTGTTGTTGGTAAAGTATTTAATAGTAAAAAAAGCCTGGTTTGGGTTTTCATTTTTTCTTTGGCGACCGTTCACTCTTAGGCGACGTCCACATAAGCACACCTCTACCGTACCAGGACCCACCCAATAGAAACTGTGTCAACTATGGCTGGTGCTTTAACATGCCAACTTCTTCTGTCACTTTTCCGCCTGAAAATATATTTTTTTACGAATGAATGAAAAAGTAGGAGTAGCTGTGGTTATTAAGCGTAAAGAAAACACGCTCTTCGGGATTTTGTGTAGTTTACTGATTCTAGTATATCTCGCACTGGAAGGCCGTGCCCTGTGTGTGGCTAGTACGATAAAACACTCAAATTATACTACCCGTGTTCGTCGTTCATGTTAGAGTTCACTCAGAAGTTCGCTGAGGGGAAATACATTTGGGACGCTTCTGTAGATAGCGCTAAACATTTTGTTTTTGGTATCGGCTTGGTTCGCCTAGCCCCCTTTTAAACAGTGACAACAGTACACAAATTCAAGAATTCAAGGTTTGTAACACAAACTCAAAATCTGGTTGTTCATTTTGGGGTAAATTTGAAGTAGTTTTCGAAAATAACTTTGCATATTGCTCTTGAAACCTATTTCTCGGCCAAAAAGTATCAGCAAGTAGGAAGATCTTGAAATCTGGAGGGGGGCGTCAATTGTAGGCCCCAATCCCAGTTCTGTGACACAAACTCAAAATTTAGTTGCCCTTTTCGATGTAAATTTAAACTAGTTTTCGAATATAGCCTTGCATTTAACTTCTGAAACCTGTTTAGCGGCCAAAAATATCCCCAACAAGTCTGGGGGGGGGGGGGAGCAAATGGCGCCTCTGGTTTTAAAGCTATATCGCAGTGGCGTTGTCCTGCCGCTTTTGCGTTTGTAATAAGTTCAGTGCAGTCATCTCAGAAACAGGTTTTCTTATACAACTTCAGAATACTTCAGGCAAGGCATGTTTGATTTTTGTTTCTTAATGTCCTCGCAGTTCCACTGCTGCAGGATGTTACAGTTCTGTATCTTGGACGAGCAGAGTCTCCTGACTTCACCTCTGAGTAACGCCTGTTTTTCTTTTCGGTGCTATCTTTATCTGGAGCATTCTTTTTCGTGGTTTGAAGCAACTTGCTCGAAAATCCCGCGTATAATTCCTGACCGCAAATCCAGTTTTGTCGTCATGGCAGGTTCAGTGAGACGAGCGGCTATTAAGGTATCGCCGTAGGTGTTTTATAAGCACCTTACATATTTGATGTTAGCAAGCACCCGTCCTCATAGAGACCCGGAAGGTTTTTGATCTTGTGCATTTGCTACATTATTGAAAGCTCATTGTATTTTTTCCTTTTCTTTGTCTGTACTGCTCTATTTCATTCTTCTTCAGTGCGTAAATAAAATTTCCTCCTCATCATCATCTTCGAAGTGGTGTTTTTTTTTGTGGAAAACCTTCTCAGAGAGGTTTACGTCAAGGGAACCATTTGAGAAAAGCGTCCTGCCTCTGTGGCAGCCCTCGCTTGATTTAGAGCGTGCTCCATCCTACTTACCGCAGTTACTGCGCTTGACGTCACGAATTCTGGCTTTTGCCGCCAAGGGTGGAACGATTTTTCTGTTTTCCAGCAGAATATCATGCCACGGGTGGATCCGACCAATCACGTTACAGAGATCCGTAGTACCACGCTTACTACGCTCCCGAGCATGGTAAGCAAATAGTTACCATTAGTTACTATTTCCACAAGGTTGGAACGGTTAGCGCAGTAACTTCTTACGAGGTTGGAACGAAAATAGTAACTGATAGTTACTATTGTTAGAAGGGTGAGACTCTTAGAGTTGCAGCAAGTGGGGCTTTCCTTTCCGAAACCAGGACTGACACATTTCCAGATGATACTTGTCTCCTTCTAAGTGAGAAGAGAAAAGTCTTGGTCATCTGCATTTCGTTTTGACCAGCGTAAGGCCTAGCTGGTGTCGGTGTGTCGTTTAATTCCATGTGTAAGGAAGAAACAATGCCTGTTTACTATTTAATCAGTAGTTTTGGTTGACTCGGGACCCAAGGGCTTTCTCTGACAATACATGAAGTTGTCATTTAAAGTTTAACTGAAAAACCAGCTAATTATCGTATCATTTAACTGAATACACTGAATTATTTGGATTCTGCGAAGGGATTTTTGTTTTTCCACGATCTGCTCTAGTAGTGACGTTCAGAATATCCACGGCGGTCCCCACAGTGCAAATTCTACTGTGACGCGTAAAATCTGAATCTCAACACAAACGCGGGTTTTTCAGTGGCCAGTGGTGGGCTTGGTGAAGACTGGTTAGTGCCTGAATTCATATTTTTTGTAAATCTTTTTCGTCAAGCATACAACACAGTTACAAGCGCATAGGGGTGCCACAAATCCCACAGAAAGAGTCCACTATTCAGAAATCATTATTCGTGAATAGCGGAGCAACGAAGGGTCTTCAGGCCTATTTAAGTGAATAGGTTATGGGTAATTATATTGTCATACCTCAGCCCTTTTCGGTTAAACTTTAACACTTTTCATGGTCCAAGTCAAAAGAAAAAGGTCTTTGTCAACTGTACTTCATTGGATTGTCTTGTCACTTGTGCTCCAGTATCTGCAGCAGGTGATGCAGTACTGATGCTTGCAGAACCTGGCGGAGTAGGTCTCATCTCGAGACCCCTTTTTCATCATCTTGACCTCGTCCCTTTCGGAGGAAGACTCGGACTCTCGTCTTGAAACTCAGCCGAGTCCGTAGTAAACGTCTCGCCCGCCAAATTTAAAATCGTACGGGCGTCTTCAGCGACCAAGTTCAGATCATCACCATCATGATATTATCAAATGATGAGATGTTTTGGATATATTCTTTGTATACAGGTTTGTTTATTAAAGACCTGAGAAAAACATACTGTTAGGGCTCGGTCTCGAGAAAGATTTTAATAGTCACGTTCTTGGCTCGTCTGGAGGGATTGTGTCTAGGACTCGGACTCGGGTTCAGTCGTGAGTGTGACTTTGTCGCGGACTCACCTCGGACACGCTGGACCCGAATGCACGAATGCCGGATCTGAATGCTTGTATAACTTTTTTGACTACTACTGTTACTATTACAGTTGTAACTAATTACTTGCTGCTGGACCACCATCGCTGCTTGGAGATTCCTGAAAAACGGTGATTGGATTCATAAGCAGCTTTTAAGTTTAAAGAAACCCATCAGCGATACTTCAGAATGTTTTATTTGAAATAATACGGGAAACACGAGTATCTAGTTGATTGTCTAACTATATGTAAAGATAAGTTTCCCTCTTGTAAGTACGTTATTTTACAGGTTTATTTTAGTCCTTAACGACAGAAGTTGTGATTCGTAACTAGTTGGGTTACGGTAAAATATGTTGCCCAGTATGCCAGAACACGAAAGATTTTCTGATTTTCTTCATTTATTTTTAGATCAAGAAGCATCGATGGGATTTAGTCATTAGAAGAGCTATGGTGTATCCTTCTCTGGTTGGTACCAGAAAATCCAGTACAAATGATTGGTGAGTTTCTTTCATCTTCTGTTTATTCGTGTATGTGTATTTAAAGCAACAAGAATATAAATAATATCTGACATTATACTGCAGAACGTAGCCCTTGGCCAGGGAAGGCTAAGCGGTGACGGGATACCTATGATTTCGTAAAAGTTGTCCGTCCGTCTGTCTGTCTGTCTGTTAGCACGATGACTCTCGAAGGGAATATTTTATTCAAACTTGGCATGAGGACTTTTTGGGTCAAAGCACAGGTCAGGTTTCGAAGATGGGCTCTTTAGCCCTACATTTGTAGTTGGGGATTCAAATTAAGGGGCGAACAAAATATTATTAAAGGCAATGAGATAGTCGATTTAGGGGTAAGAGAGGGCCACAGTCTACGAGCTTTCAAATTAGACGAAGATGAATATTTTGAAATTGGGAAGGAAAAAGAAAAAATCTTTAAGGTCATTCCTGTCCTTTGGCGTGGATAAAGCCTTCGTTGTCAAGCAAAAACGCATCAGTGCGGTTGGTACTGTTTCAACTTCGTGTCGAGTTTTTGGCGTCAAATTATATGGGACTCGCTGTAATGAGCGACACCATCACTTTTTAAATTTAATAGTTTTGACGTAAGTACTCCTCCAACCAAGCTGACTGCAGATTATATAAGTAGGTAAGTAATTTATTTGTAACCCGCCATTTTTAAAAGAAGAGTCACTGAAAGAAAGAAACAAAACTCATAAAAAAAGACACACAATTTTCAATCTTTGGCCAAGGAAGGTGGAGGGGGAGGTATATCTGACTTCGGTAAACGGACTAGCCAGGCTTTTTCTAGCGGTCTTTCGGCTCTTCTTTGTGGAGATTTGGAAGAGACCCTTGCCTACCCGATGAAGAATTTCTAGCCTGCGTAGTTGTATGATAGTTGTACGAAAAAGTTGCATTTATTGATATGTAATAGTAAAGAATACTATCATTTAATGTGCCTCATACTGGGCCATTCTTAAGCAGTAGTATCCAGTAGCACCCAGTCTTGCTAATAGTAGCATGAAGTAGAATGCAGTAACACGGTAGCCTTGACATAGAAGCATGTGGTAGCATCAGTTCACTTTTTCGCGTGCTACTTCTTCTTACAACTTCGTACGACTATTTTGAGATAAATTTTTCATCGGGTACAAGGGCCAAAATATTGCTAGCATAAATCCCAGCTGACTGGCCGCAGTCAAATACCAGCACGACATTGCTTTTCCAATTGACTTTACTTAAAGCAGGCATATAAAAATGCTATTCAAGTCTAAAACAGAATGAATACCATCCCTATAGCCTTAGTCAATGTTCAGACTCACAAGAAAGGACACAAAGCAATGAGAAAATTGGAAGATACTAATTTCAGTTAATCTAAGAAATTACGATTTGATAAATTCAATAACTAATCAGCCCTGAACTTGGCCTAAACAGACGAAGATCTGCCGCTCAAAATTTACGTAGTGAAATTGGATCTCGAATCGGATACATGATGAAATCAGTGTCTTCTCCATCCTGCTAGACAAAGGAATAAAATAAGCGACGCATACGCATACGAAATTTTTACGACTTTTCTGTTCCATATATTTTTGCTTCACTGAGCATCCTGCTTTCAACAGCTTTTTACAAAATCTGATTTCACTACGTAGATTTCGATTGGCGGATTTTTCCGTTGTACAGAAAGGTTTACTAACTTGAAAAGACAAACAAGTTATCAGTGGCAACTGCAGGGAGACGTATTTAGGGAAGCAACTAAATATTAACTTCACTAAATTGCCCCTGCAGGTGTGTTTAAAACTGCACAGGTTAAAAAATTTTCACATTTCACAATTTTATATAATGAAAGTAACCAATTATCCTGTGAGGGATTGAAGTAAGTTTCCTATGACGTTTTCACTAAATTTTGATTACGATTTCGTTAATTTTTGTATATTAAGTATTCTTATGTACTTGCCTTTCGGCAAGTGCCATGTAGCGATCGGAAGTTCTGTCGGCCTGTCGGTCCGGGTTTTGCTAGTTCGGGCACTTCCACATAAGCTGGGACGATGAAACTTGGCAGGTGTTTCAGGAACCCGATCAGATTAAATTGGAAATAGTCACTTCCCCGATCCGACCATCTGTGGGGGGGGGGTGTAGGGGGGAATCCGGAATATTGAGATATCTTGAAATTACGAACGGATCGGATCTTTATGAAACTTGATAGTTATAAAGACCTCCTGTCTCAGACGTCCCCACTTCAAATCCGGACCGGACTCGGTGACTTTGAGGGGAGTTGGAGGGGGGAAACCGGAAATCTTGGGAAACGCTTAGAGTGGAGGGATGGGGATAAACTTGGTGGGAAGAACAATCACAAATCCTACATACGTTATTGACATAACAAGATCGGATTCGGGCACTGTGGGGAGTTGGGGAAGGGGGGGGGGGGCTGGTGATCCCGCTAATTCGGTACTTCCTGATTTGCTAGGACAATGAAACTTGGCAGTCGTGTCTGGGACCCGAACAGACTGACTTGAGAATAGTCGTTTCCCCGATCCGACCATCGTGGGGGGAGTGGAGAGGTGGGTATCTGGAATCTAGTGGAACGCTTAGAGTCGAGGGATTGGGATGGAACTTGGTGGGGAGAACAAGCATTAGGCCTGGAAATATTAGGCCTAGAGACGTAATTGACGGAGCAAGATCGTTACGGGCCTCTGTGTGGTGGAGTTCAATCAATCAATCAATCATTTATTAGTACCAAAATATCCATCGGCTAGCGTAGGCCGACGACAAAGTTATCGGACACTACATGACAAAAGAGATAATTAGAATACATATATATACATTGGTTTGTCAAATTAAAGGGGGGTTTCCCGGAATTCCGGTGGTCGCGAGTTAGAATAGTTTCAGATGTGCTAAGGACGATGACATTTCTAGGCATATTAGTGAGCCGACCAAATCCCTAGGAAAACTTCCGTTCCTGGGTCCGACCATTTTGTGGTAAGTGAGGGAAGGGGAATACGAAAAACTTCCGTAAGTTGCAAACAGGTAGTCCCATTCGAGTGAAACTTAATGGGTGATATTTGATGACCTAGACATATAACAAATGCGTTCGAACCACATGCGGCCACGATTGGGGAAGTTGGTGGGGGGGGGGGGCGGGTCCGGAAACTGCACAAAATCCAAACGGATGAACCGAATGGGATGCAGTTTGGACAGTACCGAGTTTATGCGGCCTAGGCTTGATATGGGGCGTCCGGACCGGATCCGGCCACGGTAGGGGGGGGGGGAGCGGGAACCTGAAATTTTGAGATAGGCTATGTTCCGATTCCAGTCAAACTTGATGAACGGTAAGAGAAGATGCTAGAGATGCGACTCATATGTTTTCAAGTCGTCTTTGGTCACAGTAGAGGGAGTTGGGAGCGGAGGCCGGAAATTTTGTGACTCGCATTGGTTTCAAACGAATGAAGCGATTTACAGAACATATGCCGTAGATGACACGTTTTAGGGTCCGAACTGGATCCGACAACGGGGGGAGGGGGGGGGGGGGTCCGGAATTTTCCAAAAATTTCTCAGATTCGAGTGAAACTTGATAAGTGGTAAGAGAAGATGCTTCAGAGGATCCATTCCCGAGTCCGAACAAGATTCGGACTGGAGGGGAATAGTAGTTGGAGGAAGGTACGGAAATCGTGTGGCACGTCTAGATATCAATCGAGTGGATTTATTGGGCTGAAAAACTTGGAAGTTAGAACAATTATTTGTTCCAGACGATCCTAGGCGATGCCGGAAATTGCCCGTATTACACCGATCGTTCTGGGTAGCTAAACATTATGTTTATACTAGGATCTTTAAATATTTTGGTAAAAGTTTTCGATTTTTTTTCAGCAAATTCAGCCAACTTAAGTTGTCACGTCGACTTGCGACATCCGCCTTGTTATGTTTTTTGGACGAATTGGTTTATTATGCTCTCACTGTGAGCCGGCGATTATTGCTGTATTCTTTCAGTAATGTTCTCATAGTTAGCGTGTGAATATTCTGTTCAGAATTATTATCACCTGTCAGAATAGATGTGAATGAGGACAGTGACTTCAGTGAGCTACCGTGGATTATTTCACAAAAAAACAACAACAATGAAATCCAACTTACCTCGCGGGGCCATGGCGAAGTCTTATTGTTGCATTCTGTTTTTTGTTTTTTTTACGTTTTTGCTCCCCATTAGGTTTTGTAACAATCCGCCAAAATACATTCTGTTTGTTATTCCGGCAAATTCCACGTAGTCCCAGAACGCTTAGACATGCAGGTTTCACAACTAACTAACATTTCACAAGTAATTATATCAAACTGAGTATCAAACAGTTATATAAATAAACAAAAAAAAACGCTACAGCAAAGTTAGTGAGCCTACGTTAAAAACATGAAGAAAAATGAAAACATAAGTGATCATGCCACGTTTTTTCGGAAAAGGGGAAAAGGTCGGCTTTTTGAAAAGAAAATAAGTAACTAAGTAAGTAATTTATTTATAACCCGCCATTTTGAAAAAGCGGAGTAAATGAAAGAAAATAAATATAAAACGCACAAACACACAGAATGCATCTTACCATTCAAAACCTCAAAAGGATTTTTGATCTGAAATTTGAAGTCAGGAAAGAATTATTCATAGAAATGAGAAAGACAAGAAGAATATAATCAGATTTATTATTTTTATCTTTAGCATTATAGCCCCCTTCCCTTTTCGGACGGTTTCGGGGACAGCACATCGTAGCATTAAATCGAATATGGTTAAGGAAGAACATAGTGTAACATACAAACATTTTGAGATGATGCTGCCACTACACTGTCAGAAGTTGTAACAGATAACACAAGGATGCGCAGTTTTCAACAGAAACCACTTTGGATGTAATCTCTTGTGATGTTGAAAACATTATGGATTAAATTTTGCGCATAACAAGCATTGGCAGGAAGACGTGAAAAACCGCCGAACGCTGCCACTACACTGTCAGAAGTTGTAACAGATAACACAAGGATGCGCAGTTTCAACACAACCACTTTGTATGTAATCCCTTGTGATGTTGAAAACATTATGGCTTAAATTTTGTGCATAACAAGCATTGGCAGGAAGACGTGAAAAACCGCCGAAAAAGATCTGCTGACTTTTTTGTTTGTCGTCATGATATCGGAAAATTCAGCTTTTCCCTTTTGTCTCTTCCTGGCAATACTTGTTATGCGTAGCATTTAACGCAAAATCTTTTCAAAATAACAACAGATTGCATCCCAAGTGTTGCCTGTGGAAACTGCGCATCCGTGTGTTATCTGTTATGAAACTTCTGACACTGTACTCCTCTCGCCACTATTTGTCGTCGATATTTCCGACGCTTGTAGACCGACGGCAGCGCCACTTGATATGCGGCAATTCGTCCCAATTATGCAGAATTTTTCCGTAGTAAATGAATAAGTGCTATCTAGATATTCCATATTCAACCTAGTAGAAAGGGAATCGGAAAATTTGACTCTTAGTTGTGGGGAGGGGGGCTTTTGGATAGTCCTCTTTTAACCACCCTGGACTTGTTTCCGTAAGAAAAGTCCTGTTTCAAAGCAAACACGATAATTTACTGTTCTTACAGCAGGGGCCTTTAAAACTGTACAGCCATTCGGAAACCCTTGAAATCCCAGTGTAGCACATCATTCACAGTGAAGATTCCATTACGGAGTCATGGAACTGTTCTTTTAGCGGTCGGAGCGGTGGGAATACCCTAATTGAGGTCAAGTTACCCAAGATCTTGTATCTGAGCTGCGCTGGAATTGTCTTTCCCATACATTCTGGTTTGTTGTTTTTTGGGGAAACATTTCCCGGAATTTCTTTCAAGGGCAAAAGCAGCTGAAAGCAACAGTACGCAATGGAGAGTTATCGTAGAAATCGCTTAAATGTTTCTTACGAGTTGTGAAGAGGAGGGCGAAATTTGTTAGTAGTCAGGGGCTTGGTGCTACTGGGTCCTTCGGAACCAGTTTATGGTAGTATACCACGTCGGAACCTTGTTTAATTCAACAAATCAGATAATACGAAAGCTCGACAGAAAAATTCATCAGTTCGTACCCTCGACACAACATGATAAGCAACATATCCTCTCCCCTAATTTAATCCCAACCTTGGGTGTTGGTCTCCTGCGATATATGGACACGAAGTGGCCTCCCTTCCACTTAGTGGTTTGTGTGCGTATCGTCGCTGTCACTGATTAAGGGGTGGGAGGTCAAGCGACGTTTTTCAAAATGTTCAGGAGAAAAAGAACGTTTTAAAAATATAATTTTCAACCCATCTTGGTGATTTTTATTTCGAATAATATCTTCCTTTACAGCGGATAGAAAATAATTTTTTTTTTACCGGTATACTTAGATAGATAGATAGATATTGCTTTTATTCTTCTCGAACTATCATGGTAAGAACCAAATTTGTCGAAATCGTCAATATATACAAATTTTCACGAAAGACGGCACAATCATCTTTTCATACCGTACATGGTCACATTTTACCTGTTGGGCTTTGAGATCGCCACTGAGGCCGCTCTTGCAGATCGTTTGCGAGTAGTCTCAAATGGTGGCGGAAGTATATACCTATGGATAGGGTGCTCAAGCATTTCAGCACCCTATCCATTTTATTATTTTTATGTCGCTTAGCTTTTTTTGACCGTTCTCGTCGCGGTTAGATCTTTTAATCATCTCATGTTGATATATAGATATCGCTATAGATATTAATCGATACCGCTTTTATTCTTTTCGAACTATCATGGTGAAATCCAAATTTGTCGAAATCGTCATGTATACATGTAAACACTCACGTATAAATATGTCAACCTCACATATAAAGTGAAAACTAAATAAGACTAAATTTTAACGAAAGACGGTACAAATGTCTTTTCATACCGTACATGGTCACATTTTACGTGTTAGAGTTTTGGGATTACCACTGAGGCCGCTCTTGCAGGTCGTTCGCGAGCAGTATCGAATGGTGGCGGAAGAGTATACTTGTGGATAGGGTGCTCAAGCATTTTCTTACCAGAAGCCATGCACAGTATCGCTTGAACGGCTTGTCGTAGGGCTCTGAAAATCTACAATAGATGCAGGACCTAAGGTCCATAGCCCTAGTATCAATAATTCATTTTCAAAAAAAGATGTCGCTTTACCCCTTATGCGTGACAGTGACGATATATATATGTTAAAGGAACAGAAAACTTGACTCAAACTTGACTCGGGGAGCTAGCTGACATATCAAGAATGTTCCCTGAGTCGATATTGAGAGTAAGAAACATTCTCGTTACGACCATTGCAGTTTCCGGGCAGTTTCCGAGAATTCGACTTTTGAGTTAGTAGAAAAAAAAGCAAAAGGTTTGTGGGCCGGGAGTAGGAATCGAACGCACGACCTCTTGACTACTTGTCCCGATATGTTAGTCAACACGGCCAAAGGCGAACTTTTACAGTGCATAATTACAGTGCATAAGGGGCAAGGGCCTGCCAGCTAGCTCTGGGAACACTAAGGAGGGGGTTCGAGATAACAAAGAAGGGGGGTCCTGTCGACAATAAGTCCCTGAATCTTTATCTAAGCCCCCCAGGTCGGTTTGACGGCCGAAAGTTGCGTAGTCAAGTTTTCTGTGCCTTTAACGGCATTTTCTCCAGTAGATAAGAGAGGGAGAGAAAGAGATAGGTTTAAACGAAAACTTTCGTAGCGTGTAACTAATTTGCAGCTTTTTAACAATCTGTACACACACATATTATGTAGAAACGATTCTGTGACATAATTGTTCCTTCTTGTTGACAGGGACACCAGTTCCGTCGCTGAACATGTTTGCCATAACGTTGACAACGTCCTTTCCGCTTATCGTGATCAGTAAAAAGTTCGTTGGTCGGCTGTCTAGCGAGCTCGAAAAGTGGCGTAGGACATGTAGGCTTCGCTCGGATTTAAGAGTGTAGAATTCTAGGGTACAGCATTGACGTTTCGAAAGTCCGGATTTGCACACGGTTTCTAAGGTCGGAGCCGACTGGTAAATGATAATTAAATTGGGGGAAACAGGGCTCCTACCTACACAAATATTCCGAGGACGGAGGTCAGAGCTGTGCCACGTACTATTGGGCGATGGGTGGAAGGTTTATTGTTTAACTGTTCTTCCAAGCACTCTATTCGTGTGTCTCAGTTTACCGCATATACTTATACCAGGCCCGTATCCAGGAATGTATTTCGGGGGGGGGGGGGGGGGGTTGCCTGCGGGTCGGACAAAAAAGCACAAAAAGACATAGATCAGAGGGAAAAGCCTGTAAAAATGATGGTTTTTGTTTGTTTCGGGGGGGGGGGGGCAACCCCCTACCCCCCCCCCCTGGATACGGCCTTGACTTATACGTTCTATAGTTTTATACAGTATCACACACAGACAACATTCGTGTACAATTACACTTTCCTTATTTGGCACGTACACATATGACATGGACTACATTAACAAATAATCTTTACAAATATTTAACATATAACCTGCAAATATTGATGTACGATCATTACAGCCATTTTCCCTCTTTCTCTCTCTTTATCTCTCTTTACTGTATATTCTCTTCGCTTCTGAGCAGTTTCTTGCGCTTGTCCTATAAAAAAAAACGCTCTCCCTCAGTTAAGGCGACAAGCTAAAAGCTTAACGCCAAATGTAATAATAAATAAATAAATAGGGCATTTGTCCTATCGTGGCCACATGAAGGAAACGGGATGAAATTCGTAAGCAGAAGAAATGCAATTTTTGATCAAGGACTAGCAAAATTGTTGTTCTTTCGCACAACTATTTTGTCGTGAACACGTCTCGCTTCCTGAATTCGTTGTTCTTTTCGCTTCTGTACTTGGTTTCACAGTCTGCTGCCCTCTGAAAGATGTCAGTTTCCGGCGAAGAATATTTTTTGCAAAATACAGTAGAGGTAGGCTATGCTTATTTGAATGGCACCGAAGAGAATGATGCAATATTGCAAATTAAACCTAGCAAATATTCGTCCACATTACTGAAGGAAAACTGTAATTTAAGTAAAATAAAGAACAGATTGTAGCTACAAACCGTTATTCTTCTGAATATTTTGCTCTTCGTTGCTTAGCTTATTCTGCACCCTTTCTCCACTAGGTTACGGTGTCAGGTGTTTTGCTTACGGTCTGACGCCGTAACCTGGCAGGGAAAACGGCCAACTAAAAGTGCGAACGCACGATCAGGGACGGGTGCTCCCGGACTGGAATTCCTGCCAGGATTTTCGATACCATCATCACTTCTGTATTGAAAATTTGAGATTTTTTCAACTTTATGATGAAAGTGAAGAAAATCCGGCCGGGAAATCCTTATCGTGCGTTCGCGCTGTAAATCTGACCCTCTCATGGATTTTTTTTCTCTCGCAATTGAGCCCCGCCCCTCGAGTCGCTCGTGATTGGTTCAGCCAGAGGGATGGGCTGTACACAACAATCATTTTTTAACGTAATAATAGGCTGTGTGCTGTCACAGTGCAGAGACATTGCAAGAGTTACGCATAGGAGCTGAAACTTTTTCTTCCGGATAATTTGAACTCAGCAGTAACTACGTGTCCGCGAGTTGGAAATTAGCTCTTCAGTGAACCTTTAAAGTTTAACCGAAAAGGGCTGGGACAGGACAATCTAGTCACCCATCAATTATTCACTTAAATTAGCTTGACGATCTGCTGAAATTCGTTACTTCGCTGTTCCACTATTCACGAATAATCGATTTCCAAATAGTGGGATTTCCGTGTGATTTGTGATACATCTATGCGCTTGTATTTTTGTTGTATACCGTACGAGAAATATGATTTTTTTTGCTCAGGCACTAAGCAATCTTCACAAATCTCACCACTGCCCACTGAAAAGCCGCGTTTGGGTTGAAATTTAAATTTCCCGCGTCATAGTAGAATTTTCGTTGTGGGGACGGCCGTAGATATTCTGAACGTCGTAAATGGAGCAGATAGTGGATCTGGTGGATCTCTTTGCAGAATCCAAATAGTTCAGTGTTTTCAGTTAAATGACACAAAAAATAAGTTGGCTTTTCAGTTAATCTCTAACTACTGACCTAACTTACATCTTCTTTTCAGAGACTATGATAAAGGAATCGAAGAAAGACAAGAAAAATGGTAGTAATGGTGGATCAGGTGTTCCCACTCCGTCTGGGGGTGTGCAAACGCCCATCAAGACCGAGCCTCAGACACCTGACCCTCTAACGGCCAACGCCGGAACTACAGTGCCCTCTGTGTCAGTGAAAGAAGAACCCAATGCGACGAATAGTGATTCGATGAACAGTTGTGAAAATAGTGGGAGTAACAATTGTGGTGTTCAAGGGGGTCCGCAGCCAGTGGTGGGGCCGGATATTAAGCCTAATGTGTGTGGACCTGGAGGTGGAATGAACCCCATGATGGGACCGAATGGAGTTGTTGGAAATAACCCGATGGATAATTTTCTGAGTGAGCACTCGCTAGACAGTAAGTTAAAGGACTTGTCTTACTTATAGTTCTAATTCAACCTGCTTCTGCAATTACCCCATCCATGCTTCCATCGGAAACCCGATTTTTAAACGATACTGACAAAACTGTAGTGATTTTCTCACTTGCCGGCTTTTGCTACCTTCGACCAGTACCATGCTTTCGACGGTGGTTTATGACAGGTTTTTCCGTCACAAAATCCGGTTGTGTAAACTTTTCCGTGTTATTGTTAGAAGTCAACGGGCCTAGAAAAATGCTTAAAAGAGTCAAAACCGTCGACAATATGTTGAAAACAGCGCCTAGTCTTAAAGTATTCAACTATTTTAAATACTGGAATTTAAAGAGTAAATAGTGCGAGGGGGCCTTTAAGTTTGAATTACGTATTCCATCATGTGTCAACTCAATCCGTCGTGGCCAAATGGTTAGCGGGGTGGACTCACAAGCGAAGGGTCGCTGGTTCGAATCTCGGTGGCACTGACCGTTTACTTTCGGGTGGGGGTCAGTGGAGTGACTCTTGTAAGGCAAGCCAAATCCCACCCAGCTTCAAATGGGTACCCGGAGAATCTGGAGAAGGTGATAGGCCGGGTTCGCGAAATCACTAGGATGGCTTACTCGAAACCGCACATACTGGCTGAGGGAAAGTACGAATCATACTAATTTAAAAATTGATTTTTTTAATAATTCAGTTCACATTATTCGAAAAACATACGACGGATAGTTTTTGTTGTCATAAAATAAACATGTATGTAAAACGACGAGCCAAAATTAACATACACAAAAGCACAAGGCCCTCCTTGGCAAGGGTCCTCTTCAGGGAAAAAGAACCTGCGACAAAACAGATGTAGATTCGAACAACTATAAGTATATTTTGTGGAGTTACCTCGTAGGAATCTTTAATTTTCCTTAATTTATAATAATAATAACAATAATAAATCCATAAAAATGGATAAAATATATACGTTAGCTACGATGCTCTGACAGCGATATTTCGATAGCAGGTTTGTTTCTCAATTCCCGAACGTTGTCCCTGACGTTGACAGCCTGACGAGGACCCTTGCCAAGAAGGGCCGAAATATGCTGCCAAAGCATTGTAGCTGACCTATCTGTTTTATCCATTCTTTTGAATATGTGTTTCCCAGTCAGCTTGGGCTCAAGGAGTATAATAATAAGAATAATATATTGCAAAAACAATAAGGTCATAAAGCCTCTACGAAATTCTTTTTTAACATGTAGGGTCGTACATTTGGGTAATAGGCAACCCTTCTTTCTTGAACTTGCTCAGGGACGGGCAACTTGCTGTTTCTTGGGGAAGTTGCCTCCATTGAAGAGGCACGCTATTTCTGAAGCTCCACTGACCAATAGTTGCGTTTGTGCAGATACCATGGTATCTGATACCACGGTCTAAAGTCGTTTTTGCACTGGTATCTGATACCACGGTTAAAAGGCGTTTTTGCAGTTATCGTGGTATCTGAAAAAGTCATCTCACTTTCATTGTCGCCAACAAAAGTGCCTAGGATTTTGTCGAATTGGTTGGAAAGTTTGGCCCTTAGTGATGTGACTGAATTTCAGTTTTTCTTTGGAATGACTTCGAAAAGCGCAATTTCGGCAATTGTCGTTTTTGAAGAGCAGCCGTGGTAACAGATACCATGATAACTGCAAAAACGATTAACTGTAGATCCAGTTACCGTGGTAATAGATACCATGGTATCTGCAAAAACGCAACTAATGTCTTTGAAGAACCTCTTTCCGTGAGTCTTAAGGCTACGGCCACCTAAGCTGTTGAAATTGAAATTGAGGATGTCGTCAGCTTCGACGTTTTCACGCATGCCCATCACAGGTTAATGTTTATAGTGAGCCTGAAGAGGATCTTTGCCGAGAAGGGCCGCAACATCGCTAGAAAAGATTGAAACAGTTAGCTGTCCACTGATATTAAAGGACCTGCCTTACCTATAATACTAACGCAACCTACTTCCATAACCACTCCATATATTTCTAAACCCGCAGACCCCAATTTCGTACGGGACATTCTAAGCCCTCTTACAAACCATGCTGGTTTTCTCGCTTGCCGTTTTTTGCTACCTTCGATGTGGATCACGACGGTTGCGAGAAGATTTTCCATCAGAACAACCGGTTATGTAAATTGTTTCCCTGTTTTCGCTACAAGTCAACGGGTCTCGGAAAAGGCTTATAACAACAAAATCTTATTTGTTAAAAGCACAGCCTAGTTTTAAAGTATTCAAATGTTTTAAAATACTAGTTGAAGAGTAAATAGTACGAGGGGTCCTTTAAGTTTGTTGTTCTCCACTCCTGTTGAACTGCATTATAAGCAAGAAACCAGGGGTCTTCCAGTAGTTGATTAACGAGGTTAGTAGAAAGTCGGTGTATACGCGTCCCATAAAATTGAAATTTTTATAAATTCTACGTAATTTACTTGGGCTATTGCACCGATACCTTACCAGTATTTTTATCGGTGTTTTACATGTTTTACCGACGTACTTTATTGCTCTTTGTACTTGTCGCCATAAAAGAGCTTCCCAGAAAGGCACCAGGTATATATGATATTAGTTGCGTTTTTGCAGATACCATGGTATCTGATACCACGGTATCTGATACCACGGTCAAAAGTCGTTTTCACAGTTATCGTGGTATCTGATACCACGTTCAAAAGGCGTTTTTGCAGTTATCGTGGCATCTGATATTCAGACACCACGCTCCGATCGTGGTAACTGTTCGTGGTATCTGAAAAGCGATCTCACTTTCATCAAATTTTATCAAATTGGCGAGAAAGAAGTTTAGCACTTAATACTCGTTTTTGCAGAGCAACCGTGTATCAGATACCACGGTAACTGCAAAAACGACTAACCGCGGATTCAGTCACCATGGTAACAGATACCATGGTATCTGCAAAAACGCAACTATTGTTTACTGCCATTTTTGAGGGAGTTAACTCGGAATCATTCTCGCATTTACAATGTCTAGATCACGCACGACCGCTGGTTCGCTGGTTCAAACCCGGAATTCTGAATTCATTCCGGATTCTTTTTGCAGTGAAACCTGGGGGTGGAGATATGGGTCCGGACAGCTGCGGTCCAATGATGGGACAGATCAAGATGGAGGACCAGATGGGCCCTGGACATGACTTTGGAAATAGTGAGTTTCGTATTATCTAATAGGCTATTGGATAGGTTTCTTTAGCTTATATTCAGTTTCCATCAAAACAAATCATTTCAGTATGGCTTTTCTACAATAACAATATTAGAAATTGGAGCAGATCGTATGCTAATAGGCCATTGGATAAATTTCTCTAGATTATGTTCACTTTCTCTAAAACAAATTATTTCATTATGTTTTCCTCGTCAGATAAGATTAAAAGTTTAAGAATACCGTATATAAGATTTTGCTCATCCGACAACCTCCCAGACGTCCCCCTCGCACTCCCATAGCACACAGTTCATGCTCATAAGCCAACGGATAAATTTCTTTAGGTTATATTCACTTTAACCAAAACAAATTATTTCAGTATGTTTTTCTCTTCAAGTAAGATTACAAATGTAAGAATATCGTATATAATATTTTGTTCCTCCGACAACCTCCCATAGCACACAGTTCATGGTAACAGGCAATCGGATACATTTCTTTAGGTTATATTCACTTTAACCAAAACAAATTATTTAAAATATGTTTTTCTCTTCACATAAGATTAAATGTATGAGAGTACCGTATATAAGATTTTGTTCCTCCGACAACCTCTCAGACGTCCCCCTCTCCCTCCCATAACACAGAGTTCACGCTTATAGGCAATTGGATACATCAGGTTGTAACTTGTATTCACTTTCCCCGAAACAAATTAGTTAAAATATGTTTTACTCTTCAAATAAGATTAAAAGTTTATGAATACCGTATATAAGAATTTCGTTCCTCCGACCACTTTCCAGACGTCTCCCATCAGGCCCGTATGCAGGAATTTTTTTCGGGGGGGGGGGGGGGGGGGGTTGCCTTTCCGGGTTTTTTTTTGCCTGCGGGTCGGACAAAAAAGTACATAAAAGACATAGATCAGAGGGAAAGCCTATAAAAATGACTATTTTTGTTTGTTTCGGGGGGGGGGGGGGGTCAACTATCGGGGGTCAACCCCCTACCCCCCCCCCCCCCCCTGGATGCGGCCTTGTCTCCCCTCCCCCCCCCCCCCACACACACACACAAATCATGCAAGTCTCGAACCCTGTCATGAATTCGGATTGGTAAAGTAAACAATTTTAATATGGCTTACACAGCTAGTCTAGTAGCCACAACTAGTACAGACAGGATTGCCAAGAGCTCGACTCGTGTCACACTTGCTGACAAAAAGGTGCTTTTTGACACCTCGAATTGTGTGGTTGCATTCCGCTGCACAACGCGCAAATTGGTATAACTGAATTTGTAACAACATTTCTTAACTGTTACACCACGGTTTTGTAACAAAATTTAATCGGAAATGAGCTTTATTTAAGGCTTCAAACTGTTTTTGTGTGCAAAATCAACGTAAAGTTCATGTTTTGACCGTGTTTTTGGGGCGGTAATTCGTCACTTACGAAAAGTAATTGAAAAAGTGCTTTCTGACCTAAAAAGTGTCATTCGCAAACAAATTGTCACTTTCAGAAAATGGGTCACAGTGTCATCCAGAAAGAAAAAGTGTCAAAAAGCACCAAAAATGTCACACTTGGCAACACTGAGTACACAACTGAGCTAAAAGTAATTATACCACCACCAAAGTTGCCCTCTCCAAATGTTCTGGGTTTCACTACTTTCCTATAAACCAATACATACAGTAATCCATCCCGTTCATAAAAGTAAAAGTGCCAGTAGTTAACAGGGGTTGGCAAATCACTACATACCTCCCAAGTTTCCTACAAAATAGCTGTCACACCCCTCCGTCTAACAAGCCACACCCCTTCCTTCAAGAGATGATGTATCTTTGAGTAAAAACTTGTTGTCTGATCCCCTAAGTAGATATACAGTCTAGATGTTTGATATAGGTTGTACTTATTTGAATTCATTTCATCTGTCCATCTGTCTGGTTTAACAGCTGAAGAGGACCGTGGTATTTAATATGCCAAAACGTTAAAATAATTGAAATGACAGGAAGTTAGTAGAATCCGACAACTTGGTCTGATGTAACATGTTGCACTTAATTTGATTGCGTATGTTCATGTATCTGTATCTAGTCTAACAACTGAACGGACCGTGGGATTCAAAAATTGTAGTCGTTGTTTTTCTTCGTGTTTCACCATACTCCATCTCTTTCTCCTTTATGTTGTTGATGGGTAATAAAATATTTCATTAATTCATTCAATATGCCAAAAGGCTAAAAATAAATGAATTAAAACCGTCTTATTCTCGCCACGACTTTAAACTCGGTGGCCCTGCCTCTCATTTTATACATCGCACCTTTCTGGCGAATGTTGACTAACACTGATAAAAAACAAATTCGCTCTACTTATTTTCGTTCCTGTAAATTCCTGCTCCGCCTCCCTCCTTGGACCCAAAATAGCAAAATCGTCACTAGTTACATCATCACTGACCCACTTACAGCAGTTGGACAAATTATACAGAAGTACAGCAATAACATTAAGCATCGATGGGAGAGCATTCCTCTACAATATGATAGTTTTGTAGGTAGGATAATGTTGTCGTAGTCTTTATGTTTGTCTGGTCTCCTCTTGTTATAGTGTTTCCTTCTTCTTTTCTTTCTTTATTCCTACTCCGTCTATGCCATGTGCTTTTTGATGGGTGAAGAATAAAATTATTATTATTATTAAAGGACCCCTCTTACTTATTCTCCCTTTTATACTATACGTAGCTCCCATGTGGAATTATAAGCTTCTTAAATCCCCACCTTTCTCCATTGTTTCGTTTTGTAACTACGAATTCTTAGCGCTTTTTCGGCCTTGCCGAGTTTTCCCGTCACCCAACGAAAAGTTTGCCGGAATCTTCAATGTCCGCTGACAACTCTTTCACACATAAGGATGTGATAATCTTCTATTTATTACTTCTTTTATTTGCTTAGTTTCCCCACTTTTTAACCAAGGCCCGATGCGTTTTCAAATGTTTTGCGCCCAGCCGCCGCGTCGGAGAGCAGGAAGGCTGGACACAGTCGACAAGCGCTAACAAGAGAATCGCTAGTTTCAAGTGGAAAGTAATGGTATTTTCGAAAACGTTTTTTCTGATCCCTTTCATAGGGAAAAGATCATTTCTAGTAAGAGTTATGCTTTAACAGGAAATCCATTGAACCCGACCAGTTGGTCTGATCCTTGAGAAGTCTGATGGTACGGATAGGCATGCGCACCGCCTTAGATTGAGTGAGCCAATTATTAACGCTCGTTTTTTTTTAGTGGGAGACCCGATGGGCGGTCCGATGGGGCCTATGAATCCCATGATGGGAGGAAATATGGGGGACATGGGAGCTCACAAGCAGCCAAGTACGCTGGACGCGCAGTATATGCAGCAGCAATCGCAAATTTTTGTGTTCTCAACTCAGCTAGCCAATGAAGCGGCAGAGGCAGTGATGCATGGACAATGCCCGTCCATCATAGCGTATCACTGCAGCCAACCTGGAACGAAAAAATTCTTGGAGGTTAGTAGCAATTTCCGATATATAGCAATTCTGCTTGGGCTAACGTTTCTGATATATAGTAATTCTGCTTTGGATGAATGGGCTAACGGACGTTCTTTTCTTTTAAGAAACGCTCTTTATAGGTTATTGAGAATATACAGGTTGCTGCAATAAAGTTTCACAAATGACTGCTAATCCCATGTATTTTCGGTCCAAGAGGAATACTGGCAATCTGTTTTCTCCATATCCTGCTAATTCTTCTGCCCAATTTTTACGTAGTTTCATCCCATCATTTATTTCTGGTCATATCTTGTGAGTGTATTAGTTAATTTATTTCGTTCCTGTGTATTTCGTAAATTTGTATTCCTCTTCTAGCTTTTAGCTATTTGGATAAAACTTGATTGACTGATTGATTGTTTTTGTTGATGAGGCGGTATTCAATTCAATTCAGTATAATCTAAAAAACAGATAACGGATAAGCCGATGGGTTCTTTTTACGTCAAAGCATAACGGCATAACAGAACAATCTACAAGTATATACAGTTTTGCGACATTTATAATTACGTCTTATAATAAATACGGTCAATAACACGCTAGACTACGATTAATAAAATACAAATAACTTGTTAATTGACAATAACTTGTCAACTTGTTTAACAATAACTTGTTAACAAATAGCTGTTAATGTGACCAAGACTGCCGAGCTATTTAAACAATCTATGACTTTGTCCTTTATCCTTTAAAGATTTTATGATTTTTGTGTGCGTAGAAGCTACGCCCCCTGCCCCCCTGAAATGACGCCTCAAATTTTTTTTTATTGTATTTCCTCTGTCGCCCACTTTTTACCTGTCGATGCCTAGTATTCATAGAAAGTGGAATAGTGGAAAGAATTTCGCATACTAAATATCATGGAATTTTTTTCGAAGAAGCGGAGTAAATGAAAGAAAATAAATAAAACACATAAAGTCACATTAGTGTTGACTGGGAACACCTCGTTCAGTTGTTTGGCTGATATGTGTTTTAGAGAATCATGCGCCCAACACTTTGACTGGGATTGGTTACCGGGTAATCGGTAATCGGTAATCGTGGCTCATACATTGACCTGCAAATCCTATCTGCTGCTAGGCTAAGAGAATTCTAGACATTTGTGTTTATTAATGTAAAGAAAATCAGTTTGGTGAATCAGCAGGGACGTGTTTTCTGGGGAGGGCTAAATTTGTTTCATCAGTCCATCACCACCAAACCAAATTGGCTAGTATGTATGTATATATATATCGTTTGTTGACCGAAATAGCAAAGATAGCTAGCAAAGGTAAGGAAAGGTACAATGACAAATGACAAATAATACCAGATAAACACGGCTAAGAACTTTTAAACAAACGAACAAAGTACGGCACAAACGAGTTCACATATCTTTCAGTTGGATCCGCTGGATAATTTGTTAATTTAGCTTTGTTTGAGTGGGTTTGAGTACGCGTGTTGGGCCTGCTTTTATTTTGTTCAACATACTCAAGCAACATTGATCTGTGAAGTTTAGAATTTAGACATTTGTGGCCAAAACTTGTTTTTAAATGGGCAAAGACTTGCAAAGCAAAGACTTGAGGGTCCTGGGCCTATCCTGGCTGGTCCCGGGCTTTATGTAAACCGCACAGCAAGGAAAAACCGTAAAAAGTTTCTAACAGTAACTAGCCATATTCGCTAAATGCGATAGTTGCATGCTTAACCAGGACTGTCAAAAAATTTATTTGGATCTTTGGATCTTTGGATCTTTTTTTATTTGGATTGGCCTATCCTGGCTGGTCCCGGGCTTTATGTAAACCGCACAGCAAGGAAAAACCGTAAAAAGTTTCTAACAGTAACTAACCATATTCGCTAAATGCGATAGTTGCATGCTTAACCAGGACTGTCAAAAAATTTATTTGGATCTTTGACTTTCTTCGTGACAAACCTGTAATTACGTGCAGTTCGGCTGACGTCTTTTCCTCCTTTGTGACGTACCTGATCGAATTAGATCGAAAAATTGTGGAGTCGATGCGCTTCTCACGAATGAAAAAGCCGAGGGGCTGCCCAGTCTCGGTTTCAGTGTACAAGTGCCCGGTCGGTCGGTGCCGGAACCGGTTGCCTTCAAAATAAGCATGTTTAGAAGCGGGAATCGCCTAATTTATGGCTGGCACCGCTGGTTTTGGTCGGTGCCCGGAAAGGGTGTACAGCAGGTGCCGGGGAGTGGGTAACCTCTCGGGAAAAGTCGTCCGAAGTTGGCCGCTTGATTTATCATTATTTTCCAAAGCGTCTCGGATCTCGCTGTTTTTGCATGGTGGTGGTGGTGGAATAGGGTCAGATGTGGAAAGAGGCGTTACTAGCCAAAATGTTTGGGGCGGGGTCAAGGTATTTACCGACTGGCTGGTAATTTTTACCGACTGTTTTTGCACATAAAAACAACTATTATAGAGAAAAACGACTGTGTTGACGAAACAATCGGCTGATTTTAAGAAAACTACAATTTTTAAGAAAAAATCGACTATTTTTACGAGAAACCGACTGTTTAAAAAAAAAAATCGACTGTTTCCAAGAAAAATCGCGGTGCTTCGCGCCGACTCGACTATTTTTTACAGACTGGCCTACAACATTCGGGGAGGGGGGCGCCCCCCCCCCTAGTCGTGACGCCCCTGGGTGTGGAGGAAGGTGGCCTATGAGGGTTGGTTACCACTTTTTTAATTTTTGGGCTCCTTCCGACAAATTTCTGCCAATTTTCGGATTTACATGGAATGTTTCGTGTTCATCGGGCTTACCAACTCGGTTGTTAATTTGTAATTGTATATACCTTCAGGGCATAAATTGTCATGTTTTAGTACATTCGGGAAAACACCTTTTCGTATTAAATGTTGCCTTTCCAGTCATGAATAAATTCCGTATTGTGCACGACACGGAATTTACACGATTTTTTGGAACTTGCACGGAATTTTTCGTATTGACGAAAGAAGAATTGTTTTTAATACAGATCATGGGATCTTACGTAAAACGAATATATATATAAGGAACATTTCTGACATTGTGAGTTTCCAAAATACTAACGAAATACTAACGCTAACATCAAATTTAGCCTATGCTGCGTTCAGTTAACCTTATACCAGTTCAGAGCTCCATGTGGATTACCCCTTGTTTGTCTCGTCTTGTCTCTCCACGCATTGGACAGGAGAAATACTGACCAGGACGTTCGGAAAACTTTCAATATACCTTCTCCAGGATTCCGTCTCCCAAGCGATAAATAATCTGCCCTAGGGCAGAACACCAACTTTATTTCCTTCCTCCCTTTTTAATCCCACCTTGAAAAATACCCCCCCCCCCTAACTCTTTATCCTTTGCATAATATATCAGATCCTTTGCAACCCCTTTTTTTTCGCCAGTACTCTTGATGACTAACTATTCTTGCCGATGCAAAATCGCCCTGTACCTAGCGGAAGAGCCGGAAGCGGTATCTCAGCTGCCCCCAAACATCGCCGTGATTGGTTAACACAGGATTGAGTTGTTGAGCTCGAGTTGTTAGTGCTACGTTTTCTCGTTCTTCCCGAAGATCACTGGCGTGTTTTGGACATATAGAGTATTGCAAGGCTCCTGTTCCAGATATAGTAATATATATCTTGATTCTCTGTGGGTTCTTTGCGGTCCGTAGATTTTCTGTACACAATGCTTTTGTTGCGTCTTCGCAAAAGCAGCTACACTCGTTGTGAATGGCTTATATTTCAGTGTGAAAGCAGCAACACTTGCCAGTCGTGACATAAGCATACTTAGAGGACTCGCAATATGGCTCGGTAACAAATCTAATTATCAGAAAACTGACTCATTATTCGCCGATTCCAAACATGGACCGCGGCACTGACAAGATCTTTGGCAAGCCCTTGCCTGCATATTTTAGAGAAGAAACCTTGCAAAAAGTGTGTCTGTGATTGCCGCTTGCTAACTTTAATTGTAATTCACAGCATGGGTGTATTCGACAATTAGTGATCTATTCTAGTGGACTGCTGGAGAAGTGGGACTGTGCTAGTAGCTAAGGTGGAACCGTTCCTCACCCCTGCCTAAAATCTGCAAGCTAAAATATGACAAACCTCCACAAAATGTCCGTCCGTCCGTTCGTCTTACGTCCTTAATTGTTCGGTCGATCGTCAGGTCCGAAATGTCAACTTTCCTAGCCTATGTTATTTTTCTTGCTGAACATCCAAGATTTTTTCATTAAAGTAGTTTTCCTTAAATGCAAACAGCATTCATTAGTTCTTAAACCCGGAGACCCAAATTTTATTTATTACATTCTGAACCTGCTAACGACTCCTGACCAATTTTTGCACTTGCCGTGATTCACTAGTTTCTATGGGCATTAGCACGAGTGTTCACGTCTCATGCCACGGAGGCGTAAAACCGGTTATCTGAATTTTGCCTAGATTTTGCTCAGTCAATGGGCCTTGGAAAAGGCTTAAAACAGCCAAGACCGTGGATAATTTGCTAAAATCAGAGCCTGGCTTTACAGTATTTAGACAGTTTTGAATATTGGAACATAAACAGTAAATATCAATCAATCAAATTTATTTCCAAATAGCTCAAAGCTAGAAGAGGAGTAACATATTTAGGAATTACACAAAAACGAAACAAATTAACTAACACACTTCAAAGACATGACCAGAAATAAATGATGGGATGCAACTATGTACAGATTGGGCAGAAAAATTAGCAGGATATGAAGAAAACGGACGACGGGAGAGGAGGGGGAATTGACGGCCCATCTGGGGACAACACACTATCCTTGCTCCAAAAATTTTGAAAGACTATTTCTGCGGTAAGATAATTTAGTGCGAGGTGTGCTTTAATTTTTAAATGGGTCCAGCCGTGTGGGCCTCCCCAGTTATTAACGTTACAAACTATTTGCGTTCTATCCAGTGGCGCTAAACTGATTAGTCAGCTATAAAAAAAAATCTAAAAAATATCTTTCGGTATTTTGGCCGTTCTTGACAAGGGTCCTCTTCAGGAGAGGAATACTGGCAATCAGTTTTCTCCATATCCTGCTAATTCTTCTGCCCAATTTTTACGTAGTTTCATCCCATCATTTATTTCTGGTCATATCTTGTAAGTGTATTAGTTAATTTGTTTCGTGTCTTTGTATTTCGTATATTTTATTCTTCTTCTACCTTTAAGCTATTTGGATATTAAACTTGATTGATTGATTGATTGTCGCCGGGGCGTCTGGACTGGCATTGTGGTGTACACCCATTTTGGGACTTGACAGGCCCTCTGTTGATTGTACTGCGTCAGTCAAGCTAAATCGAGATTTCTTTTATAGAAACATCCACTGAAGATCAACCAGTTCAGCCGTAACTCCTCCCAGATTCTTGCAAATCTTGCAATGAAGAAGGGTCCGCCTATGGGGCGTGGTATGGGCTTCGGCGGGCCAAGCATGGTGGGCGGAGGAGGTAACATGATGAGCGACTTCATGTCCGGCGGTCCTGGAGGCCCGATGGGACCCAATGGGCCGATGGGACCAGGAATGGGCGGCTGGAATCAGGTAAACAAACTTTAAATTGAACCAAGAACAAATAATCAGACAGAACTTTTGTCTTTAGTCGCATGCAGTGACTATGAAAACCCCGACAAAATTGAGCGGACCTAGAGGTATTTACTCTAGCTTTGAGCTGATGTTGATACCCGTTTACTCCTCTTCCGTCTTCACCGTTGCTTATCGCACACGAAATATTGAAGGAGGCGTACTCCGCGCGCCGACCCGCTCTGGAGCGCGTCCATAGACCCAATCAGCTTTGACTGCTATTCATTCGATGAAATCCATTTTCCGTGGAAAGCCGACAAACGGAGTACCGCATTTGTATCGGATTTTCAGCCCTGTTCATGGATGGGCGATGTGTAACTAGACTGTCGGGTCTCAACCCTTTCGGTTAAATTTGAAGTTGTGTAGCCTATAGAAGGGCAAATGCGAAACGTTCTTAAATTAGTAAAGTCCTGTCCCTTATCACATTCCGTGCTTTGCCAGGACCAGGTTTGCCGTTTCGTTCTAAAGTTTGAAGGAAATCTCCTCCCCCCCCCCTCGTACCAGTCGTACCTCGACCTGACCTATTCTACCTGGAAATATTAGTTGCGTTTTTGCAGTTATCGTGGTATCTGATATTCAGATACCACGGTCCGACCGTGGTAACTGGTCTTGATATCTGAAAAAGCCATCTCACTTTCATCAGTTTTAGTAAAATTGGTGGGAAAGAAGTGAGGCACGTAGTGGCGTGACTGAATATCAGTTTATCTTTTGGGATGACTTCGAAAAGCGCATTTCCGGCAATTGTTGTTTTTGCAGAGCAACCGTATATCAGATACCACGGTAACTGCAAAAACGACTAATTGCAGATCCAGTTACTGTGGTAGCAGATACCACGGTATCTGCAAAAACGCAACTATTATACCTGACAATGTTAACGGAAAATGTGCAAAGCAAGCGTAGCAAGCAGCGTTGCCGCTGTTAGAGCAGATGCGCGTGACGACCTTATACTGTCATAAGTTTCATAACAGTTAAGACAGGGATTTGCAGTTTCAATTGGTAGCGTTTGGGATGTTATCTGTTATGGTTTTGAAAACGTTATGCGTTGAAGGTTTTGCACAGCAAGCATTGCAAAGAAGGGCCCCCAAAATGCCAAAAAAGGATCTGCTGACTTTTCCGAAATCAAAGTCAGCTGATATTTTTCCGGCGGTGTTTCTCTTCTTGTATCCATACAGTTTAATGCGTAACGTTTGCAAAATCATAACAGCTAACATCCCAAGTTTTGTTTGTTGAAACTGCGGATCCTCATGTTATCTGTGAATGAATGAAATTTTTGACATTTTAGTCAATTCAGTTTCCTGCATCAAATACGGTGACTCCTTGCTATGGCCTACGCTGTAAAAAGTTTCCCCGAATAAGGCTTAAAGTTATTTGCTACTGGGATTAACCTTATCTCTTGAGATAAGATTAATCCGAATTAGAAATAAGATTATCTTTTTAGAGACAAGATTAATCCCAGTAGCAATACTGCAAGATTTTTTTTTAAAGTGTACCTCTCTGTGACATTTGTCTGAAAATAGCAGTCATTTGATTAGTTTCGCTGAGAAAGGATAGAAAAACTCTTATTCGCTCTCATATCTCCGAAATACGAATACCGATTCAGTCGTTACTTTGTATTATTCCGAATCGCATTCGCATACCAATATGTTATTGTTGTTGTGAGACAAGGAGGAATTGTTAAAGGACCTGTCTTACCTGTAATACTAACGCAACCAACTTCCATAATCACTCCATATATTTCTAAACCTGGAGACCTCAGTTTCGTACGGTACATTCTAACCCCTCCAACAAAACCACGCTGATTTTCTCACTTGCCGTGTTTTGCTACCTTAGATGTGTATCAGGCTGTCGATGGTTGTCTGCGAGTAGTTTTTCCACGAAAAACCGGTTATGTAAATTGTTTCCTTGTTTTCGCTATAAATCGACGGGTCTCGGAAAAGGGAAAACTGTTGGTCATTTGTTGAAAGCACAGCCTAGCTTTAAAGTATTCAAATATTTTAAAACACTGTAAGTTGAAAAGTAAATAGTGCGAGGGGTCCTTTAAAGTTTAACCGAAAGGGGCTGAGGTATGACAATCTAGTTACCACCCATAACTTATTCACTTAAATATGCCTGAAGACCTGATGAAAACGCGTTACTTCGTTGCTCCGCTATTCACGATAGTGATTTTTGAATAGTGGACTCTCTGTCGGATTTGTGGCACCTCTATGCGCTTGTAACTGTGTTGTATGCTTGACAAAAAAAGGTTTACAGAAAATATGAATTCTGGCACTAAGCAGTCTTCACCGAGCCCACTACTGGCCGTTGAAAAACCGAGTTTGTGTTGAGATTCAATTTTCCGCGTCAGAGTAGAATTTGCACTGTGGGGACAGCCGTAGATATTCTGAACGTCACTACTAGAGTGGAAAATAAAAAATCCCCTAGCAGAATCCTATAATTCAGTTTATTCAGTTAAATGATACGAAAATAAGCTGGCTTTTCAGTTAAACTTTAAGCGCAACATCCATCCATACTTATGATCCCTTCTTTGGAACTTAACAAACATATTGGCGTGAATGGAATCGCTATCAATTTATTTGATATATAGTATTTAATTTGTCACCTTGTACTTCCGGGAATGGATTCGGATCAACCTCGTTCGAAACCCTTTTGATTCTACATTATGTTTCAGGGCAATTGCGACTCGATGCCGGGTATGGGCCCCGTGACTCCGGGCGGTATGGGACCACGCATGGGCATGCCGGGAAGCATGGGCCCTGGCATGATGCCATGCTGCCCCATGCCCCATGGCAATATGGTACCATGCGGACCCGGAAGCGGCCCCCCTTGTTCTCAAAGTGGGCCCATGGGAATGTCCAGTAAGTCGCAAATGGAGGGCAACATGATGTCGCCCCTACCAAGTGGAAGCCCGATGATGCCCGGGGGCCCACAAAACAGACCCGGTCCAGGATCCATGGGCGGTATGATGGGGCCGGGAAATATGCAGATGAACAGCGCGATGGCAGGTAATGGATGCTTCGAATGTTTATGCTAGATTACTTCACTGTTAAAAGTTAAGTTAATTGCAGTATTTGCTACTGGGATTGATCTTATCTCTACTGAGATATGATTAAAGGACACCTGGAAGAAGAGTACCAAGTATCATCCCTATCTGTATGACTTCCCTTAACATTGCCTGCAGAAAACCCAATCCAAATACGAAATAATGTTTCCAAGCTATGATTTTTGCTCCATTTTGAATCTGTCCTTATTTCAGTACCGAACAACTTTAGAAATGAACAAATGTCTCCAATCAACCCTTCTTCTGGAATATATTTTAACCAGTTAAGCCTAAACGTTTATCTAGAAGAAATTCCAGTACGATCCGGCCAGCGCTGTACAAGATTTGAATGAAGGTTAATCTCGATAGCAAATACTGCAAAAATTTTTTATAGTTTAGCTCGAGTTAGCTACGAGAGGTCCGTTACTGACAGGGCTGCATAGGTTCCTCGGGTGGGAAATTGGTCTTTCAGATTGAGAACGCAAAATGCTAGTCTGCGTTGCGCATGAGCTGCGTTGGTCCTTTCTCATCACTAGAACTCGTGCTTTTCCGTCCAAACAAGCTCTAAGGGGGACAGAATATTCATTTTTTCAAGGTTTAAACGTATTTATGGATTAATATTCTCTATGCTGTATTCGGTATGTATTCTATACTGTTTGGAAACAACAAGTTAGACGTTAATATTTTTGGAAGAGTTGTACAAAAGGCTGTGCTTTTAATAATAAATAAGATGGGATTTGATCGCTTAGAATAAGGCCATGGCAATAATAATAATAACATTGAATTAATAATATTTTGCGCTCAACTGTGTGATACCCGCGTAATGCTTCCTTGGCAGTTCCGTCGCCCCCTGTGGGTATGCTTACGATCCTGCAAAAATTGGGAGTGACTGAATTGTTTTGTGGGGTGAGGATTTCGTGATATAATTGCTGTTATCAAGACAGATCGAATGCCTCTGGCACTTCAATAAGTTACAGCTCTGAAGTTGCCTGATCGTTCCGAACCAGTTTCTTTGAAATAATTACAATCTTATAGGAAGTAATTTGGTTAAGATTAGATGTGGATAGATGTTACGTGTCAAAAGACATGATCAGTGGTTGTATTTGAAACGGGAATGGAACATGACCTGCAACTTGGCAAGATGAAACTTTTTTTAGTTTTAACTGTTCGGGAGGTTTTTTGTAAAAGTGAGCATAGGCCAATAACGCATGTGTTTATTTCTTGTTTTTGATTGGTAGGAACAGGTAGTTTTATTGGTCAGAGATTTCTGTTTCCGCTTAAGAATAATTCTTGCGGTGTGCTGGATTGGTAAGTAACGTGCGATTAAGGGCACTGACAATGCAGCCGTTAATAACTGAAATATGTAAGTGCAGATGGAAATATGATTCGCATGAAAGTAGGCGTACTTCCGTTCCATGTATGGTGCTCCCCCCCTCCCCCCAGGTATACGTAAAATACGACGACAGCAGTAACCGCAAATCCAACGTTGGAGGATGGCCCAGGATCGGCCAAACTGGAGGCTTGCTGTCGCTTCCTTTTATAATAATAGTTCTGTATTCCTATAAGAGCCATTAACAAATTGCTAACTTTGGGTCCTAAACATTAGAGGACCCATCGTAGCTGCAGCTCAACGCGACCTACTCCCATAGTCGTTCCATCCCTTTTTAAACCCGGAGAACCGAATGTAATACGGTATATTCTATCCACCTTAACGCCATTTCACTGGTTTTCACGCATGCCATGTTCCGTTAAATGTTCCGACGACTGTTTACGTGAACCTCGGTCGTGAGAAAAAAACAGTTGTATGAGTTTTTCCCTGTTTTTGGTAGAAGTCGAAGGGCCTGGAGATAGGCTTGAAACAGCCAAAGCCGTGGGTAAGCTATTAAAAGCAGAGCCTGGTTTTAAGCATTCAACTATTGTAGAATATTGAAACATGAACAGTAAATAGTGAGAGGTGTGCTTTAAACAATAAAGCTGGGGCTAATTATGTATGACGAATAAAGAGCTACATCACTTGACAAATTTTCAACCGACAAGTCCATTACTTGACAAAAATGTTCGGCAAATTCGCAGTAAACAAACTTACCATTCGGCAAGTTGACAACGTGCAAGTAGTCTTGTCGTTGACAAAATTGCCCTATGCGGAGCTGTCCGACTGGGAATTGCCCAGTGAAAACTTGCCGAGTGACTTGCTGGGAATGGGGGTGGGGGGGGGGGGGTAGAAGTTGTGGCCCATCAAGGATCGTCTGCGTTTGTCTTGTGTTTGGTCGGGTGTGGTCCGGAATCTTCACATCTGGTACAAGCTATGGGCCAGTCTAAATAAGCGAGCGAGGTCCAAAACACGCCACTGAACCTCGGGTGAACCTCTCATCATACCCATAAGCATCAGTGGTGATGCTACTAGGTCATTCCAGAAGAAGTAAACCTTATAAAACTACAGTGAAACAGCGATCACGGTTGGCTATTTTTGCTGAAGCTACCACATGTTTTAGTAGAAAACTTTGATACTTTTTGCTTACACTGAAAACTGTCTTTTAGGTATGAACAAGGATCTTCTCGGTGTCAAAATCCCCGACGAAAATTTGACACCGCAACAGATGCAGCATCGAGCCGAGAAACTCGCGAAAATGAAAATCATGAAGCAAATGCTTTTTCCGGAACACGGTCAAGGTGGGCCGGAAGGTATGGGGCCCATGAACCCTGGAAATGGCTCTAGCCCGTGCCCACCCGGGGGCCCCGGAATGATGGGCCCTGGAATGATGAATCCGATGAATCAAGGGCCTGGTGGAATGAACCAAGGAGGTGGTCCTATGATGGGCATGCCAATGATGGGCAATAAAATGATGAATATGGGTCCGGATGGGCCGAACATGATGCCTGGCCCTGGCAGTGGTTTGAACTCGGCATCCGCGCAGATGGAGTGGCAAAAGTTACAAGCACAGTTTTTTGAAGAGCAGAGAAAAAAGAAAGGGTCTGGGCCCGGACCTGGGATGATGATGAGTGGTATGGGCCCTATGGGCCAAGGTGGAATGGGCCCCATGGGTCAAGGTGGAATGGGCCCTATGGGTCAAGGTGGAATGAGTCCTATGCAAATGGGATCACCTGGTGGGCCGATGGGCATGATGGGACCAGGAGGCATGCCTATGGGCATGATGGGACCTATGGGTGGACCGAGAATGGGTGGGCCTGCAGGTGTACGAATGCAAGGCCCCCCACCCCCTTATCCCCAGGGACAAAGGTCTGGAAGTGCAAGTGGTGGGCCCATGCCAAGTCCATTACAATCTCAAGGGCCGCCGTCTCCTCCCTTGTCATTGCCCTCTCCAAGAAACAATGCAAATATGGAGTCACCAGCCGACAGAGGATTCAATCAACGGCTATCGGGGAATATGGGTCCTGCCTCAGCCCCCGGCCATAGCCCCTCAGGGATACTGAATACCCCCCTGGATTCCCCCAACCCTGGGGGCAACCAGCCAAGGCCCATGGGCAATATGAGCAACCCGGGCACACCTGTTACAGGACCCGGCCCCCCTCATATATCCCCTGGTATGAGGAAAGATTCAATGGTACCTGATTTCAGTAGCTCTGTTGGAGGAATGCTGGGTGGAATGAATAACCCGAATAGTGGACCTGGTAAGTTATCTTTGGTCTGGTATTGTTATTGGAGGGGGGGGGGGCACCTAGTTTTGTTTTTAATTGTTGTTTTGTGTGACCAGAGAATATATGACGAAAAAATTCAATGCTCGGCTTCATCGTGAGAGCATTTTTGAAAATAAATTGAACTGAGTTGAAGGTAGCTTTGGGCTTTGCATAATTTTCGACGGCCCTTTTATCAGATAATTGAAAGTGGTAGGAATCCAAGGTGCCTAACCTTCTTTCGTAGGGTTAATTGAGTTTCTGTGCCGATCCATTTCCGAGAAAAGTATGTTTAAAAGTTTTAGTTCTATTGCAGATAAATATACCAAAAACATAAAGTTCATTTGATGTGGTCTCCTGGGGGTTTGGAAGGAGTTTTGTTATTAGTTCATAATTTCAGGACAGACGACATTGCATACGGATTGCTCATAAAATACTTCAGGAACAAAAGATTTAACTTCCCCTAAATGGTGCTTCGAAAATAAGCCATTTCCTTGTTATCGCTTGTTATTACCAGATCCCGGCGGAGACGATTTCAGAGATTGCACTTGCAAAACGTGGAAAATCCAAATACTCTCGGTCACGAGTGCTATGCGTTCTAAAACAACCCGTCTCTGTAGCTGGCAGACTGTAAAAAGTTTTTCCGAATAAGGATTAAATTTAACTGCAGTATTCTATTGAGATTAATCTGAAAAAGAGATAAGATTATCTTTTTAGAGACAAGATTAATCCCAGTGGCGAATACTGCAAGATTTTTTTTTACAGTGTAGTACCAAATAAATGTTTTGATTTCTGGATGTGAGGTTATACTAGTGCCGAAGTGTACAAGTAGAACAGACTTACAGATGAGTTCACAATTCCGTTAATACTGTCAATAGAATTATTTGTCAACAATGCAGATAATCTGGAATGTGTAATTACAACATGGATAAGAAAGAAGAAACACCGCGTTATTTGTCTATGCTAGTAAATGTGAGGATGGCAAACAGCACACAAGCGCCGTAATCATGAACCGGTGAAGAAAAATTGCCTAGGAATCGGCTGATTTTTGGGATCCCAAAACGAAAGTGGATGGATACCTTCGACATCGCAAAAGTTGTCCGTCCGTCTGTTCGTCTGTTAGCACGATAATTCTCGAAAGGGTTGAGATATTTGCACGAGGACTCTTTGGGTCAAAGTACAGGCCAAAAGCTAATGAGATAGTCGATTAACGGGTAAGGAGACATGCTGAATCCCAATATGAAAATCACTTTCTCGCCGGACAAATAGTTCACCCGGAATCCGGCTAAAACCGGAAAGTTTGTGAAAAATAAAAGTTTAACCTGAAGTTGACAATGTAGTGATAAGGAGGCATGCTGAATCCATATATGTAAATTATTTTCTCGCCGAACCAGTAGTTCGCCTGGAATCCGGCCATAACCTGAAAATTCCTTAAAAGTTAAAAGTTTTATCTCAAGTTTCAGTTTCAGTTTATTTCAAATATCAACACATATCGTGGCATGGGGCCAAATGGCGTGTTGAATACGTCGATAGACATGAAGGCAAATCAGTAATGTCTGTCATAATATCAAGATAAATAATTCAAACTGAATATGGCCTAACACAAAAACATAAAGTGAAACACACACAAGAATGACCAAACCTCATTGTTGAAAATATGTACAAATTTAGGGATAAAACTATTGCGGTACCGCTCCGTACGGTAGTAACGGGGTTCTAGCTTGGGTATTCGCTCCGCACACGCTCTTTGCGGACGCAAACGTTGAGGTTGGAAGAGAGGCGGCAGAAGGGAGCGGAAGGAGGGGTTCTGTAGGGACTTCATACCAAAACCTCTGCACAGCCTCTCCCGTCATGATGGAGGGTCTCAAGTTTAAAATGATTTAAAAGAAAAGAATAAGGCATTTTAGGCCCCCTGTATATAATTGTTGATTAGAGGTTGATCAGAGGTTCAGTATATGGGTAAGGAGATATGCCGCGTTCGTTTTTTAGCTTTTTTTACGGACAAATGGTTCGCCCAGAGTCCGAGAGAAACCGGAAATTTGGCTGAAGTAAGGCAGCTGGAAGTTTTGATCAGTTTCGTCGAAGCAGAGATTAGTGTAGGGGTAAACAAAATCACTGAATCCCTATCTGAACTTGGCTTTCTCAGATGATAGCCATTGGCCTTAATCTTTTTTCTAATTTTTAATATTATAAAATTTCAAGTAGTCTGGCGAAGACCGGATATCTAGAAGATCCAATTGTCTGGATCAAATATAAAAATTTTGGGATCCCATCGAAACCTTTGGTCTTTTTTATGTAATACTCTGTTCTGTAGGGTGGTAATGCGACATCAGGATAGGTTGTTCCGCCCACTGGACTGCATTGAAACGTGACTTTAGCAGATCCTTTTTATGTATATTCCTTTTTTTTTTCTTTGCCCACTGCAATAATAAACATACCCATGGAAATATGTAAGATAGGGGAGGGGATAGAAGACTGATAAAAAAGTAGGGCAGAATTAAAAATCAAAAACTGCTTTCACAGCTAAAACGCCGAATTTGAATTTATCGTCAACACAAAAGGAAACGCTTAGCCTAAACATGTAATAAAGTTCAACAAAATAAATGCTGATGAAGCATCGTAGCTGACGTATCCGTTGCATACATTATTTGAATAAATGTAATAAAGTTCGTTTGCCGTCAGTAATTTTTCACAAATAAAATTTATAGTAAAAAGCAAAAAACAAAGTGACTATAGACTGTGATTGTTGATTTATTGTAGAACTCGTCTGTAAACTCAGTCGGAAGGTGGAACACAGCATTAATGTATTTGAAGGGCCTTGTTTTTCTTAATTTCTTGCTAAAAATCAACAGAGCTGGACTGGATTGACCTGCGCAGTTCAGTTGTTGTGTTAATTATGAATGGAAGATCGAAAGAGAGCGTGTTCGTCTAGGTACCGTTCCTGAAAAGAAAGTGAATGAGTAATCAACTAAAGTGAATAAAGAAATAGAGAAATAATCAGTGCTTTAAAAATGTTCTATCGAGATGGGGTTCCTGAAAATAAAATGAATAAGCGAATCAGTGGCAAAAAGCAAAGCAAAATATCAACAGCATCCCATTTTAATGACAAGTGCCAATTAATTTGCTCGCGCATGAAGTGTTGTGCCGCATTTATTTGAAGTTAAAATTAAATAAAAATTAGTTTCCCCGCGTATAAAGTAGAATGGTACTTTATTCATTCACACGTTCGTGGTAGCAAAGCCAAAACTGTTGAACATTGTCAGGTACGAAATTCTATTGTAGCTACTTTTAAGGTACCTACAAATGGGCAAAGGTTGTTTAAAATTTCGACATTCTTTGATGTAAAACCTGTATTCAGTCAACGGATACGTTAGCTACGATGCTTTGGCCGCAATATTTTGGCCCTTCTTGGCAAGGGTCCTCGTGAGGCAGTCGAACCTCGGACAAGGCTGGGAAAGAAAGGAACCTGCAATCCAAACGGGGTTCGGTTGCAGGTTCATTTCTTCCCCAACGCTGTTCCTCCCCTTGCCAAGAAGGGCTTGCTGCCGAAACATCTTAGCTGACCCATCCGTTTTATCCATTTGACTGGATATATGTTTCCCAGTCATCTTGGGTCAAGGAGTATTAATTGACGTAAAATTGTTTTGGTAACGAGTGGGTCAGGCCGCTACTAATTGGAATTTTGTGACCTTCGTAGATACTGCTCGCTCTTGCCTTTCAGTTCAATTCACTTTATTTTTCAAAAAATTCTTCGTCAAGAAAAATAGCATCGGAAATGTCACAAAGACACTGATACAATGATATGCGAGTACATAGCATTTTTTTCTAATTTACATAACTGTATGATTTAAATACAGGTTAATTTCTTACATTGTTTTATGGGGGAGGGAAAAACTCGTTGTGATAGGGTGCGAAGTAAGTTTTCTACCAATGTCGAGGCATAGGTTCAGTCTCCGTTTCTACAGGGTATCAATCAATCAGTGAAATTTATTTCTTGCCAGTATCATTATAAGATAGTTTGGACGCGTCACAAAGAAGACAATGGTACAAATCTCACAACACGCACACTTGAGATTAAGCAAAAAGTATTGACAATTATAAATAAATAAACAAAATAAAAATCAAAAATATATTTACAATTACCCAAATCTTATATTTACAGTTTAATTCAGAAGAATGGAGTAAGTTACTTTTGGGCCTTTATGGATAATATAAAGTGTACGTTTCTGAATTCTCTCAACGCGTCAGTTTTGATCACTGCCTGTTGGATTTTTCAGTCAGTTTATGGTTTTTTAGTGTCCTGTTCCATTTTGGACGTCCTTTGTACTCCCGCTCTTTTGTCTCTCTTAGCTGCTTAGGAAAAAGGAATGGCTACTCTGAAAGAAAAAATCTTGCAGTATTCGCTACTGGGATTAATCTTGTCTCTACTGAGATAAGACTATCTCTAATTCGGATTAACCTAATCCCAGTATAGACAAGACTAATCCCAGTAGCAAATACTGCAGTTAACATTAATCCTTACTTGGAGAAACTTTTTAACAGTGTAAAGGTCGACTGCGCTGAACGGACACGTCAGCTGAATTTATGTGTGAATTCGGCTGACGTATCCGTTTAGCGCATTCAACTATGATTCGCAGTCAACTTGGGCTGAAGGAATATTTAACGGCTAAAGGAATTTTCCAACTAGTGGGTTTTCATTTCAGATATTATAAGTAGAGAGTGCTGACCTGCTTCCATTTCAGGTGACATGTATGGTCGGCCGATGCAGCAATTCCCAGGCCAAATGCAGCAAAGTCAGCAGAATGTTCAGGCTCCACAAAAAGTCCAAAATAATATGTCCGGGTCTGGAAAGGAGCCCAACTTAATGCCGGTTCCGTCGCCTCAGCAAATCCAGTATTTGACTCCCTTCGAAGGCCAAGAATTGACGATTCAGAAGCAACCGAACACGAGTCTCAGAGAAAGTGATTTGATGTCTCCAAGGTAGGTCTGAGGGCGAAATAGGCCCATAAAATCGTGATTGATTGGGGGGGGGGGGGGGAAGGGAAATAGAAACTGTAAATGATGAACTGAAAGATCAAAGTACTCCTCGGGTTAGACGTAACGGGTCGATTTTCTTATGAAGCATGGTGGGTTTAATTTTACAAGTAGTGAACTGAAAGACGAAAATGCTCCTCCGCCGGGACTTGAACCCAGGATCCTCCGCTTACGAGGCGACCGCTCTACCAATTGAGGTACCGAGGGAGCAGTTTTGTATTTCGAATAGGGCAGAGTAGAGTAAATTGTAATCAAGAACTGCTTTCACAGCGAAAACGCCGAGTTTGATTTCATTGCCAACCGAACAAGTTAGTTGTGGATAATTCGGCATAAGGAGAATTTAAAGTTAAAAAAAAAAGAGCAGTGTGACTTGATTATTGATATTGTGGAGCTCGATAAAATACCAAGTGAAGGTCTTTCTGTACCATTCATGCATCGGGGCCATTGGGGTTACTTTTAGTAACTTGTGGGGATTTTTCTCGTTCCGGTCGAAGCCGTAGGCGTGGGAAACCCTCGAGGAGGATACCATGCAGTCCGGGAATTGAATGGGTCCTTGTACCGGTACGTACCGATACCCTTCGCAGGGTATTTCTTCTTTCCTCCAACCCGGTGAGCTGGGACTTATTTCAAGATAGATAAACACGGGACCAGTTCAGTTCAGTCTTTGCAATCTTATCGTTAACCAGTATGCTTTTGAAACTCAAATTCCAAGCTAGTCATAGTCGAATTGGCATTAATCTATACCAATTCAGCGATCCAGCCGGATCTTTCAAGCAAACTGTCTCTCTTGTCTTCCTCGTTATCGCAGCATCCGCCACAAATAGATATTGCGATGGATTGATAAGCTAATGAACAGAAAAGATAGGATTTCACTTTTTAAATTGAAGGGTAGCGCAAAATTCATCGTTTCAAATTCAATTCAGTTTATTTCCAAAATCATTCACGGACTAGCCGAATTTTTGGTTTTTTGTCAACAAAACTGTATCAAGATAAAATGACGTCAAACGTAGAGTGAATAAATACACCAACAACAATGATGACGTCAAACGTAAAGTAAATAAATACAACAACAACAACAAAACAAGATTCTCAGACAGCAATAAAATTTCTAGGGTCACACCTGTTTTTGTGCTGGATGAAATAATCATAGAAGAGTTAGAGTTTAGATAATCATTGATGATGGTAGTGATCGATATGGAAGTGACATGAAGTAAACCGCCTGGATTGGAATGTTGAAAGTTGCTCCGCTGAAAAATTCACTCATTTTGCAGCTAGATTGCAGTGACAGTTCTCTCTCTCTCTCTTCCCAGCAACAAGCTGTTGGAACTTTTTTCCTCATTTGAAACTCCGGGCACATGCTTATGCTGCAAGGATTGGAAGAGCAGATGGCCAGAAAAGAAGTCGTGGGGGAGGGCATAGAGTTAGTTGCCTGGCGACTAGATATGGAGAAAATATCAAGGTGGTATCCTGTGCAGAGAAGCTTTTTGAAAGGTGTACGAATGTACTAGGTGTTACCAAAAAACTCGAGGGCCCTGGCAACAAAAAATTATGTATTATTATATAAATATCAATTAATTGTATCAATTTAGTGTACACAGTGTCTCGAGAAATTAATAGAGGTGAAAGCCTTTTTGCTGCAGCTATATTATTATTATTATAGACATAATAACAGTTATAAAAAATACCAATAAGGTTCAGGTTCTTTTTAACAATAAACTAAATATCTTAAAGTCCATAGCCCTTATGTTAAGAAGTCGTAATAAACCATGCCCTCGGTACTAGAAACGGATGGAAGTTTTGCTTGGTATTGCTGACCTTGTAAAAACATTCCTTCAGTAAGAGTTTTTATGTATGTTGGTTGTCATCTGTCCTCAAATAAACTACCAAATTTAGACATGCGTGGTCTGATCTTTGATAAATAGATTTTTATCTGTTGCTGGGAGGTCAGGAATTGGGGTTGCCTATCCGGCGGTTGCATGGAGGGGCTTGTGCTAAGCGTCTGTCAGCGATATCATGGCATTTTGCTGTTTTCGTTGGTTAAATAATCAACGTTTTGTTGTTGGCGTTAGTTTAGTAGTCCGCTGACTTCAAGCCAGTCTCTTTATTGTACTTTATTTATAATACGATTAGGGTTAAAGATGTTTGTGCGCAAATAATTAAAAAAGGTAGTCGAGCGGAGTGAGACCTTGTGACGGTTTCTAAAGCTTGTTGAAAGCGGAATGGAACGCGTTTACATTTTCTTGAAATGCGTTATGATGTGTTTAGACCAGAGCAAAATAACACCAATGAGTATCGTCAAGACCTATGCTTTCCTTGCTTCGTAAACGGGCCATACTCATAGCGCCGCCCAGTACGCTTGCGTCATTTGAAGCGAGATCCACTTGCGAGTTTTAAAATCTAGCAAAACTAAAATGCAGTTTGCATACATCGAGGAAACATGGGAGGTTGCATCTTTTTTTTTTTTGCTGTTTCCAGGGTATGAAGTTATTGGAGCCAGCGCTGGTGCACGACCGATTGAGTTTCAGTAGGGACGTTCACTATCGCTAGTGGTGCTAGTGTCGCTGCTATTCGACTTTGTATCACTTTTTTCAAGTCTTGGCGCTACTCCCTAGTGTTGTCTTGCTCTGGTTTAGACGAGCAATACAAGATAGAATTGCAGCCCCCAAATGCCATTATGCTGCGCCAAAAATTTAACCTAGCCAGAATAGGGCTGTCGTATTCGACCTTGAGAGTCGGCATCAGGAAACATTTCTTCTCCTTCTCCTGTGAGGTGGTCACCTTATTAATAGTTCCTTGATTACGAACACCTCCGCGCTTCCGAGAGACGAATGGCAGAGAGATAGATCGTGTCCAAAGAGAAAGAGGGGTCTCGCTATATAAAACACTAAACCCTACGGTATTTCAATGATATTAACTAGCAAAACTAGAACATTTGAAGACTACGAATTACTTTATAAAAATAAACCAAAGGAACTGAAAAATATGCCTACTTGAAATCAAAAGATACAAGATTAAACTTGCGGACATAACCTCTAATTTATGCGATGCTTCGCGTCTCGCTATATAAAACACTAAACCCTACGGTATTTTATTGATATTTACTAGCAAAATAGAACATTTGAAGACTACGGATTACTTTATAAAAATAAACTAAAGGAACTGAAAAATATGCCTACTTGAAATAAAAAGATACAAGATTAATCCTTGCCGACATAACCTCTATTTATGCGATGCTTCGTTACAGTATGGTATCATTCTTGAAAGTTATAAGCGACTAAAGAGGATTAGGGAAGCTTGTGTATATATACCAAAGCCGTGATTGCTAACAATAAAAAAAGAAACTGCCTTCTTTCATAAAAACTTTACCCCGTCTAGTAGTCCTGGATTAATATTTGTTACCATACATGTTTTTCACCATTGTGGATGTCGGAGAAAGCTTGGTACGAGAAAGACGCGCTGGAAATGATCAGTTCCTCTAGTTCCAAAATGATAACAGCTCAGTGTTCCTGACTGACGCGGAGAGCGAAGAACTAAATTGGTGGAGAAGTGCGCGTAAAATACTGGTGGATCAATACTGGACATGGGGGGTGGAAGTCATATGGAAAGCCGAAGGGCTCCTCGAATCCGGAGAAGTTGACTTAAGGCGCGAAGCCGAATCTGTTATCTGTCGGGGAAAGAATGAGACAGGTTATTGTCGAAAATACGTCGGGAGGTGTAACTCGTATTATCGAGGGATTGGCCACTCGAATTTTAGCGTGTTAACAGTGCCTAGTCGATTTTCGGAGGACTTTGATCTATTCAGTCGCGAAAGGTTGAGGTTTGGCCGGTGTCCGGTCGATGTCGGATAGGTGTCCGGATACCTTTCGGCAGGGGCGTCGCAAGTGCATTTTCGTTGGAGGGGTACGGAGCCTAAAACTTTACCGAATCTCTCGAAAATTTTACTGAATCCTAAGAAACTGAGACTTCGAGCTTTAAATTATTCAACAGGTAGGATTACGTTCAAAGAGTTAAACTAAAGGGCAGAATGAAAGACGATAAACCAGGCGTCGTTTTGGCGAAACCAACTTCGACAATATATTGCCAGGTACGATTGCAGTAGCAACTTCTATTTACTATATCCTAGACAAGATTAATTCGAGCGCCGTCAAAAATTTTCTGAATCCATTTTTTTCCTGTAGGCTAAAAATTTCCAAAAACCGGATGGAGCGACGTCCCGCCTTAAGTTAGCTTACTCTTTTCTTGCCAGATTTGAATATTTCCATGCAGATCCTAGCTTTGAATGATCTCAAATAAAACTCCGGCTAAATGACGCGCCCCTCCACCAACTACAGTTCAAGTTCAAGTTTTTTTAATTGTACACAAAAATACAAATACATGACACAAGCACTGTGGAGAACACAAATTCGAACATGCAGTGCTTGTTAAAAATTTTACTATAATAACAACAACGTACCCTATAAATCCAACAATAATAATATAATATAACTTAATTTATCTAACCTATATAATATCTTAATTTAAATGACCTGCCATCTACCAAATAAATAAATAAAAAATAAAAAACTACCCTCTTGCGAAAAATAAACAAAAATGACAAATTATTTGACATAAGTAAGCGAGAATGCGTACAGCACAAACCAACCACACACTTCACAGAGTATTACGAAAAGCGCCGCAGGCGAAATTTCCGAAAATTATTAGAGCGTCTTTGTGAGATAAAAAATCAAAGTAAGGACTATCGATGAAATCTTGGATTAATCCTTTTGTCTGCGACAAGTGCTTCACTCGACCTCTTCGAGTTGCGAGATTCGTGGTAACTCCCGAATCCTATCAGTTATACCGAATAAATAACCAAATCCCATTTTTTGTACCGAATAAGTTTAGACCGATAGCCTATTCGCGATTCTGTACAACTACCGAATCCCGGTTATTATACCGAACTGTTTTGGTACCGCAAAACTAGTATTCGTATTTGGTAAAATTTCGTCGAAACTGGAACAAAAGGCGGGATTCGTGGTAACTATCGAGTCCCGAATAAATTACCGAATTTCCATAAATATCCCGAATAGTTCTGACATCGGAAAATTACCTAATAACTTCAGTAAATTTGCTTGCCGAATTCGTGATAATTACGGAATCCTGGTAATTATACCGAATCCTGATCATTGTACCGAATAGATTTGTACCGGTAGCCTATTTGGATTGTGTATAACTACCAAACCCCCGTAAATATACCGGATAGTTCCGGTATCGAAAAAAATACCAAAGAATATTAGTGACATTTTACCAAATCTCAAAAAGTTAGTGGGGTGCTGCCACCCCCCCCCCCCCCCTTGTGACGCTCCTGCCTTTCGGCCAGGTCCGAGTGTACACCCGGGGCACAGGTATTTTCGCCCCCTCGGATATTACCGCGCTGATTGGAGATTTGAAGTCTTCGAAATGGGGAGGAAAGACAAGATGAAACAGAATGAGAATGCGGGGTTTATTCTCTGTTGGGACGCATTAAAAGCGGCAAGGCTCGTAGGAATGAAAAGCTATGGTGCCAGACGCGTCCCCTACCTTTGGACGTGATATCGTTTTTGGTGGGTTGCTTGAAGGGAAAGAGTACCGGGAAATAAAAAGAAAAATCTAAACAGGAATCGATGCGATCAGTATGTTGTGACTGTTGGCGAAGGATTACTAAGAGGTTGTGGAATATTTTGTTGATTACTCTTCTAGCTTTTGGGTAGTATGCACAGAGTGGTGTTGTGTTCATAGCTTGGGCGAAGATGTAGTGTTCGAGCTTAAAGTTGTATTGAGGCTACCGGAAGGGCCTCGTCTCACAGCTGCCTACCGTCTTACGAAGCGTACCCAAATTAATTAGCTTAGTTTAAGATCTTAGTGATCCACTGTTGAGCCCGTTAACAAATTCACTGAGCTGTATCTCATGCATTCGCCCTCGACCAATCACCGTCCCCTCAGTAGCAATTTTTTTTTTCTGTTGTCATAACAAACATCTTTATTACAGCATGCCCGCCTCCAGTGTCGACAGTGGTCTTCCATCCTCCTCGGAAATGCAAGGGTCTCGGATGTCCGCCGGACCAAATACTCCTACCACCCCGTCTTCCACAGCGGACAACCCCCCTCCAAGGTACAGTGGGTCTCAGACCCCCCACACCCCTAGTGGGAATTATCCTGCGCCAAGCCCTGGCGGCCCCCCGACGTCGCAGTCGAACTCCGGAAGCTCGAATGATAAGAATCAGCGGTTTCCGGGTCCCTCGCCTCAGGTGCAGGGGGGACCGAAAACCCCCGCAAATGACTCAGTGCAGAATAGTGATAATGTGATAAATAAGTACTCAGCACCGAGTCCGCAGGCCGGAAATCAGAATATGGATAATAATGATTTCAGTCGTTTTACATCTCAAAGCTCAAACCAGTCTCAGAACCGGATATCTACGTCGCCGCTCTTTGACGTTTCCCCGCCGAAAATGAGTGATATCGGATTCGGTGGGCCGCCGGATAATGTGCCAATTAACCCCGGAAACGGTATGGGAGGCCCGATGGGGTCGAAAATGTTTGATCCCATATCGTCCATGGCCCAGATGTCTCAGCAGCTCACAAACACAGTGGGGCCCGGGATGGGGCCCAACTCACCCCCGATCATCACATCGATGGCCCCCACCAATCAGGGCATGACTTTCTCATCTGCAGGCCCAGGTGGTATGGGCATGCCCAGCCAAATGGGAGTGGGTATGGTTAACTTCAACTCGTCAATGGCCTCAATGCAAGGCATGCAACAAATGGGCGATGGGCCAATGATGGGTGGTGGGCCCGGCGGTGCCCAAACTGTGAACAACACGTATGTGAGTGCAACAATGAACATACAGCAAATGAATATTCAGAGTATGCATGGTGGTTCCTACAATCCAATGATGCAAGGACCCAACCCTATGATGAGTGGTGACCCTAATATGATGAAAGGTGGTATGCCACCAAATCACATGATGATGGGAGGCCCTCAAAGAGGAATGGGTCCAAATGGGCCGTATCCCTCCATTGGACCGGGCGGGCCCCAGCAAATGATGGGGCCAGGGCCCATGGTCCAGCAAAGGATGATGGCTCCGAATTCCCAGATGAACCGACCCGGTAGTGGCATGCCAGGCCCTTACAACGGTGCTAATGTGCAAGTGAAAGCAAGTGCTCCGAATACGATTCAGTATTTACCCTCACGACCCCAGACCGCCAACCCGAGCCCGCGGGGTCCACCGAGGTTAGATTTCCTTCCGACATTCAGTGGTGGTCCCATGGATTCTAAAGGGGGCGGGCCTCAGGGCATGTCGTTTTACCCAGGTGGTGCCAATTCTGGGTCTGGTGGTGGTATGCCAATGAATATGATGGGACCTAATGGCCCGGGGAATCAGAATATGCAAGGCGGTGGACCTATGAGTATGAGTGGGGGTATGGGCTCCATGCCAATGAACATGGGTGGAGGCAACCCCATGATGGGAATGAGTGGGCCTATGGGCAATTCCGGGCCTGGTGGTAGCTCCATGGGTTCTATGCCTATGGGCAATATGATGGGTGGACCTGGTGGTAATGGAATGGGTCCAAACGGCCCCATGAGTATGTCAATGCCTGGCGGTCCGATGGGACCGGGACCCAACCCCAGTAATATGAGTATGAGCATGAGCTCACAAGGAATGAGTATGGGGGGTCCTCGAACAAACGATTCAGGGCAAATGATGCGAGGGCAAATGATTCGCCCTCAGCAAATGGGCGGCATGTACCAAGGACCTGGTGGCCCTATGCCAAATGAACCTATGTTTATGTCCGGGAATGGACCCATGCCCATGAATCCGGGTGGCCAGAACCCCATGATGATGCCGGGCAACGGGGGATTCTCTGGGGGCAAGCAGTCTCAAATGGGCCCTGACCCATCACAGCCAATGAACGGGCCGGGCCGGGGCTCGTACATGGGACCCAGTGCAGCCGACCCGAATTATGCCCAGCAGTTTCATAACTTCCAGCAACAGCTTTATGCGACCAATAACAGAAACCAGATGGGCAACCCAAACATGGGCATGGCAGGGCAATCGTTCTTCGGTCCGAAATAAGCTCGAGACCCCTCAGCTCCTACCTCAATTCAGTGAACAAATTGTTAATCAAAATGTGTGAGATGGAAATTGTACATATGCGTACTGCTCACGTCGAAAGCAATAATCTTACACGACATATACAGCTTTGTGTGTATGCATTTGAACTTAACTGCGTTTCTTTCGTTCACAAAAGTATCGATCCATCGAGAGAGGGAGATAGTAATATCTTTACTGCAAGGCAGATTTTCGGTTGAATCGCACCGTCGTTGGCTCAACCGATAGTTTTTATTAAACGTCAACCGGTTCAAGCTGTCTTCCTGTCTCAAAAGGACGGTAATTTCGTGGGGTGTAAGGTAGTTCATTTCGAAGATCCTGGCTATATTCTCTGCTCAAAAGTTATGGATTAATTGTGCCATCGGTTCGCTGTGGTTTCGGCTTTTGTTTTTGCAGCAGAATTTTGATAATCGTTATCCGGGGGGGGGGGGGTCTTTCTGGCAGGTCAATCGATACCATGCAATTATTCTTGCCATTTTTTTTTACACTATTTGTACTTCGGCATGGTTGCTATCATCAAGGGTCCATGATTTTTGGATAACTGCTCGTGCTTCCGACCCACACCCCCCACCCACCAATGGCCTCGCATTGCAGTCCATTTCGACTACGGTCTGCTTTTACTTTGACTTCTCACTCTCATCTGGAGCTGACCGCGTGCTTTGCATCCATAGTGGAAATATTGCGAGATCTAGTACACTCGGTAAGGAGTCCCATGCAGGAACCTATAGTAAAAGAAGATAGCGGAGTAGTCGTTACTTTCGGAATCGGTCGAAAATCATGGGCCCTTGTTATTATTTTACGGATCTACACTGTATTTCGAATTAGCCTTTGATCGTCTTTAATGCTATCACGCCCACCGTTGGCAATGTTTTTCAAAGTAGTTAAAGAACAAAAGAAGCATATTCTCAAAGCCTCGTTGCCACAAAACCCCTAAACAAAACACAAATCCTTCCAATTATGTTCTCTTGTTCTTTCTATCACAGCGGGGAGCTTACTGTCCGTTCTGGCCTCCTGGGCGAAGTTGACTGTTAAACCGCTTACCAGATTGATTAACGTGACGCACTACATTACAGTCAGTTCCATTCCTCGGCAATCCACGAGATTACCTTAGATTATACAGTAGAAGACCGGGCGGGAAGAAAAAGACAAGAGCGGGCTAACATCGCAACAGCCTTGCCACAAAGGAACAAAACTCAGTAGTTATGCTTTTAGCTCTTCCTTAATGCTGGGGCACTGCGACTGTTACATCAGAAGATGCTGTCTTATGTCCGACCCCATGCAGGTTTGGCCAACCGCCATCCATTGATAGTAACGATGAATGGGGGATGATCGATAAATTTTGATACCGCAATTCTTATTTTGGCTTCAGATTTTGATCTTGTGGCTTATGAATTCTCCGGCAGAAATTGTAGGATAGATTGTTGATCGTGTCTCCTTCGGAATGAGCTTCCCGTTTTTCGCATTTTCGGATCGTGTATTTTTGCTCTATGCATTTTGTTAGATTAACTCTGTGACGCCGCGTACACTGCAACACCTCGGACATTCTAGGGAAAGGCATTTACGACAGTTTAGTCAGGTTCCGACGATGACCAAACCGTCGTTAAACCTTTCCTCGCAGCAAGTCAGTCTTTCCCAAGAGACTTTCATCTTGTTCTGAAAGCTGGGCTGACCACTTCTTCCTTGACTATCAATGTATTCCCGAAAGAGGCACTTTTTGTATGTTTGCTTTATTATGTCTTGACCCACGTAGCATGACCCACTGGAAGCACACATACCACCCTGTTCTTGCTTCCTAGTAACGAGCTTCATTGATTAGGGTATACGATCAGGGTTGGGTGGTCGCTGGTTGCCAGGATTTTCAGTAGCATGATTCAGTTCCGCGAGGAAAAGACGAATTTCAGCTTGACGAAAATGCAGAAAATCCGCCAGGTAAAACCAGATAAACTGTAACTGTTTCATAATAGATAACACGAGGGTGCGCAATTTAAACAGATAACACTGGGGATGTTATCTGTTATAGTTTGCAAAGATTACGCATTGAATGTTATGCGTATACCACGAGCCGAGACACCGTTTGTCTATTCTGTTTACCATTGCGATGTCGGAATAATCAGCAGATGCTTTGCCGGCCCTTCTTAGCAGTTATGGTTATGCGTAACGTCCAGTGCATTACGTATGCAGGATCATAACAGATCACATCTCTAATGTTACCTGTTGTAACTGCGCATCTTTGTGTTACTGTTATGAAACTTCCGTCAGAACCGTATTGTGCTTGGACAAGGGTTTAAGACAGCAAGAGTCCTGCTCGTGATTTTGTGCTACTGGCTGAAAGGGCTGGCCGCTACGAACAGAAACGAACAAATCTCTATGTGGAATATTCTTGAACTCCGTGAATGTGGAAGATCAGATGCAGACGTGCTGTGCGAGTGAATTTCCTGATGATCACGACACATTGCTGTTTCGGAACCGCCTAAATTCCCGCTTTGCTCAGAAATTTGTCCGAGGGTACTGCAGTGTTTCGCTAGGTCGTATGACTCCGAGATAAGAGCCAGTGCTAAATTAAATTTTCAAATTTTTCCTTTTTAGTCGTGCCCGTTTGAATTTTTCAACATGCAGAATGCGTAGGGAATCATAGACTATTACTGTACAGATGAATTGTTGATTTATTTGTAACTTTTATATTATATTGTAAATAGCGATTTTGATAAAAATTAAAAATTTAAAAATAAGGTTGAGTCTCAGCTGGATCCGGCAAGGGCAACTTAACCATGAAGCTTTGGTGACCTGACTCCCTACCAAGAAATCGAAGACGACGAAGTTGCCTGATAGTGCCTGCACGACGGTAGGTAACAAAATTCGCAAAAAAAAACAAGTTGCAACTAAACAAATTTCTTTTTATTTTTTCCTTCAGCTTACTTCTATTATTTTCTTTGATACTCCATCTGATAGCAGGCGAATATATTTCATTCATTCATCCCCAAGTGTGGCTAACTTCTGCCTAGGCTAACTAGTTGGTACTTGTCCATTTCATTTCTTAGTCTGTTGTCTATTTTCTAAGTCAAAGTAGCCTGCACTGAATACAAAAATAAAAGTCAAGTTTGTTCGTTGCTACACAAGAGCTAGAAGCTCTATGGCACTTGCACGGTTGGGTAAGAGGATGAAAATAGGAATTTCCCAATTCGTGGGTTTGTTGTGATCATTCGTGGGCAAAATCCTTGAGATAAGAATGATCATGGACCCTTGGAAATCACGAGAATTTATCGTTTATTAAAAAGTATTTTATTTTTGCACTTCACTGTGATGATGCGCACTTTTTGGGCGCTAGAGATTCATTTGTAATCAAAACCCTTGAGGCAAAAATGATTATGGGCTTTTAGGATCATGAATATATATGGTTTGGTCAAAAGTATTTTGTTGACTTTTCGGATAAGATGCGCACTTCAAGGGTGCTAGAAATTCATTTCTAAGCAAAACCCTTGAGGCATGGTGTCGTGAAAATGTATATTTTGGTTGAAAGTCTTCTTGTACAATCGCGATATTTCGCCAATAAGTAGAAGCCGTGACGTTATGCGTAGTTACTATACTATGGTAAGTAGGGAACGCGACCAAGATGTATTTTCTTCGCAGTAAAAATCAGGTCGCCCGTAAGAATGATTAAGAGCTTACTTGAGAGGTATTAGAAAGAGCCACTCAAGAAGCTTTGCATCACACTAAAGTGCAGGACAGTTTTCAAGAATCGAAAAAGGCCATTCTTGACGTCATACTTAACACACGGCAGAGCGGGTCCTTCACGCCTGTCGCAGTTTTTCCTCTGATTTGCGCAGAGGGGAGTAAACGGGTATCAACTCAAAGCTCATCAAGTATCTCTAGCTTCGTACAGTTTTGTCGGGGTATCCGTAGTCTCAGCATGGGGCCAAAGACGGAGGTTCTATTGGATTATCTGTTCTTCGTCCAGGTTTACTAGACGGACCAAAGACAGTATAGTTTCCTCGGACAGTAGGTGCAGATACAGGATTCTGTTTCCGTGAAGTTTTAAAGCAGAACTGAAACTTGATACTTTCAGGCCAAGAACAAGCATCGTCACCAGTCCGCCTATTTTTGATTTTCCTTTCATAGTTGTTTTCACACTTTCTAGTCAAATCCAAAGAAAGATTCTTTTTACAATTAAGCCTTTTGCGTCGTTAGTGATTGGTTCAGTCGGAGGCATGGACCGAACAAACCAATCAGAGAAGACCAGTGGCGATGCTGGTCAAAATCGCGCGTAAGGTGTGCCTTCACAGTGGAGAGACATTGCGAAGCTAATAGTTGCGTTTTAGTGGAGTGTTCCTAGGAACAATCCTAACGCCCCAAGTGCAAGATCTTCAACATTTATTTGGATTTATACTGGCGGTTTGTTTACATTTAAAGCTTTTAAAGTGGGACGATTACAAGGTTATTTCAATACTTGTTTGGTTATTGGGGGTTAATAAAAAGCAATATGTTTTTATTAAAAGTATAGATAGAGGTGAGCGGCCAGCGAGCCGTAAATGTAAACGCCGTCACGCGTTTACATTTAACTCACTTGTCTAGGGAAAATTCTGCTTGCGGTCAAAACTGCAGTTGCTAACAGGATTTTTTAATTTCCTATATATTTGCACTGGGTTTTTTTCACCGGGGGGGGGGGGGGTCGGCTAGAATCACTGTCTGTACTTCTGACTGGACCAATCACGAACGACGCGAGAGGTGGGGTTTACTTGTTGGGATTTAAATTATGACCATGAGAAAATTATATTTGAGTAAAAAGCAAAAGCATGAAAACAACTGTGAAATTAAAATTGAAAATAGGCCGACTGGTGATGCCGCTTCTTAGAGATAAGGAAAATAATGTAATAATCTTAGGTTTCAGTTCTGCTTTAAAACCTTGTTCTTTCTCGTGCCGTCATCAAAAACGCAGAAACGCCGCTAGCCGGGTTTTGCGTACCCATCAAAAAGTTTCCAAACGAAGAAAATCTATTGAAGTGCGCCTTAGGTGTTCACCGAGGTTTGGGTTTATTTCGAAGGGTGGCAGCCATAGCCTACAGTGAAAAACAGGGCAACCTCTGCACTCGAGCACCATAGAAATAGCTTGAATTGTTGAAACTTTTATGGGTTTGAAAGCTAGTGATCGCGTTTCCCTTTTTTATTTTATTTATTTATTTATTTGTAACCCGCTTTTTATGATAACAGCGGCGTATGAGTAAAATACACTCTCTGCGTTCTTTGTCCGGTGACTACTCACCGGTGCTTCTTTTAACGCGTTTTTGCATTCACCGATGACTGCGCCCCGATCTTACAACCCGTTTTTGGACTAACCAGAACCTGCTCGGGAGGCAGTTCTAGAGGACGTCACCGGTGAGACCAAAAACGCGCAATAGGACAAGAACCGAACATCGGTGAGGAAAAACCTGAGATGGCACGGAGTACAACGCACGCATCTACTGAAAAAAATATATGGAGCGTGTTCCACCCTTCTAACAATAGTAACTCTTAGTTACTATTTCCGTTCCAACCTCGTGAAAAGTTACTACGCTGTCCGTTCCAACCTTGTCGAAATAGTAACTAACAGTAAGTATTTGTTTACCACGCCGGGGAGCGTAGTAAGCGTGGTAACTACAAATCTCTGTGATGTGATTGGCTAGATTAGCCCGTCGCACGATAGCCTTGACGCCAAAAAGCCAGAATTCGTGACGTCATGCATAGTAACTACGGTATGTAGGGTGGAACACGCTCATGATAACACTGGAATAACTGAATAAAACTATACACTGGATTCGACAAGAAGCGCGTTTGATTCACCTTTCCGGTTGATTAAAATTTGGATATTTTATCTGCGATTCCTGTTTATCCGGGAGCGTTGAATTCGTCACGGTCGACTTTGCAGTAAATGTAAGTTGACTTGTAACGACCGAGAAGGACTGTCATTCATACGTCGTTAACAAAGAAAACGTGAAAGTCTGAAGATCAAATAGAACAATAACAGGGAGAAATAGATCAACACTATGATTCACTGGTGGTAACTGGCGTAAAGACGCGTTAACAAGCATGCCTAGCCAAGCACAGATGCCTAGGCACGTGCTCAGGGCTAGCCAGGCAGGCCTAGGCTAGAGCCTGGAACTCCGTGCTTGGCCCAAAACCTGTGCCTAGGCATCGGCGTGAACGGTGATGCTAGGCACGTACCTAGATATCTGTGCTTGGCTAGGCATGCTTGTGAACGGGTCTTAAGGTATATCGAATGCGGCTAAGGAAAAAGGGAAAACCTGCTTTCTAAAGATCTAAGAACGCGTTGAACAAACAGAAGCACAAATTATGTCCAGGTGGAAGCTCGGTACCAACACACTGTCTTAGTAAACATCATGCCGAAACTTTTTTTTAAAGAACGTTATATGTTTAGTTACTGTGTTGTTCTTTAATGTTTTCATTAGTGTCATTTTCCAGAAAAATTATCTACAGGCCTCACTATGACTGGTAGCAAAGGGTTTGCCTAATTTTGAAGTTACTGGCTTAAGAGAAAAAATAGAAAGATCTACTGAAGGCCCTGAATGAGCAATTTCTGCAGAAAGAGGAGGTTAAACTGTTCATCCAGTCCCGGCTCCACTTTCTACTATTGATCCTGCTAACAGTAGATTTAATGAGTCCGTCTGATGGAATGATCTTCATGAAAGAGATAAAGGGAAACTTGTCTCAATAAGGGCGAATGGCTTAGCTGACAACTCGAAGATTTAGCTGCAAACTTAAACCCAATCCGTTCGTAACCGTATTTGTAGCCGCACGTTCTCATTTTTGAAAACGCCAACCTCGGCTGACATTTAGAAATGCGAAAGATGAAAACAAAACAAAACAAGAGCTCTAAGCTCATATGGCACTTGCATGTGTCAAGATGATTTGATTGATCAAAAGTAAGTTTCGACTTTGCGGTTGAGATGCGCGCTATAAGGGAGCTGGAACTTCATTTGTAAGCAAAACCCTTGAGGCAAAACTGCTAATGGGCTGATGGGCATCACGAAAATGCATATATTGCTTAAAAGTATTTTTTTTTACTTTGCGGTCAAGATTGGTACTTTAAGGAATAATCGGATTTGGGAAGTAGCAATTTCTAAGCAAATGTTGTTGAGTCTCCAATATTCCAGCGAAGTTTCATCGTCCTAGCACATCTGGAAGTACCTTAACGCGCGATCACCGGAATCCCAGACCCCCCTCCCCCTCCTCCAACTCCACCCACAATAACCGTGCATCCAGAGCATCTGTTTGTCATTCCCACCAAGTTCGATCCAGATCACACCAGTCTAAGCGGGTCAAGTATTTTCCGCCCTCCCCCCGATAATTGCCGGATTCGGTCCGGAAATGAAAAAGGTCACAAGAGAAAAATGTCCTCTGTTTAATTATTAAATTTCACTCGAATCCGATCACCCGTTCTAAAGTTACGCATGACTCAATATTCCGGATTCCCCTCCCTCACCCCCCCCCCCCCCCCAAGATTATCATATCGAGGATTTTTTTTTTATTCCAAGTCAGTTTGGCCGGGTCCCTGATATGCCTTCCAAGTTTCGTCGTGAAAATCCCCCAAAAAACGGAATTCCGGGATACCCCTCCTCCCCCCCCCCTCAAGTGTCCGGATCCAGTCAAATTATGTAAAAGATTTACATGGACCAGATGTTTTTTCTTCCCAGCAAGTTTCACTCCGATACCATCATTCTAACCGTTTCTCGAGATTTCCGGTCCACCCCCCCCCCCCCCCACCCAGCTCCCCCGCGGTGCACGTAGCCAATCCGATTCAGCAAATGACTTACCTAGGGCATCTGTTTGTTCTTCCCACAAAGTTCCATCCCGATCCCTCCATTCTAAACGGGGCACGTATTTTCCGCCCCCCCCCCCCAATAGTTGCCGGATCCGGTATGAAAAAAATCATCGGAGAAATGTCCTCTGTTGAATTCTTAAATTTCACTCGAATCCGATCACCCATTCCAAAATTACGCATGACTGAAAATTTCGGATTCCCCTCCCTCCACTCCCCCCACCATTATCTGATCGACAAATTTTTTATTTTGAAGTCAGTTTGATTGGGTCCCTGATATGCCTGCCAAGTTTCATCGTGAAAATCCCCAAAACCACCATCACCGGAATTCCGGGACCCCCCCCCCCCCCCATAAGTGTCCGGATCAAGTACAGTGGTCTAAAGGACTTATCTAGAGCAGATGCTTGTTCTTCCCAGCAAGTTTCACTCCGATCCCTCCATTCTAACCATTTCTTGAAATTTCCGGTCTCCCCCCCCCCCCCAACTCCCCCCTGGCTACCGAATCCGGTCAAGACTCTAAACGGGACATTACAGATATATATTCTCTTCAGTTATGAAGTTTCATTACAATCCGATCATCCGTTCGAAAGTTACACACTTCTCAGTTTCCCGGATTCCCCTGCCCTCCACCCCCCCACCCCCCCCCCCAAAATGGTCGGATCAGAAAAATGATTATTCCTAATTTTGTTTGGTCGGGTCTCTGATATGCCTGCCAAGTTTCATGGTCCTAGCACAACTGGAAGTACCTCGAAAAAGTGTGACAAAATGCCCTAAATTTTCATGTTTCCAGCGCCCCCACTTCCCCGCACATGGTCGGATCGGGAAACTGATTATATCCAGGTTAGTTTGGTCGGGTCCCTGATATTCCTGCCAAGTTTCATTGTCCTAGCTCATCTGGAAGTACCCTCACTCGAAAAAGTGTGACAAAATGCCCTAAATTTTCAAGTTTCCAGCACCCCAACTCCCCCGCATATGGTCGGATCGGGAAACTTATTATTTCCAGGTTACTTTGGTCAGGTCCCTGATATTCCTGCCAAGTTTCACTGTCCTAGCTCATCTAGAAGTACCCTAACTCAGAAAAAAGTGACAAAATGCCCTAAATTTGCAAGTTTCCAGCGCCCCGCACTCCCCCCCATATGGTCGGATCGGGAAACTGATTATTTCCAGGTTAGTTTGGTCGGGTCCCTGATATGCCTGCCAAGTTTCATTGTCCTAGCACATCTGGAAGTACCCTAACTCGGATATGTGGGACAAAAAACTCGGACCGACCGACAGACCGACAGACGGAATTGTGATCGGTATATGACACTTGAGCCAGAGGCTGCAAGTGCCATAAAAACAGGAAAAAGCAGCACTCCGCTACCAAATCGTCAACGGTTTCCAGTCGCTGCTGAAGCCTACACGATTTCACACTTGAGAGCAGGACAAGTAAACAAAACTAAGAACTAGACGTCGAACTCTCACTGCCCTTTTTCGAAGGGATGATCTGAATCCGCTTCTGCACCCCCAGCCCCTGGCTACCTTTGGGCATCTGTATTACTTTTATTCCAGGTTTCATCCCCTGAGCTAAAGCAGTTCTCGGCTGGTGGTAATACACTACACTTGTGCTTGAAGGTTTGGAGGTGTTGGCCACGCCCAGGTGTGATTGGTCGGTTGCAGTAGGCTTCGATATGATTGGCCCGTTTGAGGTGGATGTCATCGAATCGGAACTCGACGTGGCGCCTCGAGGAAGTTTTACGAAAATGGGACTCTTTCCAGGGTTCGCCGCTAGAATGAAAAAAAAGCAGGTGAAATAGGTGGCAGCAAAAATATTAAACACAGGAAAGATAGTGAATAAGCGATGTTCAACTGACAGCTATGGCACTATCAGAAGTTTCATAACAGGTAACATAAGGATGCACAGTTTCAACGGACAAGACTTGGGATGTAATCTGCTGTGATTTTGAAAACGTTATGCATTAAAGGACACCGGAACAATGAAACCATACTTGAACACACCATGGAGAATGCATTTACAGACATGGCCACGGAGAGCATTCTTCTCCTGAGCGTGACGTTTTCTAAATAGGGATGTTCGTTTCTGGAGGTTTGTACATGCAGACTCCAAGACAAAAAGCGCAATTCACTCAAATCTTGTACAGCGCTGGCCAGATCGTGTTGGAATTTCTTCCAGATATAAGTTTGAGCTTAACTGGTTAAAAAATATTCCAGAAGAAGGGTTGATTGGAGACATTTGTTCATTTCTAAAATTGTTCGGTACTGAAATAAGGACAGATGCAAAATGGAGCAAAAATCATAGCTTGGAAACACTATTTTGTATTTGGATTGGGTTTTCTGCAGGCAATGTTAAAGAAGTCGTACAGATAGGGACGATACTTGGTACTCTTCATTCAGGTGTCCTTTAAATAGAGGACCGGAATTTCGCGAAAAACGCTCGGACTCGAGTGAAACTTGATAGGCGGTAACAGAAGATGCCTTTGATGATCCATATATGTGTCTGAACCAGATTCGGCTGAGACAGGGGGACTTGGAGGGGGGGGGGGGTATCGGAAATAGTGTGGTATGCGTACGCGTCTAGGAATCAAATGAGTGGATCTAAGCTTAGAACGTAGAAATGTAATTTGCCCTAGATGATCCGAAGCAATGTCACAAATGCTCAGACTCGGGTGAAACTAGAAATCCTATTTCTAGGTCCGAACCTAGGGTGGTTGAAGTGGGTATTTTGTGACATTCTCATCTACTTTCTTGCACCATCTACACGTAACAAGTGCCATATGGGATCGTAGCTCTTGTTTCCCTACAGTAATATCTAAAAGTAATTTCACCGAAGAGGATCAGAGGATCACCGAAGTCGGTAGAAGCTTCAGTCATTTATTGCAGGTTCGTTTCTCCCCCAACGTTCTCCCTGAAGTTCGACAGCCTGACGAGGACCCTTGCCAAGAAGGGCCGAAATACCGCTGCTAGTAGCTGACGTATCCGTTTTATGTACCATTTGTATGTTACATATTCGCGAAAAAACAATTAAAAGGGCCATAAAAAAAAGTTTCGTCCCGAAACATAGCATTTCAAGGGGTCATAACAAATATTTTCTCATAACATTAAACACATATCCGTTATCAAACTTCTGACAGTGCAGTGACAAATCTCTTGTGAGTGGTATAATAAGTAAGTAAGTAATTTATTTCTGACCCGCCATTTGAAAAGCGAAGTGTGTAAAATAAAACAAAAGAATTAAATAAAACACAGCAAATAAAATATACAATTTTTCATTCATCGGCCACATATGAGCCACATTCATTCATCGGCCACATAATGTGGCTTTAAGTTTCTTCATATGTGCGGCAGTTCCCTGGCCCCTGAGCAGAAATATTTTCTTCGAGTAATAATAAACAAATTTACAGAAACCAAAAGCGACATTTTCCCACGGGTCCATGAATCTACTGCTTCTAGATATTTCTGCTGAATTTTTGAAACCTGACTGTAACAGAACATGCGCTGAGGCTGCTGACAATCAGTGGCGTTACTATATAGCCAAAATGTTTGGGGGGGGGGGGGGGGATTTACCGACTGGCTGGTAATTTTACCGACTGTTTCTGTAGAAAAAACGGCTGTTTTCAAGAAAAAAATGACAGTTTCGAAAAAATCGACTGATTTTCAGAAAGACGACTATTTTGACGAAAAATTTACTGATTTTCAGACAAATCGACTGTTTTAATGAAAAAAATCAACTGTTTTAGCAAAAAATCGTGGCGCTTCGCGCCGACTCGGTTAATTTTTACCGACTGGCCGACAACATCCGGGGGGGGGGGGGGCGTCCCCCTCCCTGGTCGTGACGCCCGTGCTGACAAGAAAAAAAAAATTCCGACCAATTTTTTCAGATTTTGTTTTACCACGGTATCTGCTATCTGACAAAAGAGGTATTCAACGACACCAAGTCCGTCCTGAACGGTTAGCACGCCAAACTCGGAAGCTAAAGATCGCTGGTTCGAGTCACGGTTTGGGGCGGGGGTCAGTGGCGTGACCCTGTAAAGCAAGCCAAGTTCTCCCAGCCTTAAACAAGTACCAAGAGAAATCTGGATAAGGTGACAAAATACCTTTCGGCGGTCCTGTCCCCAGTTGTCCCTTCTTAATAAATTAATTTAGCATATGAAGAGAAATATGCAAAAGCACCTGGATGGCTAGCCCCCAGCCGCCCATTGCACTTACTGGCTGAGGGAAGTGAATCGGAGGTCAGAACCGGCAGTTAGGCTGTACAGGCTGATGCTGATACCATTATGATCTTTTTGTCTTATATCATTTCTTATGGATTTATTCTTAATATGTCTTCCTTTCTTCCTTTAGTGACTAGCACTTGAATTCCACTCACTCTTTCGGCGGTGCTGCGGTTATGGCGGGTTTACACACTGCGTAAAATCCGAGCGTATTTGAAATCCGAGCGTAATTTACGCACGTATTTGGTCATGAAAAGATATCTAGCAGTACGGACGTATTTGAAAAAACGGTCCGTTTTGTATCTAAATAGATAAAAAGTGGTGAGCGAAGGAGTTACTCCCTTGCCAGTAGCAACTAGAAGGAAGTGAATGTATGTGCGTTGTTTGTTCAGTGTCTATGGCTCTTTCATGGACGAAATCGGTTGCTGGTTTCAAGATATACAGATAAGAGTTGTTTTTAATTAGAAACAACGTATTTTAAGACCCCCTTCTTACTTCTTTCTTCTTCTTTCCGTTTTGTTTCGAAATCCGTCCGTATTGCTAGAAATCTTTTCAAGCTCAAATACGTGCGTAAAACACGCTCGGGTTTCAAAATACGCTCGGATTTTACGCATTGTGTAAACCCACCATTGTCCCTTGTTGGCCTCAGTTGTTAATTAGCAATAAATTAATTTAGCCTATAAAGAGAAATATGGCAAACCTGTTAAAGCTCTGAATTGGCTTTCTGTCAGCTTTAAAACTTTTCGCTGGGTATGCGGCTTTGCTTCTGTGGTCTGCTGAAAGATCGGTCTCGTTGTAGGAATAATCTGTTTCTTCACTGGGCCGGTGACCGTCTGAAATAATTTCAGTTTTCTTAGGGTGGTTTCCCCAAAAGTAGTGAAAGAGGGAGGAGCTGGACTCCTCTCGTGTCGCTCAGCTAATGATGAATGAGTGAATTTGTTTAATGAAATGAAATGAAATGAAATGATGATTTAATCCGTAATATCTTTAAATACATAAAAATAGCTTTGGATATGTCAATACAAATAAAGACACTTCAAGCACTATCAATCAACTCGACAGGTCAATATTACTTATCTGATAACATTAAAATTTCATAAAAAAAATACATCAATAAACGAAAGACAAGTCAAAATTACATATCGTATCTAACATAAATAAAACAATCAAGTTCGTAAATACAATCGTCTACATCAATAAACAAAAACAAGTCAAAATTGCATACCGCAGCTGGGAACAGTTAAACTGTTTAATAAAGTATGGTCAAGTATCAATAGCATTAAATCACCTGCGGATCGACAGAGTCGACAACAATAAGATTAATATATAAGAGAAGACAGACAGTTCGCTCTATCTCCCGCCAGCCCCTGGTAATTGATCTCATACGCCAACGAAGATGGCGCTACTTGGGGCATGTTATCCGTATGGCGGAAGATAGACTCCCCAGAACGGTACTGGAGTGGCAACCAGAGGGAACCCGAAGAAGAGGAAGGCCGAAGAATACACTTCGTCGTACGTACCAGCGGGACTTAAAGGACTTTAATTCGATAGTCCAACCCCAGTGGAAAGACGTCTGGGCAGCAGCACATTTGAGGGACGACTGGAGGCTCTTTCTGGATGCCCTGGGTGCCTCTGGCGGCACAGGAGGAACTAAGGTCTAAGGTACCGTAATAAGAGAAAAAGGTACTACCATCTACACTTCCCAAATATGATGTATAGGTCTCAAATAATAATAATAATATCTAATCACAAACTCATGCCTGAAAACCATACATAAACAAACAAATAAGAAGAACACGTATTTCCAATCACAGGGGCTCTTATAATCAATTAGAGTTTTGAAAATTCTATCTGCAACGACTATGGGTTCTGATACTCCATATCGCCGAGAAACACGCGTATTCAAAATTTTCGCGAATACATTACCAATTCACATGCCCGGGCAGCAGCGAAAAAATCTGCATTTGCCCCGGAAACCGGTCTCAAAATCGACTTGTACCGCACGCAGCTTTCTAATTGGCTACCTGTCGGACCTATACATCAATGGTACCACAACAGTTAGATGTAATCAAAGTTGCGCCAGATTTGCGAAGTTTTCTCCGAGTCAATACGAGGTTCCTCAGTGTAACATAAGAGGATATTCTGTCTGTCGATTTCGTTAGTTCTGACATGGTTTCTATGTAACGGCTTGGAAACCTTTGTAAAGAGTTTAAACAGTAAAGGGCAAGAGCACACAACAAGAATGGGCCTTCCGCAGTAGCATATGAGGGGGAGACGGGGGCGGTCACTCCGGGCAGTTCAAGACTAGTGTTATTTTTTGCTATGAAACATATATGGCAAATACACCGAATTTGAATTCTTGATATTTTGGTTTTGTTTTCTGATAAATAAGACGAAACAGCGATGGAAAATGAACGAAGAGGCAAATAATTATTCAAGATTTCTACCTGAGTTTGGGGTAATTTCTTTTAAAACTGTAGAGCACGTCCCACATTTCATCGGAAAATCTTGAAGAGCCTGGTCGTCAAAAGCATGGAAGTACAAATGGGATGCAGCAGAGTCAGTGACCAGACAACCGAATAGTAGAATATTCGAATAATCTCCCAGAAAGTGTTGTAAATGCCGAAAATATCAACCAATTCAAAGCAGGTGTCGACTACCACCTGGCTGAAATTCAATTTAGTGTGTAAAGTGCCCCGACAAATTTATAGAGGCGAAAGCCTTATTGTTGCAATTATCTTATTATTATTATTATTATTAGTTGTCCACAAACAATGGAAAGAAACCAATGAAAGAATCATCAGACCACCAGCGACCCTACAGGAGCATTGACACCTTTGTCACTGGACAACGCGATTTAAGGTAAATACCGAAACTAGGGCTTATGCCGGACTTCCTGGGATTTTCCGCCGAGTCCCAACCTGATCCCTTTCACCATAAGCGTGCCACAAAATTGCTGGTACCCTCTTTATCGAACAGCCCCACAGTTGCCAGATCCAGATCCAATGACTGATTGACTGATCCACTCCGGATCTTAAGCGGGACATCTGGGACATGTGCTCTTACTATTTGTCAAGTTTCATCCAGATCCGGTAGCTCGTTCGAAAGTCCCCCTCCTCCAAGCCCCCTGGATGGTCGGACCCCGGAAGACCCGGTCAGGTCCCTAATATACCTGCAAATTTCAAATGTCCTAGCCCATCTCGAAGTACCCTAATTCGCGAACAGCGGACCCACTGACTGATAGACCGACGGAAAAGCACGGCACTTGATCCAAAAAAAAACTGATAAAAGGGCCTACGAGTGCGGAGTAATGTCATTGGCCTTAGGCATAGGAATCTGTCGGTCACGGCATTCCGATGTTGTCCGTTTGTTTCAAGTGTATAATCTGTTCGCAGTGTAAATTTGTATTCTAATTTAAGTTGTGTTCTTTCTTTTTCCTATGTACTCCACTATTTCTATTTTATAGAAGTGGGTAAACAAAAAGATTTATTCATTCATCCATAGCATGCAAGGGCATGGACACAGCAATCAGGTAGACTTACCTCTTTCATTCCGGTAGCAGATAGCGCTAGCATACCTGCTGCTGTCAGTCGGACCTTCTGTCCACTCGCTATTGCGTTCGACACTACATTACTCGGCTCTTCCGGTGTAAGGTAGATTCCCTCTTGTTCGAGCATCTTCACAGCTTCTAAAGTTTCTGGAAACAAACAAAGCAAAACTGAAAAGACGGCAAGGTAAGGCGGAGGGGGCAAGAATACCAATAGCAGGGTGCACCATTACACTGTAAAAAAAAATCCTGCAGTATTTGCTACTGGGATTAATCTTGTCGCTCCTGAGATAAAATAATCTCTAATTCGTATTATTCTTGTCCCAGTAGAGATAAGATTAGGCAAGGTTTGCCTTCTTTTAGTGTGTAATGCATGCCCTATTCATAGTTATCAAAGCTACCACTGTCACTGCAACCTGTACATACCTACACACTGTAAAAGGTTTCTCCGAGTAAGGATTAAAATTAACTGCAGTATTTGCTACTGGGATTAATCTTATCTCTACTGGGATAAGATTAATCCGAATTAGAGATAACCTTGTCTCAGTAGAGACAAGAATAATCCCAGTAGTAAATACTGCAAGATTTTTACAGTGCCATACAGAACAACGGTTTTAGCTCTAAGTAAATACTGGTACAAGGTTGGAACACATCCTCGGACCCGAGAAAAAAAGAGGGGTGGGTGGTGTTCGTAACTGAAGGATGTTCTTTTCATTAAGGTAGGGGCGAAAAAGTTTGGTCATTCGTACAACCCTTTTCTGCACCTTCTGGAATACCGATTAATATTCCCCTGTTTGCCTAGTATTTTTGATAACTGTTCGCAAAGGTTCGCAAGTTGCAAAGGGGAGGCGAACCAAGAACCTCACACTTTTCAATCTGACGCTCTAACCCTTCAGCTCAGGCCCGTATCCAGGAATTTATTTCGGGGGGGGGGGGGGGGGGGGGTGCCTTTCGGGGGGGGGGGGGGGGTTGCCTGCGGGTCGGACAAAAAAGTACAAAAAAGACATATTTCAGAGGGAAAAGCCTGTAAAAATGATGATTTTTGTGTGTTTCGGGGGGTTTCAACCCCCTCCCCCCCTCCCCCCTGGATACGGCCTTGCTTCAGCTTCTCTATGTTTCATTGAGAATGGTAAACTTTACTATAGACAGCTTCAGTAGTCCACTAAAAAACTTAACTTTCGATAACAAATATATGAGTTTTGGCAAATTCAGTCAGATTTAGTAGTCTGACGAAAAAATAAAGTAAAAAAATGGTTTCGCCGTGCGTTCCTACCTCTGATACCAACCTGTAATATGAATGAACTTTTACATATACCAAATTTCCGGTTTCGGCCGGATTTCGCATCAGCTTTTTACAGAAAATTTGTTTCCGTCACTTAGTTTACGTCCCGCCCCCACCCCTAAACATAGGTCCACAGAACCCATCTAGAAATTTGACCTCTACTTTGACCCACAGAGTCCTCACACTAAGTAGAACAAAATATCTCAACCCCTTCGACAGTAACGTGTTAACGACGAACAAACGGACAACTTCTACGAAGTCATAAGGCGTATTCTCGCCGTTCCCCGAGGACTTCACTTGAGGAGTCCGCGCGTTTCTGTCTGTCCCGAGGACTTGCTCCCCGTATTCTCGCCAGTCCCCACGGACGGGGAATACTCCGATTATCATCACCATCATCAAAAAGGACTCCCTTTCAGATTTGGAGGGGAATCAATTTTTGCTGGTGTTGGTTCAATGTAAAATTAATTAAAAACAACCAGAATAAACAAAACCAAAAATAAAGTGGATCCAGACTAATTCGTCAACTACATATTCTTTTTTTCGAACAAAATCCATTTTGGAAGCATTCCCGTGTTCTTGCTGGTTCTGTACGCGGAGTCCGCGTGGAGTGACTCCCTCTATTCTCGCCGTTCCGTTCGATTCCCCGAGGGTCCCTCGTAGAACGGCGAGAATTCGCCCAAAGGTATCCCGTAACTTGCGTTTTGGGAAGCCAATAAACTGGCAACTGAACTAAAGTTCAATCATTACCACATACAGGTAACGAACTTGCGCCTAGAGGCGTATTCTCGCCGTTCCCCGCGGACTCCTCGGGGAACCGAACGGAACGGCGAGAATAGAGGGAGTCAGTCCACGCGGACTCCGCGTACAGAAACAGCGAGAACACGGGGAATGTTTTGTTCGAAAAAAAAATATGCGGTTTACGAAATTAGTCTGGATCCACTTTACTTTTGGTTTTGTTTACTCTGATTGTTTTTAATTAATTTTACATTGCACCAACACCAGTAACAATTGATTCCCCTCCGAATCTGAAAGGGAGTCCTTTTTGATGATGGTGATGATAATCGGAGCATTCCCCGTCCGTGGGGACTCGCGAGAACACGGGGAGCGAGTCGCCGGAACAAAGAAAAACGCGGGAACTCCTCAAGTGGAGTCCTCGGGGAATGGCGAGAATACGCCTTAGGGCACAATGATTTAAATCGTAAAATATTATAGTAATTTACCGCTGTCAACCGACGTTGCGGAAGAAAGTGAGCCAAGCTGACCGAGCTCAGGAAAGTCCAACACTTCTGAAACTTCGATATCTTCTTGCAGTCGCATCCGCTTTGGCTGGGACGCTGAGGAGTCGATACCTAGGAATTAATCTGACATTAGACAGTTATCGGAGTTTAATTAAGCATTGTCCAAATAGGTGTAGTAGGCTGAATAGCGCTAGATGTTTACGTCTTAATACACACGCCTATTCAAACAGGAACTCAATAGGTTCTTATCGATGCAGCATTCGGTGTTGCCACGCTGATAAATTTTTTCGAGCTTCTAAGATCAGAAAAAGTGTTCTTAAGTATACGAGTACATTTTGACGCCTTTTATATTGTAAAAAGCTATTAAATTAACGGATAGACAGGCATTGGTCCTCGAACTAAAATAAGCAGTCGTAACAGAACAAAACGTGGTCTCCTGAAGAAAAGCTGTTTCTTTAGCTTCTAACTAAATAGAACTTTAGTGCTTCCCGTGGCAACCCTGATGACGCTGCTTCTTTCCTCGGCCCGCTGGCGGAACCAACCAAGCGATCTGATTGGCCCTGCATAAGTGAGAATAGAACACGAGTCTATTCTCCTTATTCGCCTTATTACAGGGCGCCCCGAGGAAAAGAGGAATCTGTAATAAACCTTATACGCCGTAATACACCTTACAACACCTATTGGACAATGCTTTACGGAATTATTTCTAAGTTACAGCTTCCTCGTCGGAGGTAGTTACGCGCCCTGTCTGCTAAGTTCCTTGGTGATACAACGAAGAGACGTTTCGTTCGTTCGCGCACTTCGGCACCTGCCGATCAATTGGCTGGCAAGCTACTGGGCAGCTTGGAGACATAGTTGGTACAATTGTTGACGTAGTGAAGTGTGACGATTTGTTTGTCTTACGATTTAATCTAGCTTAGCGAGCGAAGCGAGGTCCTAGTACCCGAGTCTCCCTAGCGTTTAGCGAAAGCGCGACGTAACGCATTTACGTCCTGAGCGGCCTGAGACTACACTGTCAGAAGTTTCGCAACAGATAACACAAGGATGCGCAGTTTCAATAGATAACACTTGGGATGTTAGCTGTTACGGTTTCGCAAACGCTATGCAGTAAACGTTATGCACAACAAACATTGCCAGGAAAAGCGTCTACTGGCTTTTCCAATTCATGACGACGTTTTTGAATAACGTGTTGATGCTTAGCATTTGAAAAACATAACAGCTAACGTACTAAGTGTTTTCTGTTGAAACCGCTCATCCTTATGTTATCTATTATGAAACTTCTGACAGTCTCGTAGGCTATTATTTTCCAAAATTTTTCTTCTTTTAGTTATCTTTTTCTTAAGAATGGGTGGTGATTAATCTTCGCCTGGCGTGGCAACCCTGATTACTAATGGTGCAAATAATCTCTTATGAGGCTCTTCGTCTGGCGTGGCAGCCCTGATTACTAATGGTGCAAATACTCTCAACATTCGCCCCAGTTCTTCGAGAAAACGCCCGATGAGTGTTCAGTAATATAACCTACTGATGGACCCAGATGTTTACTTACGAGGGGACGTTCAGACACGAAATAATCTGGGAACTCGATAAAATTAAGTTTCTTTTTCTGTGAGTTTATGTGTTTTATTTATTTTCTTTCATTTACTTCGCTTTTTCAAAATGGCGGGTTATAAATAAATTACTTACTTACTAATAACTAAACAATCTGGATGGGGAATCCATAATTTGGTAAGCTGTGCTTTGGAGGATGAAGATCTCCGAGATATTTGACGGTGCAAAACGGATAAGTCAGCTACATTTTATTCGAGCTATATTTCGGCCCTTCTTGGCAAGGATCCTCTTCAGGGCCGCTCAAGCTGGAAAATTAGCTTGTCATTGCAAAAAGAAAATATTTCAGCCCTTCTTGGCCAGGGTCCTCTTCAGGCTCAAGACAAGTTAATTTTCCAGCTTGAGCGGCTTGAAGCTGAAGAGGACCCTTGCCAAGAAGGTCCGAAATATAGCTCGAATAAAATGTAACTGACTTATCTGTTTTGCACCGTCAAATATGATTCGCAGTCAGCTTGGGCTGAAGGAACAAAGATCTCCAAGAGCCACGAATCTCAGTTTCGCTACGAAGCCAGGCAGAGAGAAAGAGTATCAAATGTTTGGTTTCTTTTTAAACTAAGCATAATTCCGAAGGGTTAATCACTCCCAAAACGTGTTGGTTCACGTGGTGTTCACGGAGGCTTGTACAGTGGTGCCCAACAAGAAAGTAACCCCTCGCATAATTCTAAAAGAGTCGAGTATTTTAAAGACCTAATCCAAACATTCTGTTTACCTTCACTTACTGATCGCAAGCCACCAGTTTATTTAGATTTGAACTTGATAGCCGGGTTGCTGTTTTGGCTCGAGAAAAAACAAACACGCAGAACGTCTTCTTTTCCTGATGACGAAATTTTCAACGTTTGATTAGCCTTGTTTTGTTTTGACTATCCTTGGCTCCCTACGTGCCATGACGGCTGTCCCAGATAATCGACTGAGATTAAGTCCAGACCGAATTATTTCATACCCATAATAGGATTTTTTTTTTTTTTTTTTTTTTTGCTCACTGTTTGACGGACATTCTTAGTGACAGTAGGAATGATGAGCATTGTGTGTGTGGTAGAAATTTTTTGTTTGTGGTCCGCTTTAAAATACAGGAAAGGATATCTACTATGACAGTCCTGTGAGAAAATTTGACAAACTTACCTATATTATTTGCAGGTAAGTATTTATACATGACTTGCATCGGCTTTGTAAGGGTGTTGGAACGGGCTTGCTGTAGAGCTTCTTGTATCCTATTCTGGGCTTTTCTTCCTTCACAGTTTGGTATCATCCCTTTTTCTTTACCAGATTTCTTTATGCCAGCAGCATCCTGGAAAGAATGACTGTAAATTAAGGCAAGAGTTCTCAAGATACTCTATTTGTGGCGTTTGTTTGTGAACGTTTCATCAGCGGTTGTGTTGATATTTTTTCTGTCCATTCCTTTACACCGTCTTTGTCATTGTATAAGTAGTGAACTGAAAAACAAAAATGCTCCTCAGCCGGGATTTGAACCCAGGACCCTCTGCTTACAAGGCAGGCGCTCTAACCATTTGAGCTACCGAGCGAGGGGCTTGTGAACAGAGTTCGAAAACCACTACTAGTTCGTCGGAATTCGGGCGAAACCAGAAACTTGGCAAAACTTGGAAACTTGAGCTTGTGAACTGAGTTCGCAAACCACCACTAGTTCGTCGGAATTCGGGCGAAACCGGAATCTTGGCAGAAGTAAAGCAGGAAGTCTTGGTCAGTATCGTCAAAATAGGTACGGCTTATTAAGGTATGTCTGAACTTGGTTTTCTCTAATGATTAGCCTGGCGAAGACTGGATCTGGCGAAGACAAGACACAGTTGTCTGGATAAAATATTAGATTTTTGGGATCCCATCGAAACCTTAGGTCTTGTTGCTGGTGTTGGTGCAATGTAAAATTAATTAAAATCAATCAGAATAAACAAAACCAAAAATAAAGTGGATCCAGACTAATTTCGTGAACTGCATATTTTTTCTCGAACAAAATCCATTTTGGAAGCATTCCCCGCGTTATCGCTGTTTCTGTACGCGGACCCCGAGTGGAGTGAGTCCTTCTATTCTCGCCGTTCCCTTCGATTCCCCGAGGAGTCCTCGGGGAACGGCGAGAATACGCCTCAAGTATTATCTGTTGGAACCGTGCATACATGTGTTATCTCTTATGAAACTTCTGACAGTGTAGGAGGTACGACTTTTTTTTTATGTGTTAAATTAGCATTGGCCGATGGCTCTTGGAACAAATAAATCTTTCTCTTCAATAAATTCTTGATCGGTTCTCAGCGGTCTTCGGTAAATTTGGGCGTGGATTTGTGCTTGTCCAATCCCGATGAAATTTTTTTAGCCTGCGTAGTTGTATGACAGTTGTACGAAAAAGTTGCATGTATTAATATGTAATAGTAAAGTACTATCATTTAATGTGCCTCCGACTGGATTAATCGTAATCAGTAGTATCCAGTAGCATCCTGTCTTGCTCATAGTAGCATGCAGCAGAATGCAGTAACACGGTAGCCTTGAAGTAGAAGCATGTAGTAGCATCAATTAGTGCTGCATGCTACTTTTTCGTACAACTTCATACTACTATTCTGAGATAAATTTTTTATCGGGATATCTTATGGACATGTAATGCAAACTGCGTAAAGTCAGCATTACATTTTTTGACGAAACCTGTTTTCACTTTTTAGGCACTGAAGCAGGTTTATTTAAATCCACAAAAAACCTACCCTAAGGCATTAACAACTGAAAAAACTAAATAACAAGAATTTTACCACGAAAATGTAAGGACAATGACAAAGCATTTATGCATATTTATAACTATTTCAAACAACAACGTACAGCTGACCTCCGCAGATAAATAGATCATTTCAGGATCGCAGAAGAGATCTGCACATGCATGGTTTCGATATTTCACTCCAGGATTTTAAGAACAATCGAAGGTATCCACTGAATCGGACAGAAGTAAGGTCAGGAATAGCGGTCATAAAAGAAACTTACCAGTAGCATCTGTGTGATCTCGATGTCCAGTTTGTCGTTGGCGACATCTAGTGGGATTTTCAAAAACTTGTTTTCGAGCTGGGTATTCGCTCCGAACTCCAGGAATCGTTCTACGGTTGCTTTGTGCTGATTCTCAACGGCCCAGTGAAGCGGTGTCATTTTGAGCTAAATTAGATCAAATTATTATCGTAGCAATTTTCTCGAAGAGGGTATGTAATGCATCTCATCCTATGACCCACGGTCAGTTATATTACAAGCGGTGGATATGACTTGATATCAACCTCCAGAGAGGTTATAATTAAGTCATATCTACCTACAGAGAGGTGGATACTAAGTCATATCCATCTCTAACTTTCTGTGTAACGATCCATAATACTACTAACTCTGGACTAGGTCTGATTTATCTAGGTCTTGGTATTTGTCTCTTTCTGGTACCAAAATTTGTCTCTAAATGAGTTCGTGCCTTTTTTGGCGAAGTAAGAGGCTGGAAAGCCTTTATCAGAAGTATATTTATTAATTTAGGTCTCGGATGGTTAATGTTCTGTTCGAAAAAGTTATGACAGTTAACATACCTCCACATCGGTTGACATCGGAATAACAATCTCGACGGTAATTTAAAAATATCAACCTCGCTAAGCTCGGTAGATATTTTTCATTCACAATGGCCGTCTCGGTGTTATTTTTAATATCAAACCCTATGTCAGAATTTAACCTTCACTGACGAATTTTGCATTCAGAGAAATTAAGTTTTGGATGAGCGACTAGAGGCACCTGTCGAAATATTTAGTGAAATAGAAAAGTTTAGGGAGAAAAGTTTCTCCTCGGGGTTTTGTTCTAATTTTTTAGAACAAATTTTAGTGTTTGTAGGTAATATATTTTGTTCCTTCTTGTTTTCGCTTTCTGTATTCCTCTGTTCTAATCCTCTTAGCGACTTAAAAAAACAAGTGCGCAAGCGCTCAGACGTGGAGTATAAAAGAACGAACTGAACTGACTTAAATTTCTCCCTTCCCGTAGCGTTTAATATTAGTTATCCATGAGAACAACAACTGAGCTCTCAAAGTATCTCCAAACACGTCTCAGGCCATCTCTCATACAATCGGTTATGCTCGCTATGAGCACTGTAGGTTTGTTCCAATACACTTTGTTTACTACCTTGCTCGAACACCCTAATGTCAAAGTCATAAATTTTCAAAGTGCGTCTCATCAGAGGGGTTGCTCACTCGCTGGGCACCACTGTACACCCTCCCTGGGCACCGGCAACGGCTGGGCAGCGGCATCGCTGGCACCACTGGGCACCGGCTAGGCACCGGCTGGGCACCACTGTAACAACCATTTTGGGAGTGAGTAACCCCTCGGTCTCATCTGACACCTCCCACGCGAGAACACATGTTGGTTCACTTAGAAATGAAATGCCTTCGCGTAAATCGTAATTTGGTCTCCAAACACAGTATTGTCCAGCATTGTCTTTCCAGTTTTGCTTCGTATAAACCCCGTAGGCTTGTTCCAATACACTACTGGCTTTACTTCCATCAATCTTGAAATTTATTATATCTTGTTCAAACACACTAATGTCAAAGTCACAAATTTTCAGATCCCATTTCATCACCCTTCCTAACGCGAAAACACATGTTGCGACTAATTGACACCTCAAACGCTTTGCGAAACATGAAACCAAACAAACGCAATGCGCATCTTACGAAAAGTGCTATGCACAAGTATACGAGATTTTAATTTGATGAGTGTCCTCGTTCACGAAATTAACACATGGGCAGTCTGGGCCCTATTGCAAACAAAAGGGAAGGGTGGGGGAGGTGAAACTCGGAAAGTATATTCAAGAGCCTAGGAACCGCTAGGAACCGTAAAGAATGGAATTTCATTGTCGCATCTCTAATTGTGGTCTATGTTACGCAAATTAGTCACTGGGAAATCTGCGCCTAGTAGTGTCTGAAAAGCCCGAATTGTTCGAGGCAGGACCCCCCTCCTCCTAACAAAAAAAAACGTGCATATCTAGACCCCAATGGCAACAATCGTTCCAAGTTTCTACTTGATACCGGCCATGGTTTGCAAGCTATGAACTGGGCACAGTTGCCCCAGAAACCGAGGAATGGTGAAGGTGTGTGTCTGTGGGGATGGTTAAACTAGACCCCAATATCATCAAGTATACCAATTTTAAATTTGATACCTGAAACGGTTCACAAAATCTCAAATCATGGGCAATCCGGGCCCAGTTGCCCATGAACGGGGAGGTGCAGTCTCAAGATTTTCTTCGTAGCCAGAGGATATAGGTACAGGAAAGCTCGTCATTCTAGTTCCAGCCGTGGTAAGCTTTAGATCTTAGCCACGGGACAAATTGGACCCGATTGCCCCAGAACCGGGTGAGTGTGGGGATTTGGGACCACGAAAAGTACAACTATAGATCTCAGTCCCAACAATAATACCAAGTTTCAAATAGATGCCTGTCATGGTTCACGAGTTACGAACTCCCCTATCTGGGCAATCTGGGCTCCAATTGCCACTGAACTAGGTGGGGGGGGGGGGGGGGCTAAAAAGCAGAACTAGACCCCAGCGTCAACACTTGTACCAAGCTTCAACTTGATCTCTGTCATTGTCCACGGGTTATGATCTCCAGTCAATGGGCAATCTGGGCCCAATTGCCCCTGCACTTGGTGGATGTGGGGGTGGGACCCTACTAAGTACAACTAGACTCCAGCGCAAACAGTTGTACCAGCTTTCAACTGTCCACTGGTTATGGACTCGACTCAATGGGCAATCTTTGCACAATTGCCCCTGAACCGGGTGGGTGGGGGAGTTGGGACCCCCAAAAGGCACAACTAGACCACAATACCCGCAACTGGTTCACGAGCTATGAGCTCCACAATGGGCAATCTTTGCCCAATTGCCCCTAAACTGGGTGGGTGGGGGAGTTGGGACCCCCAAAAGGCACAACTAGACCGCAACTGGTTCACGAGTTATGAGCTCCACAAAAAACGGCGAAAACTGAAAACCGGAAACCGAATGCTGAAAGTTGTTACAGCGCTCGCAATAGTGAACTGTTCCAAGAAAAACTCAACTAAAAACAAATAAATAGGTCGACATACCATATCCTGCGCGTCGAGTTCACACCCATGTTTCACAAGAAGCGTCACTATTTCTGTGTGACCGTGCTGCGCCGCAAAGTGAAGTGGTGTCCTGTCCACCTTCGTTCTGGCATCGCGGCAGACGCCAGTTTTCAAGAAAAACTCTACCGCGCCAGTGTGTCCGTTCTTAGCTGCCATATGAAGCGGACTGGTGCCAAGCTAGAACAAAAGAGACGGAAAATGCGTGAGACTACTACTATTCTCCGCGAAGACGGCATAACTTTGCAAACGCTAAATAATATAAATTAAATCAATTCAATCAGTTCAATCTATTTCTAAAACGGGAAGCGGAAAGTCGAATATCGTTCAGTAAATATATATACACAATCTACAGTCAGACCTTATTAATTAAAAACAAAATTCAGTTGTACTAAATATGTTAATTTACTGTGCATTTTAGCACATTTATAAGAAGTGAACTGAAATGTTCCTGAGCCGGGATTTGAACCCAGGACCCTTCGCTTACAAGGTGACCGCTCAACCAATTGAGCTACCGAAGGGCTTATGAACATAGTTCGCAATTCACAACTGTAGTCGGAGAGGAGCTGGCCATAGGAACAGGGATTCCGCCCGAAGGAAAATTCATCTAAAAAGCTCACATCCCCATGTCACGCTTTAAACAGGGGACTTAAGACCGTGACAAATAAACCAGAAACAAAGCTTTGAACAAAATTTAGCAGTCTGGGAGTGTCGGAGCCTTGAAGAACTTCCAGGACCGACAAGGCGGGTCATCATGGTGAAAACCATATACATAATTATCCGATATGGGTCCTGATATCCTGGTAACACAAGGACGCGCAGTTTCAAATGATAACACTTAAGCGTGTTCCACCCTTCCAACAATAGTAACTATTAGTTACTATTTTCATTCCAAAAGTTACTACGCTGACCGTTCCAACCTGCTCAAAATAGTAACTAATAGTGACTATTTGCTTACCATGCTCGGGAGCGTAGTAAGCGTCTGTAACGTGGCTGGCCAGATTAGCCCGTAGCACGATATTTCGTCGAAAATAGAAAAAAGCGTTTTAGCCTTGACGCCAAGAAGCCAATATTCGCGACGTCATGCGTAGTAACAACGGTAAGTAGGGTGGAACACTCTCTTGGTATGTTAGCTCCTACGTAATTCAAATGTTACGCACTGAAACGTTATGCGTATAAGAATAGCCAGAACACTAACGAAAAAAAATATCTGTTGACTTTTTTCTTTGTCGTAATGATGTCGGAAATGCCAGCAGATACTTTTTTCGCGGTTTTTCGTCTCTTTCTGACATTAAGGAATAGCCCAAGTGTTATCAGTTGAAACTGCGCATCCTTGTCTTATATCTGTTATGAAGCTCCGGAGAGTGTTTGAACTGTATTGCCCATTTATTTCCCTGAAAAGAAGATACTGAGCGTGTTCCACCCTTCTAAGAATAGTAACTAGTAGTTACTATTTCCGTTCCACCTCACAAAAGTTCCTACGCTGACCGTTCCAACCTTCTCGAAATAGTAGCTAATAGTAACTATTTGCTTACCATGCTCGGGAGCGTAGTAACTACGCATCTCTGTAACGTGATTGGTCGGATTCGCCCGTGGCATGATATTCTGCTGGAAAATAGAAAAATCGTTCCAGCCTTGACGGCAAAAAGTCAGAATTCGTGACGTCATACGTAGTAACTTCGGTAAGTAGGGTGGAACACGCTTACTATGGACGCAATGAAAGAACTAACGTAGTTTGTGCTTACCCAGTCGGTGCTAATTGGAGCACCCATTTCTAAAAGACTCTTTATTTCCTCTACATTTCCATTATTAGCGGCTTCCAACAGATTTTTTCCATACTCGAACAGTTCGTTGTTGTTGGTGGTTCGTTGGGGAATCGTTGAGAACTGTATAGTTTCCGGAAACGAAGAGTTGAAATGAAATCTTTCGTTGGCATAGCTAGGGTGGTGGGGAACGGCGGATATTATGTCACCATTCAGATTCTTCACGACGATGCAAGATTGAGTGTCGACTTGAGATGCGTCCATCTGAAAAACAGAAGCAGGTCAAAACAGAAACGGTTGCAGTTGACCGTTTCGTTTGCCGCGGAAAGGTCCAACTAACGTCTTACGGGACCTAATGACGGTAGGTATTTACAGTATTTCTATACCTCCTTGATTGGCCTAAACTAAGTTGTATCGTAATTCCATACAAGCGTGACGTCACACCCATTTGATCTATTTTACCTCAGAAAACGAAATGTTGTAGTTTATTCCAATCGGTGAATATATATTCTAATATATACACTGTAAAAAGTTTTTCCGTATAAAGGTTAAAGTTAAAGGCATAGAAAACTTGACTACGCAACTTTCGGCCATCAAACCGACCTAGGGGGCTTAGATAAAGATACAGGGACTTATTGTCGACAGGACCCCCCTTCTTTGTTATCTCGAACCCCCTCCTTAGTGTTCCCAAAGCTAGCTGGCAGGCCCTTGCCCCTTATGTCCTGTAATTATGCACTTATGCACTGTAAAAGTTCGCCTTTGGCCGTGTTGACTAACATGTCGGGATGGTAGTCAAGAGGTCGTGCGTTCGATTCCTACTCCCGGCACACAAACCTTTTGTTTAAGTCGAGTTCTCGGAAACTGCAATGGTCATAGCGAGAATTTTTCTTACTCTCAATATCGACTCAGGGTACATTCTTGATATGTCAGCTTGCTCCCCGAGTCAAGTTCGAGTCAAGTTTTCTGTTCCTTTAACTGCAATATTTGCTACTCGGATTATCCTTATCTCTACGCAGATAAGATTCATACCAAATAGAGATAAGACGAACCCGAGTAGCAAATACTGCAGTTAACTTTAATCTTTTAGGCGGAGAAACTTTTTACAGTGTATGGAGAGAATCGAGCGGCCAGCGAGGAGCCGGTCGCGTTTACATTTAAGGACGATTCTGGCGGTCTGGAAAGCTCCGCGAGCTTATGCGCCAACTGTTCTTGCGACTTCGGCTAAAAGTCGCTTCGCTTTCCAGAGCTGTTCTCGCGCTCCGCTAGTTTCCGCCAGCACTCGGAAAGCGAATCCACTTCGCGAGTGGAAAGTGATTTCGGCAAGTCAGCGAGAAGTTGAAAAGGTGCAACTGAAGGCTCAGCGACTTTTTGCTTGTTCTTGCGCTCGGCGGATTCTCGCTTTGCTTTTCGGAAAGCGAATCCAAGAGATCACCAGAATCGCCCTTTATAAAACGACCTAGGGGCAATAAAATCTTATGTTAGGTCCTAAATCACACGACGTCACTAAGTACGTCACGACTGTATGGAATTCCGATTTATAGTACGAACACACGATCGGGATTTCCGGGCTGGATTTACTGCAGTGTTATCATATCACCAGGTTTTCTATAGGCGTATTCTCGTCGTTCCCCGAGGACTCCACTTGAGGAGTCCCCGCGTTTTTGTTTGTCCCGGGGACTCACTCCCCGTATTCTCGCGAGTCCCCACGGACGGGGAATGCTCAGATTATCATCAACATCATCAAAAAGGACTCCCTTTCAAATTCGGTGGGGAATCAATTTTTGCTGTTGTAGGTGCTATGTAAAATTAATTAAAAAGAATCAGAGTAAAGAAAACCAAGAATGAAGTGGATCTAGACTAATTTTTTCAGCTGCATATTCATTTTTCGAACAAAATCCATTTTAGAAGCATTCCCCGTATTCTCGCTGTTTCTGTACTCGGAGTCCGCGTGGAGTGACTCCATCTATTCTCGCCGTTCCCTTCGATTCCCCGAGGAGTCCTCGGGGAACGGCGAGAATACGCCTTATGTGTATCTACGATGGTGCCGAAAATCCTGGCAAGAATTCCGGTCTGGGACCATCCGACCCTGACCGTCTGTCTTACGCATTAGTCGACACCCCTTGATCCGTCTCCAGGAATGCCCCCGGATTCGTATCCAGAAATGCTATCTATTGTGGGCTGGCAAAAACGACCCACTCTGTCTGCATCTTACTTGGGCAGATGGCGTCACCAGTTCACATTGGCATGTAGTCTGTGGTCGAGCATAATTCTTGGGAGAAAAACCTTGAAATCATCTAGAAGTAGACTAACCTTTACGCGACCGATCCCAGTGGGTTTGTCCATTAATTTCCCGTTCATACGACAACTCTCTGCAACTGTAAACCACTATATTTAAGTTCCAATTTTCTGAGCAAACTTTTGCGAAATACTGACGCATAAAGCACAGCACATGGCAACGTGACAACTTAATATAGGAAATGTGGGAAGTTTGAATTCAAACTGTACCGTGACTTTCAGGCTCAAGCTCAAGCAAAGGTGGATCTTATTTTCTTTTCAGGGTGAGCTGCTGTCCTCCCATATAAGAAGTTCAGTATGGATATAAATGTTGCTTATTCATGCTTTCAAAGTGTTTATTTTGGCCTTTGACTTTTCAGTTTCAGCCTGGACTAGTTGTTTTAGTCATTTAGAGCAGTGGTTCCCACCGGCGGTACGTGTACCCAAAGGGGCATGCGAAGGTAACAAAATCGATTTAGTCTGTAGCTTCAAAATCCCGCCTCACTCATTTTTGATTGCCGAGAGCCTAAAACTACCAGCAGAGGCATCACTAGACAAAACGTTTTTTTGGGGGCGCAGGTATTCTTATACGGACTAGCTGGTCAATTTCTATACGGAAAATTGCGATGCTGGGCCGTCTCTTTTCTTTTTAACCATCTTGCAGACCACTTTGGACCCTAGAGAAAGCCAATGAAATAATGTTTATTCCAAATCAGCTATCCTACTATACTGCTGTAAAATCAGTTCTTGTGTCAAACAATACTGTTTCAAGAAGAATCAAAGAGATTGCTAGTGATATTGTCATTCAGGTTACGAATTAAGCTAACAAAAGGTTTGCGATGCAGCTTGATGATAGCACAGAGAACTAAAAAGTAAACACAGAAACAGGCTGACTGTAAAAAATATTGCTGTCAATGACGTCGAGCTGAGATTTGACAAAATTATAGCTACAAAGCAGCCTCAAGTGTCTCATTGATTTATATATATTTCTACAGATGTATCCTACGCTTATCCTCTATGATAATAAATATCCTCTTTTTCACATTCTCAAAAAGGGGGTATGTAACCTTTTTGAACCTTGATTAGGGGTACGCGGTACGGAAAAAGTTGGGAACCACTGATTTAGAGCCTAGTCCTAGTCACACTGGTAGGGGCATCACATATGGGGAGGGGGGGGATGCCCCCCCCCCATTTTGTTGGCCAGTCTGTAAAAAATAACTTGAGTTGGCGCAAAGCATCTCTGTTTTACGTAAAAACAGTTGATATTGTAAAAACTATGTTTTTTTTCATGAAATCAGTCAGTGTTCTTGAAAACCTGTCGATTTTACATCAAAACAGTAGACTTTTCTTAAAAACAGTAGAGTTTTCCAAAAATCAGTAGATTTTTCGTAAAAACTGTCCTTTTATTCTGCATAACTAACAGTCGGTAAAAATGACTAGCCAGTCGGCTGCCAATCGTTACTAGCCCGTCTAAAAATTTGGCAAGTAATGCCTCTGCACACTGGGCTCAAATCGGCTCCTATTTGACAATCTACGCTGTCAGAATTTTGTTTCCAACATCCCAGGGGTATTTTTTTTTTTATTATTATTTAAAAAAAAAACAGGAGTTGGCTACCATAACCTAAGTTATTTGAGGAGGAAGCTAATAAGTTTCTAGATGTCAAAATGCCTTCAGTTACATCTATTTTTTGTTTTCTACTAAAAAATAACAAAGAAAGCATCTGTTTGATCTCTTTTTCCTTTTTTTTAAGTGAAAAATTTATTTACATTATTTTTACAGTCAGCAGCACTAAAAAATACCAGTCTATTTTCTATAACATGATCAGAAATTCTGTTTTGTACTAATTAAACTCCTGGATTAAAAAAAACATTCACAGTATGACAGAACCAGCTCGTATCGGGGCTCTTTGGATGGAATTGAAGGGGGTTTCCAGAAATTACGGTGACCACAAGTTAGGATACTTCCAGATGTACTAAGCACAGCGAAACTTTAGTGACCTGACCACAGGACTTAGGGATCTGACACAATGCCCTAGTAAAACTTCTGTTCTTGGATCCAACCATTTTTGAGGGAAGGGGAATGCGTAAGTTACTGACGTAAGTTGTGAACAGGTGGTCCGATTCGAGTGAAACTTTATGGATGATAAGAACTGATGACCGAGATATGCAAAACATGTGTCCGATCCACATGTGATCACTGTTGGGGAGTTAGAGGAACTTTGAGATACAAAAAAACATCGTATGATCCGAATGGGATGCAAGTTGGGCAGTACCAAGTTTATGCAACCTTGATAAGTTATTTGGTGTCCAGTCCGGATCTGGCCACGGTAGGAGGGGGGGGGGCGATAAAGCAGGAACTGGAGATTTGCAGATATGCTTCGATTCGAGTCAAGCTTGATGGACGGGAAGAAGAGATGTCAGAAATGTGATATTTATGTGTCCGAGTCGTATTCTGCCACTGTAGGGGGAGTCAGAGGGTGAGTCCAGGAAATTGAATGGCTCGCATAGGGGTCAAATTTGAATGAAACCTGGAATGTAGAGATATCATATGCCCTTGATGACATATTTTAGGGTATGGACTGGATCCGACCACAGTGGAGGCATACCGGAATTTCCCTAAAAATGATCAGATTCGAGTGAAGCTTTGATAGGTGGTAATAGAAGATGCTTTAGATGATCCATTGATGTGTCCAAAACAGATTCGGCCGAGTTAGGGGGGGGGGGGTACCGAAAATTGTGTGACACGTCTAGGGATCAAACGAGTGAATCTATTGGTCTGAAACTTGGAAGGTAGACAAGTCATTTGCTCTTGATGATCAGGTGATGCAGGAAATGCAGAGACTCGAGTGAAACCAGATACCCATTTCTAGGTCCGAACCGCATTTTCCGACGGCCGGGGGTGGGGGGTGAAGGGTGTTTTTTGTGACATTCTCTTCTACTCTTTTGTACCACCTGGTCAACAAGTGCCTTGTGAGCTCGTAGTTCTTGTTGAAGAATTGAATCGCTGCTTGATGTGTGTGCAGTTCTAGACATGACACTTTTATTCGCTGGTCTGTTTGTTTCCGCTACTTTTTGGACCTGCGGCCTCCCGACAGTCACCGCTATCGCTATGTACGGCTGTGAAGCAAAGACAGTGAGAGCAGACGACTCCAGACGGCTCGCCGCGTTTGAGCCAAAGTTGCTTCGTCCGAGTGTAACGTACATATACTTTCTTCTTCTTTGAATTCGTCAGCACCTGGGTTCCAGGGAGGGACCCTTTCGTCTTCCTTGTGGTCGATCGTTGGTTTGGTTAAACCGCTGAGTCATGGATAGGCTAGGTTAGGGCAACCTTGGGCTGAGATGAACGGTACTCTCAAGAACACAGTCAGAAACGACTCCCTGTTTGAACGACTGCAATACAAGAATACTATCCTGGGACGGGTCACGGGACCGTCTTCAACAATCAAGATGGCTTGGCCATGTCAGCCCATGGCCAATGACCAACTGCCGTACTTCGAAGGTAGCATACACAGTTCACGTCCTCCTGGTTCCCCCTAAGCGTTAGAAGAGAGCTTAACCAACTAACATCACCCGAATCTTCTCAAACTGGCCCAGGACAAAGAGCAGTACAGACAGCACATCACTGCGCTTGCGACGAGAGAGGCCACGAGACGGCCACCAAGGACGGATATATGAGACTTAATTCAAGTCAACTAAGTAAGGCAAGGTCTCTCAAAATATATGCTGTCAGAGATCTCTCATGCAAACAACCTGATAAGCTCACAGCAGCCTGGGACATGTCTAGGTCCATGCCTAGTCACTGGAAACTGTGACATGAGAAGCATCTGAAAAGTCCAGATGACGTAAAGTATGAAGAATAGAGTATGGTGAGGTCGGAAAGTTCAGTGGCAATGGCAGAGTAAGGGTGTCCGTTTGACTGGTAGACCGACGAGCGCCAGACTGGCTAGCTGTGGCAGCAAAATTACATTAAAATCAGCTAGTTTGCAGTTTGGAGGTTTTTTGAAGCCAAATTATCTGAGAGCCAGGTATTCATTCTTTTTGCCAATTATCAGAGAAGGTGAAGAACTTTAGAAAAAAGGTTATTCTCTCACTTTTAGCAGTCGTGTCTTGTTTCAGTTGTATGAGACTGCTTGAGTGTCTGGTTACTTTCGCGGTTGGTCCCAAATCTTAAATTTTATGTTCTTATTTCAGGAATTCCATCTCTTTGAAGTGTTGACTGGTGATCAAGGCAGTAGTAGCTACTTGGCTTGAAGTTGGGCTGTGAAGCTTCATTTGGTGAGCTCATTGTTTATGTTTTTGGTTTATCGCACAAGTACAATAAGTCGAGCTTATCTGTTTGTCTGTCCAGTGCTTCACGCTTTCAAAGTTGTCAGTTGTCTGTCGGCGCAATCTAAAGCTTCTTACAACATGTGTGCGGGTACAGGATCCATTCGGCGTGCATTCTGGTCATCCACTTGTCTTCGGAGAGGAGGTGATCGTTTGAGGGATAAACTTGTGTAATGAAAAACCAAGAATTTATCGCTGAGAGTCATGCTCCTCGAGTTCTAGTATTCTCTCGACCTTCCATGTTGCTGTTTGTCCTTTTGATTAGTAACCAACAAAGCGCTCATGGTATATGATAAATCAAAAAGGGTTATTATTTTTGTTGACGTCCTATGCTATTCGTTGTAAAAGATATTTGGAGAATATAATGAATTTGAATTTGAATATTATTTTCACCTAGGGACCACAGCTTTTTCCTCAACACTCCTGTGGGCACATATACATTGGAAACAGGTTCAAGCCCGTTTCCGCAGAAACAGGTATCGTTGATCATATTCGTGTTGAGCTTTTCTAAGGGCGTTTTTATGCGACACATTTGTGGGCCACACACTTCTGAGTGTATGTCTTGGAAACACGATTGTGTGCCACACAGTCAAGCCACAAGTTGAAACTCACGGAAACGCCGTTTTGACTATTTTGGGGGTGGTAATTTCAAATCTCTGAAAATAAAAATAAACTTCAGATAAAATCTCAACAAAAATAACTTCAGGCTTCCGTCCTTGCCATTTTTTGCAAAAAGGATCCTCAGTTTTATGTCTACATGCTTGACAAAATAGTTAATTTTATTGTTTTGACATTATTTTGCTGCTAAATTTGAATTTCCCGCCAGAAACGAGACACAAAATTGACAATCACCTCGGCAGTTGTTTGTGGAATTCGAGCCACAAAGCGAGCCACAAAAATCTAGTTTGTCGCAGAAACACACTTCTGGGCCGCACAAAAGACCGCGGAAACGCTCTTTTCGAGCCACAATCGACCCACAAACTGTATTTGGGAGCAGGAAAAACGCCTTAAAGCACAATTCTTACTAGAAATGATCTTTTCCCAATGAAATGGATCAGAAAATCGATTTTCGAATATACCCTTACTTTCCACCTGAAATTAGCGATTTTCTTCTTAGCGCTTGTCGATTACCTCCAGCCTTCCTGCTCTCCGACGCGGCGGCTGGGCGCAAAACATTTGAAAACTGAACGTGCCGTGGTTAAAAAGTGGGGAAACTAAGCAAATAAAAGAAGTAATAAACATATGCTTCTGAGATCCTTATGTGTGAAAGAGTTGTCAGCGGGCATTGAAGATTCCGCAAAGTTTCGTTGTGTGACGGCAAAACTCGGCAAGGCCAAAAAAGCGCTAAAAATTCGTATGCACAAAACGAGACAGTGGAGAAAAGTTGGGATTTTAGAAGCTTATATTTCTGTATGGGAGCTAGGTATATTATAACGAGACCAAAGGTGTGGATGGGATCCCAAAAATATATATAATATTTGATCCAGACAGTTGCGTCTTGTCTACGCCAGATCCAGTCTTCGCCAGACTCCTTGAACATTTTTACTATTAAAATTCAGAAACAGATTAAGGCCAAAAAGCTAATCATCTGAGAAAACCAAGTTCAGATATGGATTCAGCATGTTTGTGTTTACCCCTATAAGTCATATCTGTTTGGACGAAAACTTCCTGCCTAACTTCTGCGAATCTCCCAGTTTCGGCCGAATTCCGGAACTACCTGTCCGGCAAAAAAAAAAGCGAAAATCTTCTTTCCCGTATATCGAACATCTAATCAACTTCAAATTAATTTAACTTAAAACAAATTTTCCGGTTCCAGCCGGATTGCGGGCGAACTATATGTCCGGGTACAAAATGACTGTCATACACGGATTCAGCATCTCTTCTTACCCCTAAATCGGAAATCTAATCAACTACGAAGACTTTTAACAATTTTCCGGTTTTGGCCGGATTCCGGGCGAACTACTTGCCCGGCGAGAAAATGATTTTCACCATCGTGTTCAGCATGTCTTACTACCCTTAAACCGAACATATAATTAACTTCAATTAAAACTTTTACTTTTAACAGATTTTCCGGTTTTGGCCGGATTCCGGGCTAACTACTTGTCCGGCGAGAAAATGGTTTCCACCATCGTGTTCAGCATGTCTTCTTACCCCATAATCGACTGTCCCATTAGCTGTTTAAAAATATTGTGCTTACCCCTTAATTTAAACCCCCTCCCCCACCCCTAAATATAGGGCTACGAAGCCCATCTACGAACTCGACCTTACTCTTGACCCAAACAATCCTCACACCAAGTTTCATCAAAATATCATTCCCTTCGAGAGTTATCGTGCTTACAGACGGACGGACGGACAACTTTTGCGATGTCATAGGTATCCCTCCACTTACGTTTTGGGATCCCAAAAAGCAGAATAAGCAAGTGGGGTCCTTTAAGTCTGCCAGACGCTCCCATTTAGATTGTTTCCCCACTAAGGAACGCTTCAACACAGTATCCGTTTGGTTTTGATTTTCGCAGTGGAATAGAACTGCATATTCCTCACGCTGTGCTCCGTTCTCCCTATCACATAAGCCCGTTTTTTGCTGAATGATTTTCAGTCCCGTTTACCTTTGAGGTTGTTACAGAAACCGCCTATTGTACCAATTTAATATCGAGGGGCTAGTTACTCAAACAAATTGGTATTCACATAAAATTTACAGCCGTTTTTGACCACTCATCTGCAATTGATGATCACAATTTTTACTGTCGGAACATATTTCATGAGTGTTACTTTAGTAAACGTCATAACAGATTTGATGCTTCTTCTTTTCCCTTTATATCGACAATTTCAGTATCGCATCGTCTCCTTCATCCCTCTTTTCTGCTCTTTCCTCTTCTCTTTTGACTTCCTCTGCTCTTGCATGCAAAGTCCTATTATTCGAAGACGTAACCATCTCCTGTCTTGCTTTCCTAGATGAAATCCTCACTTCTAGCATTTTGGTAGGAAACTCGTCATTTTTTATTGGTTTAATTCGTCTTTTTGATGGAGTTCCTCAAGATTCCGGAGTGCGATGAGGATAGGTGTTGCAAAATATGCCTTTGTCATTCATTTCGAAGTCTACATCCTTTCTGGAATCCCAAAACGCAGGTGGAGCCTATAACGTCGTAAAAGTTATCCGTCTGTCCGTCCGTCTGTGAGCACGATAACTCTCGAAGGGAGTTGAGATATTCTGATGAAACTTGGTGTGAGGATTCTTTGGGTCAAGGGACAAGTCAAGTTCGTAAATGGGCCCCAAAGTTATATATTTAGGGGTGGGGGAGGGGTTTCAAATTAAGGGGCGAAAATAAATATTTTTTAAAAGCTAATAAGATAGTCGGTTTAGGAGTAAGGAAACATGCTGAATCCGAATATGAATTATTATTTTTTCGCCGGATAAGTAGTTCACCCGGAATCCGGCAAAAAACGGAAAATTTGTAAAAAATTTGAGTTTGAATCTGAAGTTGATTAGATGTTCGATTCTGGCGTAAGAAGACATGCTGAATCCGAAAATGAAAATTATTTTTCGCCGGACAAGTAAATTTTAGCGTGAAATTTTAAAACCAAATGATATAGTCGATAGGCTATAGGGCGAGGAGACATGGTGTTGCAACTTTTGAACATATTAAAGATAAACAATAATTGTATATCGGTTTAGTTATCTCCAAAGTCCCAACCGGCTCATACTGGGTCAAAAAGGCAGAATGCAACTGTCTTGTGAACAATCCAATAAAATTTGTCGACCAATTTTCGGAAAAACCAAGTGGCGATACCAGTTCCTACCCTACCCTGTTATCCATGCAAGCGAAAGCTCATCGCACGTCGCGTTATGATATTCTTTTTTTAATCTATGGACGCCTTAGGGATAATGACTCCGGTCGCGTGTATACACATGCAATATTTCCTGGGTTTAATCAAAGACTATTTACACCTAGCGTACGTATTCTTTGGGTTTAGTCATGGGGGTCTGTCGTGTTTGTCGGGGGGGGGGGGTCGAAGAGGTTGAAAAATGTTGTTAAAACTTCGTATGAGAATTCAGTGGCAAAGTACAGGCCAAGTTCGTTTATGGGTCCTGTATTTAGAGGCAGAAGAGGGGTTTCAGGGGCGTAATTTGCTATGGGGCAGGGGGGGGGGGGGGGGCAAAGGCCCCCCAGACCCCAGTTTGCCACCCCCCCAGCTGAAATTTAGCGTCTTTGAAACTCTCGTTGAAACTAAGATAGGCCTACAGAATTCAAGCATCCACAGAAACAGGTCGGTTTTCTTTAGTAGGCTATACCTTTGTCTTTATGGTAAGATTGAAACAAGGAAGCCTTGAAACTTTTATAGCGATATGCATGCGCTATGCAGGGTTAAACACGTCTATGTCAGACGCAGAGGCGTTACTAGCCAAAATGTTTGGGGGGGGGGGGATGGGCAAGGAATTTACCGACCGGCTGGTAATTTTTACCGACTGTTTTTGCAGAAAACACGACTGTTTTCAAGAACAAGACCAAAGGTGTCGATGGGATCCCAAAAATCTAATATTTGATTCCGACAGTCGGGTCTTGTGTTCGCCAGATCCAGTCTTCGCCAGGCTAATGATCAGATAATGATCCATGTTCAGATATACCTCTATAAGCCATATCCATTTTGACAATACTGACCGAGACTTCCTGCTTTACTTCTGCCAAGTTTCCGGTTTCGACCGACTTCCGAGCGAACTATGTACAGAAAAAAGACAACTGGGTCTTGTCTTAGCCAGATCTAGTCATCGCCAGAATCCTTGAACATTCTTACAATTAAAATTCAGAAACAGATTAAGGCCAAATAGCTAATCATCTGAGAAAACCAAGTTCAGATATGGATTCAGCATGTGTGTTTACCCGTATAAGTCATATCTGTTTTGACGAAAAGTCCCTGCCACTTCTGCCAATTTCCCGGTTTCGGCCGAACTCTAGAACTACTTGTCCGGCGAAAAAAGAAAGCTCAAAAACGAAGTCAGGGTATCTTCTTTCCCCAATAATGAACATCTAATCAACTTCAAATAAAAATTTAACTTATAACAAATTTTCCGACTCCAGCCGGATTCCGGTCGAACTATATGTCCGGGTAAAATATGATTGTCACACACGGATTCAGCGTCTCTTCTTACCCCTAAATCGGTTATCTAATCAGCTAGAAATAAAACTTTAACTTCTAACAATTTTCCGGTTTTGGCCGGATTCCGGGCGAACTACGTGTCCGGGAAGAAAATTGTTTTCACATAAGAGTTCAGCATGTCTTCTTGCCCTGAATCGGACATCTGATCAACTCCAAATAAAACTTTTAATTTTAACAAACTTTCCGGTTTGGGCCGGATTCCGGGCGAACTACTTGTCCGTCGAGAAAATGGTTTTGACCATCGTCTTCAGCATGTCTTCCTACCTCTAAATCAAACATCTAATCAACTTCAAATAAAACTTTTACTTTTAACAAACTTTCCGGTTTTGGCCGGATTCCGGGCGAACTACTTGTCCTATTACAAAATGGTTTTCACCATCGTGTTCAGCATGTCTTCTTACCCCATAATCGACTATCACATTAGCTGTTTCAAAATATTTTGTTTGCCCCTTAATTTGAAACCCCTCCCCCACCCCTAAATGTAGGGCTACAAAGCCCATTTACGAACTCGACTGGTCCACCGACCCAACGAATCCTCACACCAAGTTTGATCAAAATATCTCATTCCCTTCGAGAGTTATCGTGCTTACAGACGGACGGACGGACGGACAGACAGACGGACAACTTTTGCGAAGTCATAGGTATCCCTCAACTTACGTTTTGGGATCCCAGAAACGAGTATTTTGACGAAAAATATACTGATTTTCAGACAAATCGACTTTTTTAATGAAAAAATCAACTGTTTTGGCGAAAAATCGCGGCGCTTCGCGCCGACTCGTGTTATTTTTTAACGACTGGCCGACAAATTTTTTTTTTGGGGGGGGGGGGGGGGGCTTCCCCCCCTCCCCTGCAGTCGTGACACCCCAGGTCAAACGACCGACTAAGTGATATTTTATTTATTGATTTATTTATTTCAAAATATAGCCAACTGAGGCTGTTACACAACGACTCATTTTATATACACTAAAAAGAGAAAAGGAAAAAAAAATATGCTGAAGGCACGAAGCCTCCAACAAAAAAAGTATTGGTACCCAACCTGAAAAAGCGAAGAAGCTTGACGTCAATTGCGACAGTTTCGCGAATTTGAAGAAGAGTCGTTTCGCCTTGGCCGATTAGTAAAATATCTCTTTGTTTTTTTTTTGTTTTATTACGTTTTTCTTCTTGAAATAAATCTGCTCATTTTCACTTGACTTGGGAAAATTTGCTCCAACTTTCCCCCCCCCCCCAGAATTTTGACGAAATTACGCCCCTGAGGGGTTTACGAACTAAGGGTAATAAAAAGTTTATTTTAAAAGCTAATGGGATAGTCGTTTAAGTGGTAAGGAGGCCCACTGAATCCATATCTGAACTTTATTTTCTTGCCGGACAAATAATTCACCCGGAATTCGGCCAAAAATGGAAATTTGGTGGAAGCTCAAAGTTGTTTCTGAAGTCGATTAGAGATTCCATATCGGGGTAAGGAGGCATGATGAATTGGATTTTGAACTTTATTTCCTTGACAGATAAGCTGGTAAAATTGCCAAAACCGGAAATTTGGATCGAAATGTTCTCTCAATGTCACTAGCTCTTTTGCTCTGCATGCAGTTCGCCGGGAATGCTGCTAAAATACGAAGAATTTGGTTAAAGTAAAGGACCTTTCTGAAGTCGATTAGACATGAGATATTGGAGTAAAAATCCTTGCTTAACCCATATCTGAACTTGGTTTTCTCATCTGATTAGTTCTTTGGCCGTAAGTTGTCACAAACTCCAAAATGGTAAACAAAAAATCTGTACATATTCAGGCGCTGGATTATGGATAAATAGCAAAATAAAGGGGTCTGGCGAAGACTCGGAAATCTACAAGATTCGATTATCAAGAAGTCCAGTAAATATTCTATTTTTGGGATCCCGTCGAAACCGTTGCTTGGTAGTTTTCGAATTTTCTTACCTTGAGTCAGTGAAAATAGGAAGGTGGATTCCGCGGCACTTTTTTTCTTCTTTGTTAATTTGTTCAAATTCTGTGTTTTGATCCAACTCTGCTAAAAACGGACAATAGTACTACTTCATCGGCAAAATTCGGCTTCTACAAGTGCGGTTTGCAAAAAACGCAGGTTATATTGTGCTGATACTCAATATGACTTAGTCGGAACCACGCCAGTGAACCTCGCGAAGAACAAGGAATGCACCCAAACGAACCCTCTAATTGATTCTAATCATGTGTAAACCAATCAAAAACGTTGGTTCGTTTCTGACTCTTCGCTGGACACACGGCGATTCCTTCCTTCTATGGTGTAGTCTTTGGGATCCACTGACCCTTGTAGACCTTTTCTTGCTGCAGCTTGGCTTAACTTGAGTGCCTGGGCTCAAGGGAGGGTCCTTTTGCATAGAAAATGACGGTGGTTGAATGGTCTACGGCGTTCTAGACTTGATGTCTGCTTTCGTTAGTATGTCGAGAACATCTCTTAGATCAGTGGTTCCCAACCTTTTCCGTACCGCGTAGGCTACCCCTAATCAAAGTTCGAAAAGATTTCGTACCCCCTTTTTCAGATCGTGAAAAAGACGATAGTTATTATCATAAATGACAAGGCATACATGTGTAAAAATATATACAAGCAATCACTAGAGGCTGCTTGTAGCAAAAACTTTGACAAATCTCGACGTCGTCGTCGTTAGCGGCATATTTTTTACAGTCAGCCTGTTTGGTTTTGATGTTCTCAGTGCTTTCATCAAGCCGCATCGCAAACTTTGTCGTTAGCCTAATTCGAAACCTGAATGACTTGCAATGTCTTTGATTCTTCATGGAACAATATTGTTTGACACAAGGGGGGTACGCGTACACACCTTGAGGTACGCGCACCACCGGTTGGGAACCACTGTCTTAGATCACCGTTTCTTCTGCTGTTGGTAATTTACAGGACAAGCTTATTGTTGCAGTATCTGGTTTTAGACCGAAGGATCTAACGGTTGATGTAATTTTCTTTCTCTTTTCGTTCAAGTGTCTTGAAAGACGATATGCTGCAGAGACTCTTCCCACTGGAGACAGAATCTGCATAGAGGGGATGGGCTGAGCTTTCGCTGAAATAACTCCTTCTGGGAGAGCACTGATTGGCTTTTCACTCACGGTGCTTCCAAATCTTGTTTTGAATGGCGAGACCAGAGGAGGTTGAAGAGCTGTGATAGTTTGCTGTAATCTGTTTCTGAGAACATCCCTGAATGCTTTCGATCTGTTAATGAATGGAAGGTCTCTGCTAATGCTTCGTTTTCGGCTTGATCTGCAACTTTGTTTGCGTGTATGCCGCAGTGGCTTGGGACGTGCTGAAACCTGGTGACGACATCTATCCTTTGCAGTTCTTGGATTACCTTTCTGATATCCGTTAGGTAATAGCCTACGGATTCTCACGTGGTCTTTTTGATTAGCAGGAGAGCTGACTTTGAGTCTCTAAAGACAGTTATTTTCTTCGTTGGAGGGGGGAATCGTATGACTACTTTCAAAGCAAGAAGGATTGCTTTCAGTTTGGCGGTCAGGATTGAAGAGTTGTCTGGGATCCTTTGCTGAATTATGAGCATCATTTGATGGTATGAAGGCTCCAGCTGCACTCTTTGTTCCTGAACTCAGCCGTCTGTGTAGATTTCCAAGTGTTCCTGGTACATCCGTGCTTCCAAAGTTGGGTGATCAAGTATGAAGGCATTTCGTCTTTCTTAGATAGGGTCAGCTCCGTTTCTACATCTGTGGCTACCATGGTCCATGGAGCTGAGGAATGGTGAGGGGGTTTATCTTTCTGCAAGTCCATTCTTCAGTCGGCTATCAAACGTTTGAAGGTGTTGAATGTAGAGCTTTGTTTATTCATTCTGGGAGGTTGTTTGCTTGATTGTTGAAAGACTGAGTGATAGATATTGTGTGTTTCTTCCATAACACTGAATTTTTTAGTAGTATTTCACTATTAAAATCTTTAGTCGCTTTTTGATTTTTGGGATTCCTGATATTTCTCTAAGTGATTTCAGAGACGTATGTGAGCGGAGGCTGAAGGCGAACTCAGATTGCCATGTTTTGCACTGTTTCTAATATTCTGATGAGGTTTACGGAAGATGTGCCAAATACTTGGATACCGTACTCCATTTTCCCCTGAATATAGGCCTACAGTGTGTAGAACTCCATTAAGGAATGAGGGTTGGAGCCCCACCCAGTGAATGAATAATTTATTATATGCAGCCCAGTAATAAGGCATTTGCACAGTACATACAAAAAATAAGGTAAATGAACGCCTGACAAGAAATACAGAGGGTACACAAAATTTACAACAACAGCAAAAGGTAAACGAACGCAAAACAAGAAACACACAACGAAACACGAAAAGAACAATAAATTTACTGCATTAGCAGGCGCATTGGGCAATGGGCAGGAAGGCGGTTGGATGGTGGCAGAAGATGTCCACTCATTCCCGTATTCCGTGAGTCCCCACGGACGGGGAATGCTCCGACTATCATCACCATCACCAAAAAGGACTCCTCAATCAGTTTTTGCTGGTGTTGGTGCAACGCAAAATTAACTAAAAAGAATCAGAATAAACAAAAATAAAGTGGATCCAGACCAATTTCGTCAACAGCAAATTTTTTTTCGAACAAAATCCATTTTAGAAGCTTTCCCCGTGTTCTCGTTCTTTTCCTAGGCGGAGTCCGCGTGGAGTGACTCCCTCTATTCTCGCCTTTCCCCGAGGACTCCACTTGAGGAGTCCCGCGTTTTTATTTTGTCTTGGGGACTCATTTCCCGTATTCTCGCGAGTCCCCACGGACGGGGAATGCTCCGATTATCATCACCATCATCAAAAAGGACTCCTTCTCAGATTCGGAGGGGAATCAATTTTTGCTGGTGTTGGTGCAATGTAAATTAATTAAAAAGAATCAGAATAAACAAAACCAAAAATAAAGTGGATCCAGAATGATTTCGTCAAATGCATATTTTTTTTCGAACTCCATTTTGGAAGCATTCCCTGTGTTGTCGCTGTCTCTGTACGCGGAGTGCGCGTCGAATGACGCCCTCTGGTCTCGCCCTTTGATTCCCCGAGGAGTCCTCGGGGAACGGCGAGAATACGCCTTTAAGCGTGTACACACAATCCAAATTTCGCAGTCCGGTGCGAATTTCCCTCTGCGCTCCGGAATTTTGACGCATCGCATTCGGATTCGGTTCGATAATTTCGTTCCGATTTGAGTAGAAAATATTCTACTTTTTCCGGAGCGAATTTTAAACGCATGCGAAATTGTGCTCTGAGAATTGAAAAATTATAAGCTGTGTTTGAAATTTAAAATGTTTTTACGACCTATTTAATGCCAGCTGCAAAACAGTGTTTGTTAGAAAAAGGTCTTGGCTGCAAGTGTCTGCTGAATGCAAGCTACCAGGTAGGCAAACTTAAATGTTTACTAGGCTATCTTCAGGAGGTCTGAATATTTTTACAGTTTATCTTTCTACAGTTGAACAGCGACAATTGGTGGGTCACACAGTGCGTAAAATCCGAGCGTATTTTGAAATACGAGCGTATTTTACGCACGTTTTGAGCTTGAAAAGATTTCTAGCAAATGGACGTATTTAGAAACAACATTCGGGATTTGCTTTCCAAACATGGAACACAATAGCAAGGATCGCTAGCTCGGACCGATTTCTCAAATACGTCCGTATTGCCAGGAATGTTTTCAAGCTTAAAATGTGCGTAAAATACGCTCGAATTTTACGCAGTGTGTAAATGGACCACTTTAGTGATTAAGATTATTCTTAGCTTTTACACCGCGTTTAGTAATCGTTCATCTCTTGTTTGTTTCTTGATTCGTCACCATATTTATCACTTCGAAACGTTTTCGTTCTTGTTTTGTTTATACACAAAGTTTGGAACTTTTTGGAATAAAACAGAAGGTAAGACAGCTATAAGGTCCTGTAAGGCCTTGAAGATACTTTGATTTTAGTGGGGAGGCTCTAATCACCTAAAGATGGGAGTAGTTCAGTGGGAGTTCTTATACAGTAGGGGTATGCTTATTTGAACACTTTTTTAACTGTTCCACTATCTTGGCTTTGTTACTTGCAAGTAAAAAAAAGAAAAATTACAAAATCAATATCGGCTAACAGCCAACTTTTTCAGGGTTATCCTGGCACAAACTTGAAGTAGAAATTCAGTTAACTTTCTTTGATTTTGAATTTACTAAAAAGGTCCTTACTCTTTTGAAGGCATCTGCAGGTTCGGACCGCCATTTTCTCCATTGAATGTGCGTTCCTCCTGCCCAACTTTGCAAATTATAGGGCGATTCTGGCGATCCCGTGGGATTCGCTTTCCGAAAAGCAAAGCAAGAATCCGCCGAGCGCAAGAACAAGCAAAAAGTTGCATCGCCTCAGTTGCACCTTTACAACTTCTTGCTGACTCGTGATCTTGTGGGATTCGCTTTCCGAAAAGCAAAGCAAGAATCCGCCAAGCGCAAGAACAAGCAAAAAGTCGCATCGCCTCAGTTGCACCTTTACAACTTCTCGCTGACTCTCCAAAACCACTTTCCACTCGCAAAGTGGATTCACTTTCCAAGTGCTGGCGGAAACGAGCGGAGCGCGAGAACAGCTCTGGTAAGCGAAGCGACTTTTAGCCGAAGTCGCAAGAACAGCCGGCGCATAATCTCGCGGAGCTTTCCAGACCGCCAGAATCGCCTTTATAAAAAGCAGTTGAGTCACTTTCAGTCCTGAATTGGCAAAATATTCAAAAAGGGCCAAAAGTGTGAGTGTTTATTACAAGTATTTATAGTAAAAAAGGCCTGGGTAGGGTTATAATTTTTTCTTCGGTGATCGTTCACTGTTAACAGGCGCTCACATAAGCATACCTCTACTGTAGGCTGAGCAGCTATGATATGCAATCCCTCTTGCTGTTCTTGATATGTCTTATATTTAGATAGTATTGTTGTTGCTAGGAACATAGTCGTTTTTCGGTGACACAACTGTTGGCCAAAGACTTCCAAGTGTTTGTTGCGAAACCACGAATGTGTGTTACACAGTCCAGCCGAGTCCAGCCACAAGTTGAAACTCATGGAAGCGCCATTTTGTCTATTTTTGGGTCTGATTTAAGTGTTTGAAAATAAAAACAAAATTCATGTAAAATTTCAGGTCTTTGTCCTTACCTCATTTTTACACTACCTAGATTTTTGCCGTGGAAATGTTAATGAAATGTACATGCTGTCCCAACAGTCAAGAGGCTAAATTTGACTTTTTTCAAAGTCATGTGTCCGAAAATACTCAAATTCTGTGCCTTTTATTTGTTGTGAATATGCTTTGAAAAGGGATTTCCTGGCTATTGACTTTGCTAACTCTACCTTTTTCATCAATTTGTAAGACAAGAATGAATGGATCTTGTTTGAAAAGAAAATATGTTTAACCAGAAATATTGAAACAATATTTATTTATTCAATATGTAAATGGTTCAGTTAGCTTCAATCTAGTATGTTTGTCATATTTGTTGGTTCCTTTTTAAGCGAGACAAATTATTCTGAAGGAAAGACTTATCTGGAAATTTGAAATCTTGTCTGAGGTTTGATAACCCCTCCTCAAGGCCGGATCCAGGGGGGGGGAAGGGGGTTGACCCCCCCCCCCCTGAAACATACAAAAATAATCATATTTATAGGCTTTTCCCTCTGATCTATGTGTTTTTTGTACTTTTTTGTCCAACCAGCAGGCAACCTCCCCCCCCAAAAAAAAGCACCCCCCCCCTGAAATAAATTCCTGGATACGGGCCTGCCCCTCCTGTACTTGATAAAGTTTTTAATTTATTGTTTTGACGTAATTTTGCTGTTAAATCTGAATTTCCCGCCAGAGCCAAGCCACAAAATCAACAGTCACCTCGGCAATTGTTTTTTTTTAATTTGAGCCTCAAAGCGAGCTACACTCATCTTTTTGGTTGCTGAAACAAACTTGTTGTAAACAAAACGCATGAGAAATTTACTTTTCTTCCACAATCAAACCACAAACTGTTTGTGGGAGCACCAGGGGTGGGAATGGCCCGGTGGGCCATATGCTGCTTTGGATCTTTCAAGACCAAGTCAAGGGCAGAAAATAACATCAGCCAATAGGCACGCTTTAAGTCTTCATGACTCAGCATTATCTGCTAGGTATTAGACTGTTACATGCTTATTATTTCTTTATGATTATACAGTCTGCATAGGCTACAGTAGAGGTACACTTATTTGAATGTTGCCTAAGAACAGTGAATATTCACCAAAAAAAACACTAAAACTTTTATCGAAAACAGTTGCTGACAATGTTTAATTTATAGCCAGTTTCTTCAGTTGTGAATGTGTTTTCAGCTATTTGTGATTATGTAAATCTTTACTTGTCTTTCCACAAGTTAATTGTCCAGCTTCAGCCTCAAGATGGCCATTGCCAAGAACTCCTAATAAAGTGTATCTGATGTATCCGTTTGTCAGTGTCAAATAGGTTTCTACTGTTTCTTTTTTAGGTTTGCATGAAATTAATTCAACAAAATTTACGGGTCCAAAATAAAAAAAAGTTTTCCTCAGTAAGTGATGCCGCACATAAACTTTATCAGAATTTTATCTTATCGCTAGTAGATCACATTCAGATCAACATCTAAATTTCCGTACCTGCTGCCAGGGGCGTCACGACTGGAGGGGGAGGGGGGACCCCCCCCCCCAATTTTGTCCGCCAGTCGGTAAAATATAACCGAGTCGGCGGGAAGCGCCGCGATTTTGCGTCAAAACAGTTGATTTTTTTCATGAAAACAGGAGTTTTTTTCTGAAAATTAGTGGTTTTTTATGGCACTTGTAGCCTCTGGCTCAAGTGCCATATACCGATCACAATTCCGTCTGTCGGTCGGTCCGAGTTTTTTGTCCCACATATCCGACTTAGGGTACTTCCAGATGTGCTAGGACAATGAAACTTGGCAGGCATATCAGGGACCCGACCAAACTAACCTGGAAATAATCAGTTTCCCGATCCGACCATATGCGGGGGAGTGCGGGGCGCTGGAAACTTGAAAATTTAGGGCATTTTGTCACTTTTATCCGAGTTAGGGTACTTCTAGATGAGCTAGGAAAATGAAACTTGGCAGGAATATCAGGGACCCGACCAAAGTAACCTGGAAATAAAAAGTTTCCCGATCCGACCATATGCAGGGGAGTTGGGGCGCAGGAAACTTGAAAATTTAGGGCATTTTGTCACACTTTTTCGAGTGAGGGTACTTCCAGATGAGCTAGGACAATGAAACTTGGCAGGAATATCAGGGACCCGACCAAACTAACCTGGAAATAATCAGTTTCCCGATCCGACCATATGCGGGGAAGTGGGGGTGCTGGAAACTTTAAAATTTAGGGCATTTTGTCACACTTTTTCGAGTTAGGGTACTTCCAGTTGTGCTAGGACCATCAAACTTGGCAGGCCTATCAGAGACCCGACCAAACAAACTTATAAATAATCAGTTTTCTGATCCGACCATTTGGGGGGGGGGGTGGAGGGCAGGGGAATCCGGGAAATTGAGAAGTGTGTAACTTTCGAACGGATGATCGGATTGTAATGAAACTTCATAACTGAATAGAATATATATCTGTAACGTCCCGTTTAAAGTCTTGACCGGATTCGGTAGCCAGGGGGGAGGTTGGGGGAGACCGGAAATTTCAAGAAACGGTTAGAATGGAGGGATTGGAGTGAAACTTGCTGGGAAGAACAAGCATCTGCTCTAGATAAGTCCTTTAGACCATTGTACTGGATCCGGACACTTATGGGGGGGGGTCCCGGAATTCCGGTGATGGTGGTTTTTAGGGATTTTCACGATGAAACTTGGCAGGCATATCAGGGACCCAATCAAACTGACTTCAAAATAAAAATTTTGTCGATCAGATAATGGTGGGGGGAGTGGAGGGAGGGGAACCCGCAGGGTAATCCAGGAAATTGAGAAGTGTGTAACTTTCGAACGGATGATCGGATTGTAATGAAACTTCATAACTGAATAGAATATATATTTGTAATGTCCCGTTTAAAGTCTTGACCGGATTCGGTAGCCAGGGGGGAGTTGGGGGGGGGGGGGCGGAGACCGGAAATTTCAAGAAACGGTTAGAATGGAGGGATCGGAGTGAAACTTGCTGGGAAGAACAAGCATCTGCTATAGATAAGTCCTTTATACCATTGTACTGGATCCGGACACTTATGGGGGGGGGGGGGTCCCGGAATTCCGGTGATGGTGGTTTTGGGGATTTTCACGATGAAACTTGGCAGGCAAATCAGGGACCCAATCAAACTGACTTCAAAATACAAATTTTGTCGATCAGATAATGGTGGGGGGAGTGGAGGGAGGGGAATCCGAAATTTTCAGTCATGTGTAATTTTGGAATGGGTGATCGGATTCGAGTGAAATTTAAGAATTGAACAGAGGACATTTCTCCGATGATTTTTTTCATATCCGGACCGGATCCGGCAACTATGGGGGGGGGGGGGAATACGTGACCCGTTTAGAATGGAGGGACCGGGATGGAACTTTGTGGGAAGAACAAACAGATGCTCTAGGTAAGTCATTTGCTGAATCGGATTGGCTACGTGCACCGCGGGGGAGCTGGGGGGGGGGGGTTGGACCGGAAATCTCGGGAAACGGTTAGAATGATGGTATCGGAGTGAAACTTGCTGGGAAGAACAAACATCTGGTCCATGTAAATCTTTTACATAATTTGACTGGATCCGGAAACTTGAGGAGGGGGGGAGGAGGGGGTTTCCCGGAATTCCGTTTTTTGGACGACGAAACTTGGAAGGCATATCAGGGACCCGGTCAAACTGACTTGGAATAAAAAAAAAAATCCTCGATATGATAATCTTGGGGGGGGGGAGTTGAGGGAGGGGAATCCGGAATATTGAGTCATGCGTAACTTTGGAACGGGTCACCGGATTCGAGTGAAATTTAATAATTAAACAGAGGACATTTTTCCCTTGTGACCTTTTTCATTTCCGGACCGAATCCGGCAATAATTGGGGGGAGGGCGGCAAATACTTGACCCGCTTAGACTGGTGTGATCTGGATCGAACTTCGTGGGAATGACAAACAGATGCTCTGGATTAATCATTTACAGAACCGGATTGGCTCCGGTTATTGTGGGTGGAGTTGGAGGAGGGGGGGGGGGGGGTCTGGGATTCCGGTGATTGCGCGTTAAGGTACTTCCAGATGAGCTAGGACGATGAAACTTCGCTGAAATATTGGAGACTCAACAACATTTGCTTAGAAATTGCTACGTCCCAAATCCGATTATTCCTTAAAGTACCAATCTTGACCGCAAAGTAAAAAAATACTTTTCAAGCAATATATTCATTTTCGTGATGCCCATCAGCCCATTAGCAGTTTTGCCTCAAGGGTTTTGCTTACAAATGAAGTTCCAGCCCCCTTAGAGCGCGCATCTCAACCGCAAAGTCGAAACTTACTTTTGATCAATCAAATCATCTTGACCCATGCAAGTGCCATATGAGCTTACAGCTCTTGTTTGTAAAAACAATCGTTTTTTTCTGAAAATCAGCCGATTTTTTAAAACTATCATTTTTTGTTGAAAACAGTCATTTTTTCAGCAAAAACAGTCGGAAAAAATTACCAGCCAGTCGGTAAATGCCTCTTCCCCCCCCCCCCCCCCCCTCCCAAACATTTTGGCTAGTAACGCCTCTGCCTGCTGCTAGATTTGAAATGAATTGTTCGAAGAAGAAGAAGAGTTTTAAAAAGTCAAGGAATTTATTAAAACACAACTTTCACAATTTACTTTGGTTTCAGAAAAAATGCTGACAGTTACTATTCACTGATATCAAGTTTGGTATTTTCCCTTTCCTTTTAAATGTTTGCAAGCAAGAAACAAAACCAAGGCATTGAAAAACAGAGAGAGGTGTTCATATAAGAATACTCAACTGTATATTATTACTTTGGACATCTGCCTTACTTTGAACGGTGCAAAAGCAAATAATGAAATTCAAAAATAGTGATTATTTATGCACAGTAATGCGCAAAATCAGTAGTTTAAGCAAAGTAAAGTCGAATAAAAGCCACGCTTTGTATTTTTTTTTGCTCTCTTTGCTTAGCTTAGTTAATTGTGCACACTTTATGGCTAAATTGTGTGGTCTAAATTAAGCTGCTGTTTTGTATCACCTTTGTGACCATTTAAAGTATCCTAACAGATGAAAAAAAAATCAGAAAATAATAGCAGATTAAACTGAAATAATCTGATTTAATAATTATGTCAAAAGAAAGCTGGAACACTCGGCCCTTAGCAGACATCTAATTTTTAATTCATCATTCTGGTTAGACTGTTTAGAGGCCGAAGCAAAAACAACTTAGTCCAAGATTGTCCAAGAAGTGTTTGAATAAGCATAGTGGCTACCTTTGCTATAGCATATTTACACATCACAAGAAGTAAGGGCTACATAATATTTGCTTTATTTGAGAATGTTTGTGCTTTTCTGTTAGAATAATTTTGTTGGTCATGAAAGTGCAAGACTGATGTACAATGCATTATAGAATTAAAGGTGGGTAATTCAAGCCAAACGCTGGCTACCATATGAAAAATATGTATCCTAACCAAGCAAATTATTGGTTACTTGGGTGAAGCTTAGAAAATGTTTAATAATTATTGTTTGATGGTGGGCTAGTCCAGGGTAAGGGTGTCCAACATTATGCTAGTTTTGGAATAAATTAATTGAGAAAAAAATAACGGAGAAAACAGTCAATAAGTAGAAGAACTTGAAAGAACAATGTTTTCTCCCTTGAAACACAAATCAGTTTAAGAATTTGCTGGTATTGAAATTTAGCCAGCTTGAGACAACTAAGCTCAGGTCCATCCATTAAAACACGTAAATGAAGATGATATTGGACCATCGTTAGTTCTGTTCATAATAATTTAGGTTGCTTTTTAGCATCCAGTGAAATTTTTAAGTGGGTCAGGAAAGACTTGCCCCCAAAGGCATCAATGGAAATTCATGAAAGAGATGGAAACTCAGCCAGTAATCTTTAATGGATACAATTTGACCTTTCCTGTGAAGGTTGTTCTTCAGGCAAAGTTTCTGTTGCTCATGCTGAAGCTGGAGCTTAGGCACTTGTTTCACATTACCAATACTTTAGTATTTCATTCGGTTTCATCATCAGGCTACTGCCTCTAAGATACTCTGGTTTTAGAATTTGAATTTTTAGCAAGATAATCTGAATGAGTTCATAATGTCATTTTTGGAATAGCAAGCATTACTTGCTTGCTGAACAGTGAACTGTTTACAGAATAACTTTGAAAGTGATGAAGACATAAGCTTTTTTTTAGGTATCAAAGCTACCATGGACCGTCTTGACAGTCTGTACAAATGTGCAGAATCTTTGACTACTGGTAAGGACAACACTGAAGAGCAGGAGAAAAATTATACAACCATCCTTGATGCTGTCACATCCCAGGTTCCAAAGGAAAAAATGCTGGCATCCCAGTTCATTGCTCGGTTTGCAAAGCTTTTCCCGAACTTGTCAACCAAATCGGTCGAAGCTATGTTTGACTTGTGTGAAGATAGTGATGTGACTGTTAGGAAGCAAGTCATCAATGACATGCCAACGTTCTGTCGTGATTTTAAGGGAGAAATACCTAATGTCACATATGTGGTCCTTCAGCTCATCAAGACAGATGATGCTAGTGAAGTTGCCAGTATCCACAAGGCCCTGCTAAACTTGATCAGGATCAACTCTCGTGGGACATTTACTGGCATTTTTTCTCTGCTTGGTGAGGCTGATCAGGCTACCCGTTTGAAAATTTTCAAGTTCCTTGGTACCAAGCTGAAGCAGATGGAAACCAGCACTATAGCGCCAGAAGCTGAAACGTTTATGCTTGCAGAATCAAGGAAGCTGCTAAAATCTCTTTCTTCGGAGGAGTTCACTCTGCTTCTTGAAGCTCTGAAACATACACGCATTGGTAAGTCTGTGAGTGGACAGCAAACCCTAGCTGACCTGGCTATTGACTTTAGTGAAGCAGTTGCCACAAAGGATTCACAAGTCAGTGCCCTAGAAGATGCAGTTGTCAGCCTGAAGATTGCTTTACCCTTCTTTTGTTCGGCTGTTCGTTCGAGCCGCCTTCTCAAGTATGTTGGGGAACAACTGTTTCCACGCTTCAGCGATCTTAGTGAAGCGCACAGGAGAGACCTCCTGAAAACACTAGCTCTGCTTACAGCTCATGCCGGTGAGATTGAAAACCCGAAAGAGCTTCTAATGCTCATTTATTCTTCTTTTCTTGAAACTGTTCCAGCACCACCAGCTGAGAATGATGAGAAAAAAGTCAACTTTGATTTTTCTACATGCGAAGCTGTGCTGTTTGCCATTCATAAGCTTTGCAGCAAAGTACAGGAATTCCTCACAGAGGATCAAGAACGTTTGAGTCAGTTTCGCCTTAGGCTTCAGTACCTGTCAAGGAGTGTTATTCCTTACATGAGAGCAGTCAGTGATGAATTGAAAAAGCTTAAACCAGAGGAGAAGGAAACCGACGATAGCAAGAAGAAGCAGATTTCCCTTAAAGTTCTTTCAAATGTGCATGCCATTATTATTGACTTGATGAAGAACCCCCCAGTTTATACCAAAATTATTAAGCTATCTTTTGATACAACCAAAGAAGCCAGTGCAACAGCTGAGCCTCAGAAACGACAGCGAGAAGCCATCCAGTTTGAAGGGGCTGGTGGAAAGAAAGATCGCCCCGAAGGTCGCACTGGAAGAGGTGGCTCCCGCCAACCTTACTCTGTCCCAGGCGGGAAATACAGCTCGAATGCTGGAGGTTACGGTGAGAATAGGGGTCGCTCAGGATTCCGCGGACGTGGAAGAGGCCGCGGAAGGTATTAAACATATTTCACAGTTGCTCTTTCTGTACTTGATTCTGTGTTTTAAAATGTTTTATTACTAAAATAAATTAGTAAATCAAAGGTTTCCCGCGTTTGTTGTATGTATCCATACTGAAAGACTCCTTCAGTCAAAGTCGGCTACGAATCATTTTAGGTATCTTAAAACAGAACATCTGCTGACAGTCCTTTTAGCAGCATGAAACGTGGTGAGCAACATCAAACGGGTCAGTGGCTCATTCTTTATTCCGTTATGTTAGCCGTTAAGGACAATAGATTGGATAAGTCGCGAGAACGCTAGGGAGTAGCGCCGAGACTTGGAAGAAGTTACACACACTCGGACAGCATCGATACTAGCACCACTATTGATAGTGAACGTCACTATTGAAACTCATTCAGCCGTGCACCAGCGCTGGCTCCGATAACTTCATATTCTGAACATGGAAATAAAAAGATAAAACCTCAACTGTTTCCTTGGTGTGCGCAGACCGCATCTTAGCTTTACTACAAATTTCTAAACCCGCAAGTTTTGTCTCGGTTTAAATGTTGTAAGCGCAGTTGGCAGCGCTCTGAGTATGGCCCGTTTGCGAAGCATGCAAGGCATAGGTCTTGGCACTATTTCCTACTGTTATTTTGCTCTGGTCGCGAGACAGTGGGGTTCTTAGAGATTAGTAGCCTACAGCATTTCGCGATTCCAGCGAGTTATTTCAGCAGTACGTTGGTGCCCATATTACTTGAGATTGTCCATTCGAAGCTCATGGTTGTATTTACCTAGAACTGTCTCGGGAGTTGCCTGTGGTGGTTGCCTGTTTGCTGTAGCATGAAAGTAAGCTTGTTCAGGAAATTCCAGTGCCGAACCGCGCACTGGCAAGTAGCCTGATGTTCCGATATCCAAGATCTTCTGAGTTGCATTTCCTGAAGTCTTTTCTCTGCCCGTTGGAGCCGTCCCCACTTCCTTGACTGGCTCAGGAGTGACTGGTCCGGCTGAACGTCACCACTAGAGCCCAAGGTATACAAACAAGAGCTGTAAGCTCATATGGCACTTGCATGGGTCAAGATGATTTGATTGATCAAAAGTAAGTTTCGACTTTGCGGTTGAGATGCGCACTCTAAGGGAGCTGGAACTTCACTTGTAAGCAAAACCCTTGAGGCAAAACTGCTAATGGGCTGATTGGCATCATGAAAATGCATATATTGCTTAAAAGTATTTTTTTTACTTTGCGGTCAAGATTGGTACTTTAAGGAATAATTGGATTTAGGAAGTAGCAATTTCTAAGCAAATGTTATTGAGTCTCCAATATTCTTGCGAAGTTTCATCGTCCTAGCACATCTGTAAGTACCTTAACGCGCGATCAGCGGAATCCCAGACCCCCCCCCCCCCCTCTCCTCCAACTCCACCCACAATAATCGGAGCCAATCCGGTTCTGTAAATGATTAATCCAGAGCATCTGTTTGTCATTCCCACGAAGTTTGATCCAGATCACACCAGTCTAAGCGGGTCAAGTATTTTCCGCCCTCCCCCCAATAATTGCCGGATTCGGTCCGGAAATGAAAAGGGTCACCAGAGAAAAATGTCCTCTGTTTAATTATTAAATTTCACTCGAATCCGATCACCCGTTCCAAGTACGCATGACTCAATATTCCGGATTCCCCTCCCCTCAATTCCCCCCCCCAAGATCATCATATCGCGGATTTTTTATGGCACTTGTAGCCTCTGGCTCAAGTGCCATATACCGATCACAACTCCGTCGTCGTCGGTCCGAGTTTTTTGTCCCACATATCCGAGTTAGGGTACTTCCAGATGTGCTAGGACAATGAAACTTAGCAGGCATATCAGGGACCCGACAAAACTAACCTGGAAATAATCAGTTTCCCGATCCGACCACATGCGGGGGAGTGCGGGGCGCTGGAAACTTGAAAATTTAGGGCATTTTGTCACAGTTTTTCGAGTTAGGGTACTTCAGATGAGCTAGGACAATGAAACTTGGCAGAAATATCAGGGACCTGACCAAAGTAACCTGGTAATAATAAGTTTCCCGATCCGACCATATGCGGGGAGTTGGGGCGCTGGAAACTTGAAAATTTAGGGCATTTTGTCACACTTTTTCGAGTGAGGGTATTTTGTCACACTTTTTCGAGTTAGGGTACTTCCAGATGAGCTAGGACAATGAAACTTGCAGGAATATCAGGAACCCGACCAAACTAACCTGGAAATAATCAGTTTCCCGATCCGACCATATGCGGGGAGTGGGGGCGCTGGAGACTTGAAAATTTAACATTTGGGGGGGGGGGGGGTGGAGGGCAGGGGAATCCCGGAAATGAGAAGTGTGTAACTTCGAACGGATGATCGGATTGTAATGAAACTTCATAACTGAATAGAATATATATCTGTAATGTCCCGTTTAAAGTCTTGACCGGATTCGGTAGCCAGGGGGGAGTTTGGGGGGGGGAGACCGGAAATTTCAAAAACGGTTAGAATAGAGGATCGGAGTGAAACTTGCTGGAAGAACAAGCATCTGCTCTAGATAAGTCCTTTAGACCATTGTACTGGATCCGGACACTTTTGGGGGGGGGGGGGGGGTCCGGAATTCGGTGATGTGGTTTTGGGGATTTTCACGATGAAACTTGGCAGGCATATCAGGGACACAATCAAACTGACTTAAAATAAACATTTTGTCGATCAGATAATGGTGGGGGAGTGGAGGGAGGGGAATCCGAGAAATTGAGAAGTGTGTAACTTTCGAACGGATGATCGGATTGTACTGAAACTTCATAACTGAATAGAATATATATTTGTAATGTCCCGTTTAAGTCTTGACCGGATTCGGCAGCCAGGG